>CM025664.2:7867756-7913352 GCA_014621495.2 Entosphenus tridentatus
TTTTTCTTGCCGTGGTTGTCCCACCTGATGACGATTGCTTGTGTTGCGATCGAAACGTCGTGATCTATTATTTTTCTACCTACGTGACTTTACCGAAAGAACCAAAGAGATTATGGATTTTTCCTGCCCTGCAAACTGATGCTCAAACCTTGCAGCGAAGGCAGCCCACAACAAGCTGTGGTAATCAACTCATGAAGCGCTGTCCACGCTTAAGTCCGCTTCGCTCTTCCGAGATGTGTGTGACGAGAAGCCCCAACCCATTTCGGGCGATTTGGTGACAGGTGTCGACTCTGCAGTGATGTAAATATTGACATGTGCACGCATTTGATGTCGTAGATCTTCATATGCCCCCAACGTTTGATGCACGTACCCTGAGTGTAAGAATCTAATTTCGTCACTAAATCGTTCCATTCCCTTGTTTTTTTTTGCGTTCAGCAAGAAGAAGGTGATGGTGGGTATACGTGCAGTGCCCTCCCTGCCTTTTTACATCTCCTAACTCTGTCCCAGCGTTTGCTTATACTGAAAATTCCGCTTACTACGTCGGGATGTATTTAAAAATACTCTCATATTATGAAACCATCCCGTGAAGAGATCCGGGGGCAGCAGTGTAAGGGATATCTCACAAGTTTATGAGTCACAAAGAGCAGATTTAGGTTTACACGTTTTCATTTATACCCCCCAAAATTGTATGTATGAGTGTGCCGTTTACTATTTATTAAAACTTTCTCAGACTTAGCTTTAAATTTAGCAATCTTTGGAAGAACGTAATCAACCAGGTAATGTGTTAACTGTTGTGTTAGCCGACTCTCTGTGTTGCATTGCATTTCATTTCTAAGTTTACTAGGTTTGTTTCTCAAACTTCCAATTTCTCTCCCCCTGCCACCGTTGACTTTATCTGCCCCCTCTATATATAATGCTCCGTCACAGAGGCGTTGTTTCGCTGTCTCTCTCTCTGTGTGTGTCTCTCTGTGTCTCTGTGTGTGTGTCTCTCTGTGTGTGTCTCTCTCCGTGACTGTGTTTTGTCTCTCTCTCTGTATGTGTGTCTCTCTCTGTGTGTCTCTGTGCTTGTCTCTCTGTGTGTCTTTCTCTCTCTGTGGGTCTCTCTGTGTGTGTGTCTCTCTCCGTATCTATGTTTTATCTCTCTGTGTGTCTCTCTCTGTATGTGTGTCTCTTCGTGTCTTTGTTTGTCTCTCTCTCTCTCTGTGTGTCTCTCTCTCTCTCTGTGTGTCTCTCTTCGTGTCTGTGTTTTCTCTCTCTGTATGTGTCTCTCCGAGCTTGCATTATTTCACACCTGATGATGGTTGCTTGTGTTGCAATCGAAACGTCGTGTATTCTATCATTTATTTTATTTTCTTTTTACGTGACTTTACCGAAAGAACCAAAGAGTACAGGAAACCTTTACAGCATGCATAATAAATTAGATTAATAACAATTACATCGTTTAAACACATCCCCCCCCCCACGCTTCCGCATTTAATTGATCTTTTTTTGCCTCACTTTAAGTCCAGTAGTTGCTGATGAAGCTGTTTGTCATCAACCAGCGAACCGTCACGATACTTGAATTGTAATTGTTGTGCGTTTACTCTCAATCACGCCTGTGTGCTGAACTAGGAGTGAATTGGCATGTTCTGTTTAGATGACAAACCTTACTAATTGGGTGGGGGTGGCTTAGCGACACATATTTACGCGATCTAACCCAAAAAAAAACTTTTATTATGTATTATATCGGCCGTGAAAGCCTCCGTGTTAAATTGACAATAATTGCATCACAGAGGACCATGAGAAATGGCGATGGCTTCGAAGGTGCCTTCATCCAGCAGTGGATACGTCCATGGCTGTTAAAGTACAGCAAGGACGTAGCCATGGAGTCAACATTGGGGGGGACCAAATCTTCCAGGGGGTCTGGGGGTCAACCCCCAGAAAAAATATCTAAATTTGAAAACTAATTTACTGCATAAAATATTAAAAAATTCACTAACACATAGGATGGATTTTTTATTTATTTTTTACAATAATGTCTAATAGTGTATTGTATTACATTGCGCTGTTCTTTTATACCCTTTCTTGTTTCATTGTATGTAATGGCAGAGATTAGGGATTAATAAAGTACAACCATAACCACAATCATATTAACAGAAATCTATTTTATAGCAATATATTGGGGGGGGGGGGGGACATTTTGAGCATATTTGAATATTGGGGGGAGGATGTGTCCCCCCAATATATATTATATTTACGGCATTGAAGTACAGTACCGTGTTGGCAAACTCTATCCAAACTTGGACATGAATCACTTCCCTGTGCCACAATGTTTGACCCTGAGCCCCCACCCCCCAATCCACTCAGCGTGTGTTTTTGTTATCGGAGGCGCAAAGCCTCGCGCTTATAAACGACGATGGTTGCTGTTCACCTTCCCCAAAATAGCACCGTGGTGTTGGCACCACGTACCAGCAACGCAGGACGCAGCGTCTCAAAAATACACGGTCACCGTGGCCCACTTCTGGGAGGAATTGAGGGAGCGGAGTGGAGCAACGAATGGGGGAGTAGGGGTGTACGGCCGTGGCAGGCGGTGTTTTAATTTTGTTTCGGTGGATCCTCTTCCGTAACTAATTCAGACACCCCACCCACATCTCCTCCCCGTGATGAGTTTATATTTTCTGTGGACACGATGTAATAGGATGGGTGTGGGATCGGCATTCAAATTGTGTGAGCGTGTTTCACAATAAACACAGCCAGCCGTGTTCAATTTCCAGCCACAGATAGCGTCAGGGAATGGCCTCCTCCTATTCCCCCGCCCTCCACCCATTTACCAACTAGCACTGGCCAGTGTGCAAAAGTATGGTGGAAAATCCCCAAAATCGATATTGGAAAGGGATGCCTTTCGCCATTGTTGGATTGAGTGACAGGAACAAGAAATAAACTATTCATTGAGTGTTGTTTTGCTCTTTTGCGAGCCATCAGCAGCTTGTGGGCTTGATTTTAACTTGTGGGGGGAGAAAAACAACTACATTGGGGAAAAAAGCCGGCTTGGATATGCACATGTATTTTATTGCGTTCCGCATGCCAGTAGTTTGCGTATGTCATTCACAAAGCACTGTAGCCGCTTTGGAAAATGAGCCATGGTGTTTTGGCAGCACACACACGTACACACACACACACACGCACGTAGGATGCACGCACGTATTTGGTGTGTTTTGGGGTTCAGGTTTTCTGCGGCGATGTGATTGCATGGCATGTTTTCTCGCGGTTCCTTACGGCTGACGTTTTCCACAGGACGACCGTTCTCATTTAGCGTTGCCAACTGGGATCATGGCGTGAGCTGGGTCGCGGTTGGCTCCAGCATTGTCTCGCGTGCCCGACCACCCGCTGACGGCACTGTGGGCTGAGCAAGGGCTCGAGCACCCGCGGAGTATCATCGCACTGATCCCCGCTCGCTGCGCTCTGCTTTCATTACAGCTTGGAACATTTGGAAGGCGATACAACAGAGGTAAGAAGTTTGTTGCGTCGAATGTTTCTTCTTGATTACCACGCACACGTATGTAACGTGTGCATGGAATTTGAATCGATCGTTTGATTTTTACAACGATGGCTGTAAGCTACTTTTTAAAAATTGATTGTGTTAAGGATTACGCTGTCATGTGCTACACGGTGGTACAGATGCCACGGCGCGGTGCTTAATGAATGGAGGCGTCAACCAATGGTTTGGCAATGACAGCGCTCTGCGTTGCCATGTCGCCTTGATATATATAGCCGTGCAGCGACACGCGCTGACTCGAATGCCACTCCATGCGTAACGCACAGCGCCCGGTCTTCTGCGTGAGTCTTCTTGTGTGTACATGTGTCATCTCTGCTGCTGCTGCTGCTGCCAGAGCCATACTTAATGTGCGTATGCTTCAGGCATTGAAGTAATGCAGTAATGCGACATACGTAACTCATAAATACTACTGTAATTGCATTGAGCCACGCTGCACACTAATGCGATATGTTATCAAATACAGTCCACAATGCCTATGCGCTATATTCGTTACGCAATTGCTAAGTTTGCCGTAATATATATTATATGAATAGTAGGCGGTGCTATAAAATGGTAAATGTACATACTGTATATATTTAATGCACAACTATATGTGAATAGTGTCTTTCTACATGTTATATTATCTTTTATTAAAGTGTGTGTGTGTGTGCGCGCGAGTGCGTGGATGGGTCTGCGACGGCGTTTTGGATGTTGACTCTGCGAGCCCTCGCTGTGCCCGTAGTGTAAAATGCGGCAGTTCTGACTGGGGGCTTCTTCAGATGGCAGCAAGAGCTGCAGACGCCATTGCTTGGTATCAGAAAAAGGTGAGCGAACTCGCATCTTCCGAGCGTCCCTCGCGCCCCTCTCCGTTAACTTGCTACCCACGGGCGGGAGGACGCACGTTGGTGAACGGCGAATGCCAACGGTTGTACAATTGCATTTGATTTGTGGCGCGGTGATCCTGCAATTGTCAAACAGAATGTCGTCATCTTCTTGGTTCTTTCGGTAAAGTCACGTAGAAGGGAAATAATAAAAGAATAAAAATAAAACATAAAATAGAATAAAATAATTTAATTATATTTAATACTTTTCTTATTTTATTATTTTCCTTCTACGTGACTTTACCGAAAGAACCAAGAAAATGAATCCCTGCAGTCACGAAAGCTTTAAATCGAAAAGAATGTCGTCAGTCACGATCGGTCCACCGCTGGAAGAAGATCTCCCCGAGCTGCCACCATCTCTCACGGTCCTTCGATGTAATAATCTACCTCGCTTCTGCACGTGGGCTGATTTAATCGCTCCATCTCTGTTTTTTGTGGACATCTTCTCTGCTGACACGTTCCATTCAGTGGCTGTCACCTCTCCATCATTATTATTGAACCATCGGTCATCATCCCTTTTAATCGGCGTGTCCTGACCAAGCGTACTTTTCTTAACAGATGTGTCTAACCTGCGCATGTTCTCTCGTCCATGTGTTCAATGATGCAAAGGTTGGATTCATAATATAAAGTCCACCGATTGTAGTAATAATGCATAATTTAAGAGGGAAGATGTGAGTTTACTCACCGCTATAGAGTAACGTTTGAGTCACATGAGTTGTCAGAATTACTCGCGCACATATCGTTAAGATCTCAAGGTTGTGGTGTGATACCAGCGCTACAACAGTCCGCAGCTTGATACAGGCCCCCCCCTACTTTTACGCTCACACAGTTGGCTACGTACGGTGTTAAAGAAGTTCAACGTACATACACACGTGGAAAGAGTTGAAAAGATTGGGGTCTCGGCATGTAGAAATCTGAGAAGCCAGCACGGTAATCTAAGGGACACGTTTTTGAAAGTGCTGCACGTCGGCTATGGATATGACTTTCCCATTATTGTTCTATACGCAGTGCGTTGCGCGGAAGTTATCCTCTTGTTGTTTCTATTTGCCACTGTCTGATGTTGACACTGAAGGTGTTCTTGAGGTACTGTTGTTGGTGGGTGGTGTTTTTGTTGAGCTTTATATAGAAATGCTTTGTCTTGTAAATAAAGAATGTACGCTCAGCAGTTCCTCCAGCGATGCTAAGTATATCTCTGCGTGAGGGAGTGGTCATTTTTTGTGCTACGGCATTTTCTATAAATTGCCAGCGGTCGATTTTAGTGCCGTTTCTCAGTTTGTGTGATGATTTCTAAACACTGAGGTTGTGGTTGGGTAGAAACTGTATGGCCTCCTGAAATGTATAAAACTATCAACTTTTTATTTTATTTTAATAGGTAAGGCCCACTGAGCTATGTAGCTCTTTTTCAGAAGCGACCTGGCTGCCACAAATGATAGCTCAACAAAGTGGCTTATCATGTGTAAATTTATATTAGCCAAATACTCTAAATGCATGTTTCTAAAAAAAAAACGGAGGACTGGGAGAAAAATCCACTCAACCATGAGGAGAACATGCAAACTCCACATGTACAGGTGTCAGGGTTGGGATCGAACCCACGACCTCCTGTATACCAGGCGAGGTAGTTAACATCTCGCCACCTTGGCACCCCAGATGTGTTGCGTGTAACTCAGTAAATTTCCTTTTCCTGCCGAATGATTTCTAAAACATTTCCTGTCATAGTTTTTGGCATCTGGAGTTACAATGGACCTCAAATAAAAAACGAAGCAGTCTTAGTCTAAATTCACGAATGTATTTGTATTAGATTATTGCCAGCAGCATATGTTGAATATTGTTTCAGTATAATTTCACACAGTGTATTTCTTGTGAAATGTATTTGTAAGTAAGTACAAGAATTTGCGTGATTGGATGTTAGTTCTACGCACGACATGCTCAAACAGGCTTGGGCCTCGCCAGCCAAATTCTTTGTAAGAACATGCTTGCCTCGCAGATTAATGTTTATTTTCATTAGAAACTCACCGATCAGTTCTGCTGACGTGAGCCACGTGGCACTGTGGAACACACAGCTAGCTTGCGCCTCCGTTTAGCGCGGTTGGCTACGTACGACGCGAAAGAAGTTCTGCCAACCGGGCACAGAGCACCTGTATTACATGTAATTTTGTAGAGATGTTATTATGCATCGGAAGTGGAAATGCAAATACCCTTAACGAGACCATCAATTATTGAACCCTTCGAAGAGAAACACCTACTCCGCATATCATTTACTAGTGCAGCACGGTCGAGGCTGCCAATGTCCCTACGTGACACCCTCCTTTCACAGAGGTCCTGTGATGCGTTTCACGTGTACGTGACGGTGCATCGCGATTTAGCCATGTGCGCGGTAAAAAGCCAGCGCAATTTTTGTCCAGCCCCTACGTCTTACCTGGTCGCATTTTTGCAGAGGCATTCAGATGAGCTGTCTTACCTTGAGATGAATGGGCAATGCCGAGCAGATACTCGGAAATGCTAAGGCAAGGAAATTACGTGTTCTGTTTACGTGACAGACCTTACTAATTGGCTATATCGGGTGGTGGCGGGTTTAACGGCACATTTCTATATATTTACGTGATCTAACCCGAAAAAAACCTGTTATGGATGATATTGGTCGCGAAAGCCTACTACGTGTTAAACTAAATGGAATGTTGTCGTCAGAGGTAACAGGATATATTCTCAGAACACTTGAAATGCGAAGTGCAGCCTGTCTTTATTTTAATTTTTATTTAACCCACGACTTTTTACTCCAGACCTGACTGAAAACACCAGCCACATTCAAAGCAGTAATTGCTGTATAATTTAATTGGAATGGCTTTTTGCAGCAAATACCACTTATTTATACTGTGGATGTTACTGCATTGTTTAATGTTACACTAGCATACCCAGTAGGTACAGAAAACCTTTTGCAAATGAAATGTGCAGCATGCTTTTAATGCAATGAATGTTTCTTTTAATGCAATGAAGACCATTAAAGAGTGATGTGTTTATTGTTCGAACCATAGCAGTTTTACAGAGAAGGCTAAATTACAGAAATTCACAGCCACGCACAACACATGCTAATTGCCTTTGACAGAATGTTGAATATTTTTTAACACTTCCACAAATTTCCATGGAACGTAGTTGTGTGGTGCCAAGCCCTTCAATGGAGTGAACAGGCCGTCCCATTGTCACATCCTTGGCTGACTCGTAAGAGGCATTGGAAGGCAGTTCATAGACGCTTGGACATTCAATACAGTGACACATCCATGAATAATTAACGGTCTGCTGGCCCCTTCGTGATTTCCCTTGTGAAGGTGCCTTTATCCTGACCTTGCCCGTGGTACCGATACTCGCCGGAGTGAGATTGCAGGGAAGAAGAGCGTAAAACCATCATCTTGGCCCTCCATTGTGGAATGTCACTTGAGAAGTACAGTGGGGATTGTCTTTCAAACTTTAACGTTCGGATTTATCTCCTTGCGGAGTTATCCGTAAATTGCTTGTTTGTCCTGAACTTCTTCAGTAAAAGCATTGACATGTTGTCTCGACTGAACCGCATTCTATTCATCTGTGAATGAAAGCTTCATAGCTCATCGGATTTTTCCAAGATAAATAAAGATTCTGATTCTGATCCCACACTTGCATAGATCCCAAGTGATTTGCTGTTGGTCTCACCTCGCCATTAGACCGGGATAAATGTCCAGTATACATTTTATACACCCTCAAAAAATGTGATTCGAAAATAATAAAATGTAATTTGAAAGGAAAAGCAAATGGTAATGTAAGCTCTAGGAAGTCTCATTTTGAGACAACAATGACTGCATGGTGTTATGTAAATAACTCATCCTGGGTCAATAGTCAAAATTAGTCGGTGGTTTTCTGCTCGAATGAGCTTTAAGGCGGTGGTCGTCTGCATTTGTACAGTCCCCAGACAGTGGTAGAAATTCGACATTCCTGTGGTGAGGGCGAGTCTTTCCATCGGACAAAGTTTTGTTGAGTTTCCAAAAAAAAATGGTATTCATATTGTTGACCCCAGATGGATGATGGGCTGAGTTAATCAACCCTCCGATTGCGAGCTGCTCGCTGTACAGTTGAGCCACCTGGTTTGTTAATACAAAAACTCATAAATAATTAAAATCAAGCTTTAAACGTAACTCCGTTATTGACATGGAAACTTCCACGTGCTTTGTTCATTTTCCTCGTATAACAATAAGGCTCTGTGCATGTGTTAAATTTCATTTTTTGCCCTCGAGTATAATTTTCTGTCCACACGAACGGAATGAACGTAACAATCGCGCGTTGTGTTGTCTAGATTGGTGCCTACGACCAGCAAATATGGGAAAAATCTGTAGAGCAAAGAGAAATCAAGGTACGGAATCAATGGATGCATTGTACACCCGTTTGTTGATTGCACAGAATGTCCTTTTGACGTTCTTGCGAGCTGTCATCCAAACAAAACGAGGGCATTGGTTTGTGTGCCTATCAGAACGTACATTCTTAATGTAACCTTATATGTACACTAACACACCAGACAAGCGACTACACGACTTTCAAGCACAATCATCCAGTGTTGCCTGACACTTGTGCACAGCACGGGTGCCATAACCCATATTTCTAGAGCTGTGCAGCCCATATTGCTCATGGCGGTTTATGCCTCCCGGCCGGAGGGAAAGGCCACATGTGGTCAAAGAGGCAGTGGTCGCATAATAGTCTTGGAAAATGCCTCGTTTTTCATCGCGCATGCCCCCGCCATGCCACGCGCACGGTGACAGTGCAGATCGTGGAAGAGAAGTTGCCGACACTGAAGCCAACTGCTTGATGCAGTTTGGGGCGATCTCGCTGGGCCAGTTTGGAAATTATGGTGCTGTGTTTACGTTGCACAGAATGCCCCCCCCACCCCGAACCTCGCCCGGGAGAAGCTTGCTCTCGCAAGCAAGCTCAATAACGATGACCGCTGCTGCTTTAACATTATTGCTGAGCACATGCAAGACCGATACTGGCCCAGGTGTTGAGTGCGCTTGAGCAAAGTAGAAAAAATGTCATGTCCACTGTAGTCGATGGACTCGGATCTAATATTTTAGTTATTGGCATCATCAGAGATGATAACGCTTGAATTGTGCGAACATATTTAAATGGACAATAAAAACTAATTATGCAATAACTTCCTTTTTACAAATCATGTAATCACATAATCGACTTTTCTTTACCATGTATAGAAACTGCTATCACTAAACATTATCCTCTGCCAGTGGTGCTGAATTCTGCTCTGGCCCATCATGGTACGACCGCATTTCAGCGTCTTGTAGTACTGCTGTCGTGCAAGTGTAAGCATTGCAACATTTAAATGCAGTCTGCGTTTGAGCAGCCTGCGCAGTGTAAATTGTCCATTTATACTCCGTCTCCAAATAACTCTTTGTAATAGACTGCATTTTTCAGTTGAAGTTTTGTAATAGCGAGTGCATTGATTGAACAAGAAAATGCTCGTGCTTTGTGTACAATTCCTCCTGTGTGTTTCTTTTTATCCACTTGTTGCCTGTGCAGAGTAACATTTACATTTTATTTCTTGCGTATCTGTGCCTTTACTTGCTTAGTTCACATTATTCTTATTCCTTTTTGTTTCATACAGTTTGTTAGATTGGTGAGTATTGTAGCGTGTGACTGTGTGTGCCAATTAGCCAATTGTTTCTAAGCACAACCTCAGGCTGCTACATTTGTTTTAAACCAGCAAACTAATCTGACACATGTGATAACCCTTCCATGTTGTAATTTGGTTTTTAATTTGTGACTGAAAGAAATGGCATGGTTTTCATTTACCTCTCTCACCCATCCTTTATTCATCAACAAGAACATGCATGGGCACTGCGCCTTGTCAGCTGATTGGTAAAACACGAGTCTGTGAAGAGCCAAATATGTGTTTTCTTTTGGAGTAAGATCAGTATTCATTGCAGCATTCGGTGTGCTTAATATGTGAACGTGAGTGTTATTTAACATCCACCATTACTCCAGAACTGAACACAGCACTGTTACGGAAAGACAACCCAGATTGGGTATAGCAAATGTTGATCCGCAATGCTGCATGTATAGGTTTTATAGCGGTGTCAAAATTACATTTGTTGCTTACACAGTACACGTTGCACGTACCGCATTACGCATATGCAGTGGTCTGTGTAGACATACCCGGAGACACACTATACTTAGGAGGTGAGCGGGTATAATATTATGCGTAGGAACCAAATCCTGCCTTAATTAGCCAAACGAGCCAAGCGGCCTTTTCCAAACACGCAACCATGCGTGGCCGGTGTGCGGTTAATGAAGGTGATCAAGTGCCCTCCTCCGTGCCCTCCACATGAAGGCATTTTTGGCCGCATTTGACGAGAGGGCTGCCCTGGAAAGATCTCCCACCCACCTCCACGCCAAACTCGCTCGCACCCCACGCTGAGGTTGGCCGCTCTCCCAGAGGCAGAGCCTGGGCTCGTTAACCTTGAGACCCAATCGCAGAGGGGGGTGGGTGGAGGGGGCATCCCCTTTTACTTCATTGATGGGGGGGGGGGGCAACGACTGGGTGGCATTGTGAACATTGCTGCTGGGTACCGAGGGCACTGAGCCGTCAAGTGGTGTATCGTAGACCCGTCTCCGGCCGCCCTCGCAAACGTCATTCGCTGGTGGCTTCTTCTTGCATGCGTAACCGTGTACTAATTGTACGACGCTACGGCATTGTGTTCATTGGGTGACTCTTGTGATGCGTGCAAGGCGGCACGTGCTTCGTTTAATTTGGCCCACTCTTTGAAGCTCAATTGTAGTGGGAAAAAAATGTTTGACTTATCTTCATCGTCTAAATGCCAGCAGTATTTCTCGATGCTACTGAGGCTCAAATGTTATTACGTTATTTACTCAATATAACAAAAATTCTATGTTTTGAAGCTTTAATAAAAAAATTTTGACCTTAATACAAGCTCAGCCCATAACTATCAAGTACATAGTACAATTAGGCAAAACGTATTTACAAATGTCAAGTTGAACATCCACTGTATTTTAAAGTAAACTAAAAACTTCCTGGGAACTTTTGTTGCCAGTTTCAAAGTATGAAAAAATAAGAATAGGTTTTACTCTTTCTGGCAATATAACAGGTGTTAAGATGTGCAAACATGCTTCCTTGCTAAAGGTTTCTATTTGGTATTTGAACATCTTAACACCTGTTTTATTGCCGTAAAGGGTTAAACCTATTCTTATTTTTTCATATAAAAAAACTTCCTCTGAGATATATGCTTATCATTAATGTCAACATTTTATTTGAGCCCTCCTTGTACATTGCAATGGCAGGTGGTGGCGTAGCTGCACGTAATTTTGGGGTCGCTGTTTTTTTTTCGCAAGCTGTACGCCACTACGCAGTGCATGAAGCGTGCGTCTGACGCTGCGTGGACGCCCCAAGCTGTGATTGCGTTTCCATCTCGATGTGCAGGGCCTCCGAAACAAGCCTAAGAAGAGTGGGCACGTCAAGCCGGACCTGATCGACGTCGATCTGGTCAGAGGTACCATTTGTCCGCGGGCTCCACGCGTCATTGCGGCCGATGGGTTCAGAGGGTGAATGCGAGAGCTGTGGGGGCCTTCCCTGTTCGACAGTTAAACACAGCATCTGTCTTCTGCGCATTAGTTTCCTTGGCGTAAGTTCACTCTGGTATTTAGCCACGCGCGTTTGCGCAAGTACAGCAAGGGCCAGCCTCATTATGCATTGTTGTGGAGCATTATGGATAATGCCTATATAAGTAAACCTCCGTGTTGTGTGTCAGCATGCAAATACATTGGATTTTAGTCCATGGGACTGTTACCAGGCCAACATCACCCAACATAATTTGTTTAAACAAACTGTGGACTGGTTTTGACCTCATTGGTCTCATGAGCACATTCAGGCTTCTGTTAGTGACCCGGTCTGTAGAGACCTTTGAGTATTCGCCCTTTATATCCGTCCCTTTTCTCTGGGTGCTCCGGTTTCCGACCACATATGCAAAAACTGTTTAAAGAAATGGGCCAAACATCCCAGTGCCGGACCCACTGGAAAAGAAAAAATTGCCTTGAGGCTTTTCTCGGCTTTCCTGCTTCAGGAAAAAAAAAAAAATTCGCTCTCATTGTGGAGTTAATTTTAAATGTTCGTAGTTTTAACCTCGATGCCACACATGTATCTATGTCATATTGAAGAACAAATGGCAGATCCCAAAATTAATATTTAATTGGAGGCGTGTCATAGTTAAAGGCAGTCGTGTTTATCATTCTATATTTGCTTTAAACATAAAACAAATCTATCGTAGAGCATTATATAAGTTTGCACTGCTGGTAAAAGAATTGTAGCGTGATGCCCAGATAAGGTTTTGTTTTTCTGAGTTGGTGAGTATGTGTTGTGCAGGAAAACAATGAACAAACCAGTATCTTGCTCGAATATAAATTCTTGACAATGGAGGAATGTTTTCATGCTATTTGTCAAAACACTTTCCTAGTTGTTGCAAGGCATGTTTCTTAAAAACATATATACGATTATATAATGAATTGCATAATGTATTCTATAATGCTTGACATTTGGTTCGACTTCGGAATGACAAACACTGCCAAACCGGTTTTGGTGAAAAAATAATTCACTTGCCGAATTATCAATGCACTTCCATGTGATTGACACTTAAATAAACCTTTTGGCATCATCTGGTCCAACCCATGTGAGACTAGGCTCTAAGGAAAGCTGTCTCGGGTGTGGACCAAACAACTTCAAGGACAGTGCACATTATCAGAGTTATGTTTTTTGTTTGCATTATGACTGCAGGTATTGTGGTCTATGCAAACATGACTCCTTGTAAAAAAAGGTGTCAGTTTTGTTGCCAGATAGAAGGGTAAAAAAACAATTCTCATATTTTTTACTGGCAAATGAGGTTCCAATGGTGTAAATGTCTATCCATCGACTTTTGACAGGTCACCAAACCGGCAATAGTAGTAATAATGATCACGTGAACAATGCATGATTAACTGAGGGAGCAGTAGCACTAGTGATGAACACATTGCGCTGTAATTCCATTGCCCTGAGTTTGAATCCCGACCACAGCTAAGATGTTGACAAGTGATATCTGAACCATGCCTTAGTTACCCCTCCACTAACCGACAGTGACCAGCGTGGTGAGATACTAGACTAAAACTAAACTATTTTTCTTATTTTACCAGGCAAGGCCCACTGAGCTCTGTAGCTCTTTTTCAGAAGCGACCTGGCCACAAATGATAGCTAAATCGTGTGGCTTATCACGTGGAAATTTCTAGCCGCCAAATACTCTAAACGCATGTTTCTTAATGCGGAGGGAAAAAGCGGAGGACCCGGAGAAAAATCCACGCGACCACGTGGAAAACAGGCAAAAATCCAAATTTCCAGCCGTCAGGGTCGGGATTGAACCAATCTTCTTCTTCTTTCGTATGGCATTGTGAAAAGCACAGTACTTTGTAATTCTCTTCGCTGCAGGAAGTGAGTGGGCGAGTCGAGTTGCTGCACCGCCCGGGTCCTGATTTAGCCCCACGTGCGTGCAGGCTCCACGTTCGCCAAAGCCAAGCCGGAGAGCGCTTGGACGGCCATCACTCGCAAGGGCATCGTGCGCGTGCTGCTCTTCCCCTTCTTCTCGCGCTGGTGGATCCAGGTCACCTCCGCGGGCATCTACCTGTGGCTGCTGGGGCTCTACGTGCTGCAGGGTACGACGGGGCGAGGATGCCTGGGAGGGGGGTGGGGATGTCGCAGGGAAGAGCTCAACGCTGCTGCTCGGCTTGATTCGTCGTAAACGTTGGCAGAGATTGTTTCCGTCTTGATTAGTGACCGAAGCTGTTGGTTGTGGTGCTGTTTGCGTGTGCTCGCTGCGTACGTGCCTACACCTTGTGTGGCTTCTGAGAAAAGCATGTTTAATCCTTTCCTATTCCGAGATGACTGGAAGTTGCAAGGGGGTTCAGCATACATTTTATTTAGAGAGGTGTAGCGCCATTGTTTTTAAAGACATTGTACTCACCGCAGAGAACTGTAATGACACGACCGCACTCTATGATCGCTGGCGCCAAACTGCCACACACCCTCCCACATGGCCTTGTGGGAGCCTCGGTACCGATAAGGTTATTTTATTTTATATTCCGGTTCCATTCTGATGACGTATACGTATATCATCAGGAATGGGAGAAGGTTAAATACTGGCTCTTGCAGAGTTTGTGTATGGATTAGTCATTTTGATAACCTAAGTTGAGAAACATTTAATCAAAAAAGTTTTCTGCACAAATGTTAACCCGATTGCACTATCAGTGTCATGAGACCAACAATACATTCAAGACTCTCACACAGCAGTGCATCACGGGGTGTTAGATAATACTCCATAGAAGCAGATTTCAGAACTTGGGCTTTCAGTGACCTGTGTTGCACACATTAGGGGGAAACTCTTTTTTACTTGTTCTACCACTGAGAGGCATTATTTTGCCGCACAGCAATAAAATGGATGTTGTTTTTATTCTCAGAGCTAAAATTCAGCCAAATTAAGTGCAGATCCAAGTTTGATCTGATGCTAATTGTTTTGCGGTCATTTGTGACTCGGCTGAGACCATGAACTGGCTACACTCCACTACACTAGAAAGCTCAGTTGAATCACAGCCATACTGCCCACATTTGAACCCAGGATCTCAGTGGTGGCAGCTCAGCTCAGCCCTCTGCCCCGTTAGCCACCCATTACACACAAAGTGCTTGCCGCACATGAACCGCATTACCATCCTGAATCTCGTCAAGGAGCATAAATCATCACGCAAACTCCGGTCATGCACGCAGCAGCGGCTTTTCACTGGCCGTCGAACAAAGATGGCCACCACATTGCACGTTTTCAGATGCACTTCTTTCAGCCGTCTGGAACGCTCTGCCTTTCCGGTATTAGGAAGCCACTGGAGCTATGCACTTTTAAATATAGATTGAAAACTAATTTCTTTCCAACAAATGTTTGTGTTTAAATTATAGTCCTTCCCCTGCTGCTCCTCCGATAAGCATGGTTGGCTACGTACAGTGCGAAAGAAGTTCTACATACATACGCACATATGCTCAGCCACCTCTTCATGTGTATTTTCGGCGGCAGGCACACAGTCCATTGGTAGTGTGGGTGACGTTTCCACCACAGTGGCCAGTGTTGATTGTACCGCCTGTGTGCATGGTCGTGCGCGAACGTGCGCAGCTCTGGCCGTCGTGCTGTACGTGAGCGGACCCAGCGAGCATGACGTGCCGTGGACGGAGGTGCTGTGCCCCGTGTGGCTCATGCTGCTGCTGGGCACCGTGCACTGCCAGATCGTCTCCACTCACTTCTACAAGACACAGAGCAGCCTTGGGGCCAAGCGAAGACGGTGAGGGCCGTCCAGGGCAGTGGAATGCTGGCATAGCTCCCCCCACCATACATCCACTGCATATGCTGCCTGCGGAACAGCTGAGCCTTATGCTTGTGACCAAATCACCTGGAAGATGGCAGCCTTCACACGGCCCAATCTGTTAAGTGAGAAATCACGCCGAATGCTATTACACGGCGACCGAATATCGACCATCGATCTCCCATTCTCCATAGCAACAACAACCTGGAAAGATCTATGGTTGAGCATGGATAATAACAGTGCTTTGTTTGGGCAACATCTACGCATGCCACTTTGTCATAGGCGGATGTGGGGCCGTGCTATGCGGTCATCAGCAGAGGGCAGTGCAGCAAAATCCATTGTTGTATAATGCTTCTATGCTCCCACGTCTTCGCTGACCCACACTGACCAGCGGCAAGTGCGGTCAATTGACCCCCACGACCTAAGCAGTGTGGGGAAGCCCTCATCCAGCAGTGGATTGACCAAAGTGTTGTACACGTGCAATAATGTCCCACTCAGATATTCACATTACAAAATATCCACAGTCGACATGCACGCCAGTGCAATGGGCAAATTTGTTATTGCCCTTTTGAAAAATCTGTGCAGTGTTAGATGAAGCTGGATTGTGCAGTGCTGCTTGAACTCTGGTTCGGTTTCACTGGATCCGGGTAGAGAACTCTCACGCTGACTGAACATTTTTCCTCCGGCGTAAAGAGTCCTGCTTTTGTTCTGGTAAATTGTACACTCGACAGTGTGAAGCTTCAGCAATGTTTATAGTAGGTAGTTGGCGATGCTTTCAATAAATGTATCAAATGGGGCATTGAATTGTATGTGTAATAATGAAGCATTTACAAGTCATGAAAATTATACACATGGGGCGAAAACGTTTCGCCGAGCTAGGTAAAACAAAAAAATGAGAATGCAAATGAAACATTAAACAAGACAAAAATATTCAATTGTTAAATTTACTTATGACCACGATTCATGAAAATGTACCGATTCTTTTGTGCTAAAAAGCATATTGTTGTCGTGATAAATCGTTCACTGTATTTGGTGCGAAGCTCATTCAACACTGATAACAGGGCCACAGGCATTGCGATCGCCTGTGAGACAGGTGATTTTCTAAATGCCACGCCAGGCAGGGCGGCAGATGCCTCTTTACCACTCTACAACTGAGACACTCCTAGGCCATGCCAAGCCAGCCCAGTACGGCTTGGGAGGTGACAAGTTGTTTTCCACTGCAGAATCCGAGTTGTGCCGCTGATGTCCCACATTGAACGAGGCAAAGACGCACGTGCATGATGCTGTACGCCGTGTCCTCGCAGTTACTGGCCGACATCACACGCATTGGATTGCATCATCAGCCCCGGGTCCGGCCCTGCTGGAGCCAGAGCTAGGTTCAGATGTCTAATTTTGAGCCGAGCGTAGTAGCAGTTTGGTTTCCAGCTCGGCAAATAGCCAGTGGAAAACCACCCGAACCATGAGAGCCCTACACTGGATCGGCACTGCTGTGCAGTATAAAAGTGGTAAGAGACCCCCTCTACCCCCCCCCCACCACCCCCCCACCACCCCCCCTCCACCCCACCACCGTATTCTACAGGAGACTGCGTAAAGCGTCGCAGAGTGACCCTGGCAAAGATGGAGGTGGTTCGAGTACCACCGATAACCAGGACGAGTTCAGGCGCTCAGGCGGTGGGAGCCACGGGCCCGGGGTTCTGGCGGCCCTGAGACGCGCGTGGGGGAGACATCGTGTCTTTGGGTCAGTGCTGCTTTCCTCCTCTTCTCCTCCGCACTTCCGATTGAGCACGGTTGGCTATGTACGGTGCTGAAGAAGTTCAGCATACATATGTAGTGCAGGACTTCGGAGACGATAATTGTGGAGGCACCTTTTATTAACACACACGATCTCGACTACACACACTAGTCACTCGCTAGCCTTAACACAACACTAGCCGTCTCGCATCGATGGTGCTGACTCTAAGATAGCTGACAGGCTATCTAGCAGTGCGACGGCATTGACGACGGCAACGAGACGATGCGATTCCCACGAACAGCCTAGCAGCGTGACCTCGCTCCAGCCTGGCCACGCCCCCCTTCTCGAACCCACTAGCAGGTTCCAGGGGCTTCCCGATGGACCCCTCCATGACCCTTGCCCCAGTTCTTCCATTCTGCCGACACACCCGTGTATACTGTCGCTCACTGGCGTGTGTACTGTTTGTACACCACAGTTGCCGCTTTTGGTCACCAGCCGGCGCTACTACACTACACATACATACACTTCAACAACATCAACAATATTACTCGCTCACCGCTTGAATCAAAATAGATTGCGTATGATACTTGATCTGGGTTCGTTTTTGGAATTTCACTTGGAAGCAATACTCGTGAGTGTGCTGGAAATGATGAATCGAGTCACGTTGATTCTTATACAAGAAATTATGTACATGGAGTCATGCACGTGAGAATATATTATTTACGATGTATGCAAACTTTACATAAATGGCATTCTAAAGCATGTAGGATAATGGAGAAAATAATATTGTACAAACCCGATATAAAAAATATATGACATGGAACTAACAAGGCACACGAAGAAATATTTTTGTTTTATCAAATCGTGATTCTGAATCGTACCGCTGGGGCGGCACTTAAATCGTTATATTCATAGTAGTCAGAGCCCAAATCCCATGCTAAATGGGAAAAATTATTCCTGACTGCTTGGAGTCCAAATCACATTCGAATAGTTCTGTGCAGTTTAGTTCAGTTTACTTTTAAGTATCCTGTGAGCTAAGGAGCTCTTAAGTCGGGTTTCATCAATAAAAACACACCGTTTCCATGTCAGACATAACACATCAGAGAAAAAGATATTGTTTAGTTTTTATCCAATACAACTCTACCCATTTGTTGTGGATGTGGATAGCTTACTCATATTTTATGTTTGTTTTTGGGTGGGAATTTTTGTATTTCACTGTCGATCTTGTTACCCTGTTTTTGCCCTGGACCTAGCGCCGATTTCTCACCTCTCTTTTCCTGCAGGGATTTTCTAAAACTTTAGCCAGATGGGTGCATTGCATTTCCCACGCAAACATGCGCACCTGTGTGTTTGTGCTGTTGGATTAAATTTATGGTCGGGTCTCTGTCCATGGCTGAAACATTTTGTGGGTTTTTTTCTTCTTCAAAATATAGTTTATAGCCCTTAGACAATCCACTATTGAATTAAGGCTATGCCAAACCATGTTATTTGTGGGTTTTTTTTGCCCATACTTCACACTGATTAGGGCAGATGTGTGAAGGTGCCCAGGACCAGCTCTGATATAACTCAAGAATAATTTTCGGTTTGCCCCTAAAATATATAGCTCAGGGTGCTCATCGTTGTGCCACCGCTCTCCAGATTTCAGAACATAAGTGGGAGGGGTGGCCGATCTTCATAACTACTGCCCGTTTTCTGAAGGGGCAAGGTTCAAAAATGTGTCGTCGTTTTACGAAAGTGACACGTCACGCAACGAATTATAAACGAGTCCCCTGGGAATTAGAAACGAGTCCTCTGGGAATTAGTAACGAGTCCCTTGGGAATTAGTAACGAGTCCCCTGGGAATTAGTAACGAGTCCCCTGGGAATTAGTAACGAGTCCCCCGGGAACGTCTCCGCACCCCCAGGCCGGAGCAAAGGAAGTGCTACGAGGAGAAGTCCACCGAGACTGACAATGGCTACATCTGCCTGGAGGGGAAGGCCTCGCGGCACTGCGTTGCCGGGGGCGGCCCCCTTCTCTCGCACCGCGTGGAGGCCCTCTCTGCAGAGGGCCGCCCCCATCAGGGGTCACATGGCAAGCAGGTACGGGCGGTGCCCTGGTAAACACGCACACAATCACACGTGGCAGTGCCGTCATATGCTCGCATGGCAAACGGGGGGTGTATGCGTGCGTGTGTGGGGAAACGTGCACTCGCGTGGCGTGATTAAATAAGGTTAGCAAAACTATTGAGTTTGTCTCAACCCACTCGCCAATCATTGCACAAACACACGTCATATTATGTTTGGTTTTTTAAAAGTAAAACATCGATTTGTCCTCGATGCAACTAAAAATTATCTGAAGCAGAAAGTGCACGCCCAAGTGTATGGATAAGAACGGTCACGTGAAGAGATTTCACGAGTGGCTCGATGCTGTCTGCTTCCATGGACCGTTCTCTAACACAAGGAGTTGTGGGCTTCCCTGTCAGAGGTCTGAATGGATACATTGTACATTAACACTATGCCGATGGCACAATTGTGAGAGAATAGTAAAAAAGACAGAAACATCAAGTGCCAAAATATGTACAGAGTATGTCATCATTTTCAGTATGTGCCGTCTTCATGTGATGAATTAGCATGGAAACTAACGGGGAGCTATTAAATCAAACATCTTTTGCATATTTGTAATTAGTCCTTTTTGTGCTCTGGCGTTTCTCCAAATTGTGGGCAACCTTTGGATTAATTTGGCCTAGTTTCAATCGGGCAAGTGCCTAATAGCACCACAACTTTATGTTAAAGTCTCGTAATATTAGATCCTCTTAAAGGAGGGGGGTAATAGTGCCCCTCGCTACGGACAAAAGGACAGATGGACAGACGGAGCCAATGTGTACACGCTTCTCACCTGAATTGGACAGCGATTTAATCAAGTAGAAAATCGCTTGCAACGCACTTTTTTGTGACTCCTGTCGGGACTCAGGAGGCGGGCCGTTTGGGCCCCGCTGCCTCAGACGACCTGTCGAGCGAGGAAGATGGTGGCGGACTGCGGGCCCCGGAGACGCCGGTGTACCGTCGCGGCGCGGAGCGTCCGTCGTGCGACGGGCTGCGACAACGCAAGCTTCACACGCACTGCAGGAAGCACTGCTCCGCAGAGGTACGGGCACGCTCACATTGACCCCGCACCCCCCGGCGCTGGCGCCGATTGCTCCCTGTCCTAGCGGTAACCGTCGTGACGCGTCTTCTCGCGTAACGTGTCTCGGGAGGACGCGGCAAAGTGGCGGCGCGTTAGATTGTTAGCCAGGTGAGAGGCCATTGTGACTTTCCGTGGGTGAAATAAAGCATTGCCGCCAAAGTGTTGTAAAATATCAACAGTAACAAGGGTATGCGGGATCCTAAATAACGTGAGAAGATCAAGTAATAATAACCATTGAAAGAGTATATTACATTTAGATGTAAGGTATACTTCAAAAGTACTTGCATTCATTTTGACCAAGCATGTACCTTGATAGGTAAAGAACATGCTTAGAACGATTTGTTGATTCATCAAATAAAATGGATTTATACGCTCAAGGTATGCACGTGTAATCATGCGTATGGGAGGAGGTTGTTTACGTTGAATGCAAATGACATGCTCATGTTACGTTAGGATGATGGAATGACCCAAACGATACAAATCGGACGCACACAAATTGAGAAACAATACAGATGGTACCAAAGAGACAAAACGAGAATTGATTCTTGAATTGCATCCTGACTCCGACTCCGGACAAATCACCATTGGGGTAAATTTTTGCATACCTAGTAAAGAAATAGCTTGTTATTTTGTAAACATAATCAATCAAATGAAAAATAACAGTACTAAGTTGTAACCTCCAAAAATGTCTTCAGAAATAAAATGTTTTCAGCTGAAATAATATCATCATTTACCCGTACTGTTAACATACAAAACGTGAGCGGGATATTTAGAATTTAATTTGTTGTTTAAATGATGTAAATGAGGGAAGGAATGTTCACGTTAAAAGTTTAACCCCCCCCCCCCCCCACAATCTATTAAACAGTAAGTAATCCCCATCTAATGCTGTGATTTTTGCTAATTGAGCAGGGAATTTTACACTACATTTTTTTTATTTAACAGGAGAGTTATATTTCCATGCTCCCCCCTGCGTAGCACGAATGTATATCTTGAATTCTTAATCGTAAATAATTTCTTTTTTATTGCGCCTTCAGTCTTGCATCAAACCATTGAAACAAACGCGTTATTGGCGGTTGGTCGTCTATCATGAGGACCATCAGCGCTTTGTTATCCACTCGTAACACATATTTATAGAGCAATCGGATGGCCACCATGGAAATTCATCAACTGTCACCCATGCCTCCCTTTGTTACAGTGGCTCTGCTGTCAAATTGCATATTTATCGGCTTTGTAAAGATAGATCGTGATCATTTATGTAGAAGCCCCTTGGTTTTGATTGAGTGTTAATTACATGGGAATGCTTTGCTCATTAATAAGCGTACACAAATTTATCACGAAGGAGATTAAAATAATTGTTATCATTCGGGAGCCATGGCTTGATTCAAGAATCAATTATTTTTGCATCATTTGTAGTGTCTTGTTTTGTTTGTTCTGTCCTGTCCCTGATATCGTTATGATTGTAAATGTAAATTAGCATTTCATTTGTATAACTTGTAAATAATTGCCTCTTACACCTGTTCCAATGCTGCTTGATTAAAATGTATTCTTCCGTGCTGCGAATTGAAAAACACGAGTGTGTGCAAATGCAGGTGGCTTTCACTTAAAAAGTTATTTTAGCGACAAACAGTTGAATTTGACCCCCTGCAGTCTCATATGGAACTATATGTACCTTTGATCACTAAAGCAAGTGTTTCATAAGGCAAACCGATATTGCATGCCATACGTGTGCTCGTGTGAAATGTATGCTCACTTGCCTGAATGCGTGTGCATGTGTGTTCACTTGGCTCAACAGTCTGTTAAGGCCATATGGGGAAATCTTTGTGTTTGTGTGCATATGTGTGGGGAGTGGCAGTGTAGCAGTTCGCGTGCTGCGCTACGAACCCAGCAACCCGAGTTCGATTCCCGCTCATGGTCAACACTGGTGACGAATATCTGAACCGGTGTGGTGTAAAAAAAAACATCGCCGCTGGGGAGAAACAAAGGCGGCCGGGCGTGGTGCTGGCCACCCCACCCACCTCGTGTGCCGTTCCGGCCTTCATAGGTGCTCGCTAACAGCACTTGCCCCAACAGACTTACTAAGGCTATTACGGGGGATCTTTGTCTTTGTGTGCGTATGTGCGTGCGTGTCTGCACCCGTAATGCCCATGTGCAGGGAAGCGTGCACGCCACCCGCGACGGTGCCACGGCCTCCGGCTCTGAGAGTTGTGATCGATCAGAGAACGACTCCTTTCTTTTCCCACAGTGCTGCCAGGTACCAACGGTGGGGGGGGGGGGGGCTTCTCCCCACCTCTCCCTTCCCCCCCCCACTTCCGTCGCCACCACAGGCAATGCTGAGCTGCAATAATATTCGCAGACGTTTTTGCCTTGCAGAGCAACGATGCTTCTGCGTCGAAGCTTTCGCACGTGCAATGTTTTCTTACGTCGCTCTTTTCAGTGTCCTTGCAGCGCCTTAGCAATGGCTTGGAAGCCCCTTCTGTTCCCATTCCGTATTTGTGTTTGATTTGTGTCTCTCCCGCCGCCACGCTGGAGATCCCTGCGGCTGTGTGCGCGAAAGTGACACTTTTGCCAGACCGTGTAGAAGTCCTACTTATGATTTATATATGCTTGAAAACGCACATGATGTCGAGTGAACGGAGGGCATAGTCTCCTTGACTGAAATTGGCCGAATGGCAATTGCATTGTGACAGCCGAGGTTACAAATTGCTTTCCGAGTGTGCGCGAGCACGGGCACGTCCACAACTGTGACCTTTTTGAAGAATTCTGGCCGCAGTAACGACTGACGTACGCAAGTGCCTTGCTCGGGGGCATGCTGTCTAATTGGAATGACGCAGGACAAAAAATGTTGTGCGAGTGGCTACGTGATCGCAGAATGTTAGAGCCAGCCTCTGTAAAGGCAACACTTCACACGTTTCTGACATTCACGCCCGAGCAGACCCGACAGTTTCTATGGAAAGCCATTGAAAACCGTAGGTTCTCTGTACACAATGCAAGCGAGTGACTCACCCTTGCACCTGTGTGTGGTGACACGAACCAGGAGGGACTTGTTGTTTTGCTTGGCGAGATCTCCCTTGTGTGCGCCCTTTGGTCCGGTTGTGACAAACAGATAGAGAAGCTGCAACCAACAACAATTTAAAGAAATGGCCATCGAATTGAGTGCAATTCAAGTTAACATTTATTGACTTGGGTTAAAAACAGCCTTTCAGCTACCAAAACCTTCGAGGTTATCAATATGGAACGTGGCATTTGGAAATGAGAAGTGTAAATGTGTTCTGGGCTCTGCCTAAATAGACCCCCTCCCCCCCGCTTCTTCTTGATGTATGTGTGAATCATACTAACATTTGGGTTTTGCTTTTTAACTGTGATCCTGTTTCCTTTCAAGCCTGTGCCATCCTCTTCCTGTCCAGATTAACAACGTCTCTGTTTTGCTTTACAGTTTGATTCCCATCGACTAGTTCGCCTAGCCAACGGTTCCAATCATAAGTAATGTTTATTAATTGATTTGACCTTTGAAGGTTTCCTGAATCCATGTGTTGTCCTGTTGTGTCATTCTTTCATTTTGCTTAACATTGCCTTGTGTTGTTTGCACTGAGAAAATGATCGATAGCGGTTTTTATTATTAATCAATACACTGCTTTATGTTGGTTTCGGTCCAGCTGTTGCATTTTCCTTTCGTTAGAGCATTGCAGAAAAGTCACTTTACTTTCATGAAATGAAGGGAAATGTATGCACATTCTAAGTTCACTGTCAAATGATGGTATCTGTGCAAAGCCATGATGGCGCATCTGCACTTAAATGCAAATGTAAATGATCTTCCACAACAGACACATACCTTCATTTGATGTGCAACTGGAATATATACTGTGCACAGTAGACATGTTACATCAGATTGTTTACATTTTCTCCCATCCAATGCCGTTTCCTATGCTTGTTGTGTGTGTGTGTCTTTGTACATGGCTCCGTGGTTTGTATACTGGGCTACAATTCCAGCATCCTAGTTTGATTTGCAGCCAAGGATAACATGAGTGGCACATTTGATCTGATTCTGCACTGTGCCTCTTCAAATAATTGCCTGAAATCACATGTAAACATCAGCACTGGGGAGACGAAGGTGGCCAGGCGTAGTGCTAACCACGCCACCCCCACCTCGAGCTCCGCACTGGCCTTCATAGGTGCTCGCTAACAGCACTTTCCACAACGGCCTGTGTAGGCTATAGCGTGGGTCTTGGCCATTGTGTGCTCGTTCTCGTGTGTTTCGTAATCATCATCGGCCATGGCCAATCCAGTGCTGAAGTTCTGCTCGGGCTGCCGCTACGGCCACCTCAGGCGATCTAGCACACGGACTAAATTCTTCGCTCGGTGGACGTCCCCTGTGACGTATTCCATTCCTTGGCTGCTACTGGGTTATTCGTGTCAGCCCATTGTGTGTGTACATGTATATGCGTTTGTGTATATGTGTAAAAGTGGGGAGCGGTAGTGCAGCGGGTAGGGGCGCTGCGCTTCAAACTCGGTGACCCGAGTTCGATTCTCGCTCACGGCCAACACCAGTGACGATTATCTGAACCGGTCCTGGGCTTCTCCTAGGTCGACTCGGCTTCAAATGAGTACCTGGTGTGGCGTGTAAACATCGCCACTTGGGAGAAAAAAGCGGTCGGGCGTGGTACTGGCCCCCCATCCCTTTGTGTGCCGTGCCGGCCTTCATAGGTGCTCGCCAACAGCACTTGCCACAACAGTCTGTTCAGGCTATACAGGGGATCTTTGCCTTTGTGTTTTTTTTTTATACCAATACCCACCATTTGCCACAAACCGATGGTGACGTCACCACGGCGCCTGTGCCAAGCCAGGTGCACTTTGAGGCCACGTTTGTATATAATATATACGAGTATATATATATGTGTGCCCTTGTGCACCTCCGTTTTGCCGCACCCTCTCCTACCGCCCCGTCCGCCGTGCCCGCCGCTCCCGCCGCCTCTGGCAGGAGGTGCTGCGCTCGTCGGGCAGCTGCAGCTCGCGCAGTTGCACGACGTCGCGCCACGACTCGGAGAGCACGCGGCCCGAGTCGGAGACGGAGGAGCTGCTGTGGGAGGACCTCCTGCTGGGCGCCGAGTGCCGCTCCACGGGCTCCACGGACAGCGAGGACACGGTGGCGAGCGCCGCCACCCTGGCCCGCGCGCGCGACGACCCCTTCCAGCAGGTGGGCTGGCCCCGGCGCCGCCAGGAGCTCACGAGTGTGCAACTCTCTTGTCGAGATTTCGGTTCGTGCGTTGAACTTCTTTCGCTGCCGTACGTAGCCAACCGTGATAATCGGAGGTATGGGAGAAGGACAACAAACGAAACGTACAAAGCATTTCTTAAGAAATTAGTTTTTAATCGAGATGATTTGAAAGTGCATAGCTCCAGTGGCTTCTTAATATCAGAAGAGCGTTCCAGATGACTCGTAGAAGCGCATCTGAAAGCGCGCGATGCGGTGACCGTCTTTGTTCGATCGCCAGCCAAAGGCCGTTGTGAGGATGACCGGAGTTGCACGTGGTGGTTTATCCTCCTTGACGAAATCAGCAAGATATTGTGGTTCATTTGTGCCGTTCGACGTGATGCCCGACGTTTCGCTCCACGTACTTCTAAATCCTTGGGAGTTTTACCCAACTTAAACGTGAGCATGGTAGAAAGTTACCGCTTGGCTGAACTTGCGTAATGGGTAACAAGTTGAGAAGAAAGAACGCTACTGCTGGGTGTAACATCAGAGTTGTTGGTACCTCTGTGCCTGAGAGCTGAATAGTACTTTCACATACCTTTGCGGGACCACGCATTCACAATTTTAAAAAACCGTGCCTATGGACTGTGTATGAAGACGCGCTGTGACTGAGCACTCTAATATTGAAATCAGTGTTGCCAGATCTGAAATGTTTCCCTCTTGCCTGATTAGTTTAGCCGAGATGCTGGCAATCTCAGATAAATATCGTTCGTGGGCCTTTTTAAAGTGGTGGGTGTCCCGTGGCCGTGCGCCATATGAAATGTACTTACGTATGTTGAACTTCTTTCGCACCCTACGTAGCCACCCGTGCTAATCGGAGGTGCGAAATGAAGTGGCGGGCAGTGGGTTTCCCACCACCGGAGATTTGCGTGCTCGTCTTCACACGGGCGATGTTCCTCTCCCAGCAGAGTCAGCTGTTCTTCCCAGGCAGCTCCTCCGTCGGGCTGGAGCGCGTGAGTGCCATCGTGTGGGAGGCCAACGAGTGCAAGAAGGCCGAGATGTCCGTCCTGGAGATCAGCGGCATGATCATGAACCGGGTGAGGCCAGTGCCGCAAGCGTGGCGACCTTGAAGAGTGATTGTACGTTGCACAGACCAATGCAGGCCGATGGCCCCTCCTAAAGTTATACACCACGCGATGTTCATCGACGCCCGGGATGCGCATTGGATAGCGAATCGGAAATGTACGTCACTTTTGGAAACCTAACTTGTGTGCGTTTTATCATCCGTAATGTATTTAAATTAAACACATTGTAAGTATGTTGAACTTATTTCGCACCGTACGTAGCCAACCGTGCTGACCGGAGTTGTAAGTAGATGGACATGGATACCTACAGCCCTCGGCCATGAGAAGTGGTGCGTGGAATTTGTTGCACACACTCCAATTTAGAGTAGTTTCAATATTGAAAATTATTGGTGCATGGTGGTTATAAGTGGATAGATCCAATTGCTTCCTAATCATGGAAGAAACTGTTCCAGACGGCCGCAGAAGCATATCCGAAAGCGCGCAATGCGGTGATTGTTTTTGTTCGATGGCTAGCCAAAAGCCGCTGCTGTGAGGATAGCCGGAGTTCATCTGATGCTTTATGTTCTTTGACGAGATCGTCAAGTTATCGTGATTCAGTTGTGGCGAGCACTTTGTGTGTAACGATTGCGACCTTATGCAAAAAATTGCGACGTTCTCGAATCTCATGACCCTGAATATGCGTCGTGGCAGGTGAACACGTACAAGCAAGGCCAGGTATACCACGTGTTCAGCAACCTGGTGACGCTGCTGCTGGGTGCGCTCCCGCTGGCCTTCCGCCTGCTGTGGCACATGGGGCTGGACCAGGCGAGCGCCGCGTCCCCCCTCGACGTGCTCTGGTGCTGCCTGGGCCTGGGCGCAGGCCCGGCCGCCGCCGCCATCGTCGTCATCTGCCTCGTGCAACGCGTGTGCCTCGTGTGGCTGCTCTTCTTCATGCTCTCCGTCGCCGAGAAGACCTACAAGCAGGTGGTGCCTGGACGCTGGGCGCGAGGGGCCCGCGGGATGTTCGTCGGATGTGGCTGGGCAGGGTGGCGTAAGGTGGATAGCGGTGGTGCCCGTTGAAGGGTACCGAGACCACTGATTCTTGAGATTCCTTCAGAGGGTCCTGCATTCGGATGTTTGGCCAATTCCATTTTAAGGAGGTAATTTGTTGTCCTTCCCCCGCACCTCTGATGAGCATGGTTTGCTAAGTACGGTGCGAAGGAAGTTCAACATACATACATACATCCGTGGGATTAAAATCGATTACCCGGAGAAAACCCACCGTTCATACGATGGAGAAAAAACTGAAAAGTCTGCACAGACATATTCATTGTTACACGTGATGTACTGTCATCACTTGGCCTTGAAACCCATAAGATTAAGGAGATTTACCGATTTACATCATGCCTTCTCATCGCTAGATTATAGCTGTGCACCACGATGCCAAGCTAGAAGAGAAAATACTTCACTCCAACCCAATGCACAATTTGGATGAAATTTTTGATGAAGCTAGGAAATGTTTTCAATTGATAATGAAGTGCAAGTACGAAATAAGTATTACATATAAAAGTACTGCGGGTTATGTAATACAGTTTAGTCATACACTCCTTTACGCATATAGCATATGCATCTTTTAACTGCTTTTTGTGTTTAGTTTGTTGTCCTTCCCCGCACCTTTGATTAGCACGGTTGCCTATGTACGGTGCGAAAGAAGTTCAACATACATGCCATCGTGTTCAACACAATCCAACCACGCACTGACCAGCATGGAAGTACAAGCCAGTGCACCCTGCAAACCTGACCCCGCGTGCGGTTTGTTTCTGCGACAGCGGTATCTGTTCGCCAAGCTGTTTGGGCACCTGACATCGGCCAGACGGGCGCGCAAGTCGGAGATCCCCCACTTCCGGCTCAAGAAAGTTCAAAACATCAAGATGTGGCTCTCGCTGCGCTCGTACCTGAAGGTGTGCATCTTGATGACAAATCCACACGGTCGCACAGATCGACATTGTAAATATTACAGCCGTGTCGTCATTTTATGGCTCAGCCCGGGGCATGCTCAGATTAGATGTGATATTTTAAATAGCTCCGACAACTGGGTGGTAATACTGGTGTCTGATTGGCTGACAGCGCACTGAGCTGGTACTACTAAGACTCGGGGTTGTAATCCATCTTATCCGTGCTTGTGATTAAGCTGGGTCCTCAAGTGTAGGGAGTTGGTGGCCACTGTCTGTTTACTAATGACTGCACAAAAATAAGATTCGTATTTTCCAAAAATATATACTTGAGCATTTTTCAGTTTTAATGATTGCAGATGTAATTTTGATCGACTTGCTTTGAACCCTCTTTGCAGTGCAAAGAAAGGATGTACCCCCAAGTGCAGATGAAGAGGTCTTTTGATGTCACTTCAGCTTAGTTCTGATGTCTTCTTGCGCCGTTCTCTGAAACAGTGTGGTAGACTGCTAGTTTTGAAATTGCAATGTCTTCGTCTCACAATAGAAACGTAAATAATAGAAAAAGCTAAAGTTTATTCTACGTGGTTTATGCGGTAAATAACTTTGCAATAGGTGGATGGCTATTTCTGTATCACCATACAGTGTGCACTTATCTTAAATATAAGTGTGCACTTATCTTAAAGCTGCTAATTTTCTGCGTGGCTCAGCTAAGATACGGCTTGCTGGCAGCTGCTCCCTCTACCCGCCCCACCAATTTTACATAGCCACGGCCACACACTCAAGAGCCCCACCCACACAGCGAGTGTTCTTGCCCTTTCCGAAATTGGCCTCGCTCATAGGCCCTGCAGACTCCTCTGCAAGCCCTCCCCACTCCGCAGGTAGCCTCGCCCTTTGCCCATAACCGAGTTGAGCATGAGGCCAGAATATTTTACAGTGGGATAAAATCGCAGTTAGGCTTCGGGGGATACCAGGGACAGCCTTTGTGAACCCTGTATTGTCCCGGCCACACCAGGGCATTGGGTAGCTTTTTACTCGTTCACCGAGTGTCGTATGTGTATTGTGTTCACTCCAGAGGCGGGGTCCTCAGCGTTCGGTGGACGTGATCGTGTCATCCGCCTTCCTGCTGGAGCTCTCTGTGGTCTTCATCTGCTGTGCCCAGGTCAGCGTTATCCTCATTCATTGATACAAAAAATTATGTTTATTTTGTTTAACCAGGTGAGAACCCAAGGGACCAGGATTGTCTCATTGGCAAGAGTGACCTGAGTGACCTGGGTCACCAAAATGATAAAAGCAAAACAAACAAAAGTAGAGGAAACAAAGCACACCAAGAAATCGGAACAAAAACAACCGTCACTTAAGAAATTGAAACGCTGCATAAACACAAATGAATGCCAAATAATAATTCCCTGCAGTGCAAGTCAGCTTGGGCAGATTATCCCGCACCTGATTCAAGTACATTTCCAGATAAAGTTACAAAAACATCAAACGGATGTAATTGCACGTGACTTAACCCACAACATACAGCACAGTGCTGTAAACAGTGTCAGCGAGTGGGTACTGAATTAAATCACATTAGAACAACACACAGTAGGTGTGGACGTCTTCTACACCAATGGAAAATGAATTGCCTACTGTGTCTATAGTCACCGAACTCAATTGAAGGAACACATTAACACCACTGCTTGCTTTGATAATGTACCGGCAGCATTTCAGATATTCGCGAAGCTACTGTAGCCATCCACCAGCTCACCAATGTCGAAGTGAACATATGAACATGTTTGATCAACTCTCCACCGTATGGAAGAAAAAGGCGGGTGTGTGGGAACGTCATGACGTTTGGCTGCTGGTTTTAACACACGGTGCGTGCGTGCGTGCGTGCGGACAGCTGTTGAACGGGCACAGCACCTTCCTCGACGTTCACTACAACTGGGAGTTGCTGGCGTGGAGCCTCTCGCTGGGAATATTCTTGTTGCGCTTCGTCACGCTCGGCTCGGAGACGAACAAAAAATACAGCAACACGTCCATTCTGCTGACGGAGCAGGTAGGACGCCTGTGATTGATGCCACGTTTTCTACCAGCCCCTGGAGTAACGATTGGGCGGTCACCCGTAGCCAGGATTTTAACTCGCCTGCTTATGCTTGGAAGTCTGTTGCTCGACGGCAGGGGTCGGCAACCAAAAGAACATGAATAGGCTTTTTTTTCAAGAGCCGAAATGAATGTGAATATGAGACTGTCCTTGATAAATGACATCGCAAAGCAGTCCTTAATGATGCGGATGTGCCTCCAGAGCCACGGGTTGTCGACCCCTGCCCATGGTAAACTGGACTTCCATGGTGAACTGGATTTCCATGGTCAGAGATCGGCAACCAAAATAACAAGAAAAGCCATTTTTTCATGGAAAATTTCAAGAGCCACATGCCGTTCCGGAGCCGTGGGTCGCCGACCCCTGCTGTTCGGTCGCCGTCTTGAGATTTTCTTGTTCGAGTGGTTTGACCGTTCCCCTTTTCTGGCTCGTCGTCGGATACGTTTGGCTTTGTGTGCAGATTAACTTGTACCTAAAAATGGAGAAGAAGCCGAACAAGAAGGAAGAGCTGAACCTTGTGAACAATGTGTTGAAGCTGGCAACCAAGCTGCTCAAGGTGCACACCCAAATATTTCGTCGATAACTCAATAATTATAATATTAGGAGGGGGGGCAACACACTTTTTTTTAGATGTGCGTTTGTTTTTTTTAAGACTGGAGAAATTCGATTGGATGGAAAGAGGAAGTTCTGAGGTAGGTTCAGGAGGATTAAAGCAGTATTAGAACAATGTGGAAAAATTCATGACGTATGAATTGAGGACATTCTCTGGAGCTAAAGCTTGATGAAGGCAGTTCTGGGAGAAATTATGTTGGGAAAGAGTCCCAGAGGGAAAAAACCCAGAAATAACTAGGTCTGTAGAGTTAAATTATTACGTGATCTCAAGATCGGACAGGATGGGGGAGGGAGTTTGAGCCAAGGACCTGCCATTGGGCACAGGTCTAAACTGAGAGAATGGGGCATAGCACCCGGGAAGTCTGGCTGTGTGTGCTTCCAGTGGCTTTCAAATAAAGGGCCATGTGTGCTCTCTCTATACTGCATTTGCAGGAGCTGGACTCGCCGTTCCGGCTCTACGGCCTCACAATGAACCCCATGCTCTACAACATTACGCGCGTGGTCATTCTGTCGGCCTTCTCCGGTGTGATCAGCGACCTCCTGGGCTTCAACCTCAAGGTGAGTGTTGGTGTTCATGGAGACAAGCAGATCACGAGTGTGTGATAATTTGCACACACGTGCATCAGCCACACCTGCACAAGCGATGATATTTTGATGGTCTTGGGTGTGGGTGAACAGGGCAGCTGCCAAGGGAGTAATGCTGTGAGAAGAGCCAAAATATATATTATGGTTATGAAGAATGTGCATGCCTGGTGAAGAGACAGTGGCACAGAGACACAGAATCATAGTGACACCGGGAGACAGACACAGCAACATAGGGGACAGAGCGAGACAGGACACACAAACTGTGATGCAGGAAGATAGATAGACAAACAGAAACATTGAGACAAAAAAATGTTTTCTGCCAGGGCACCATGTATGTTGAGGTTTGTCCTGATAAGGACCCTATGTATGTGTTATGTAAATGTGTTTTTAAAAATCAACTTTGCATTATAGATTGCGTAAAAGTTATTCTGTGTAACAAAAATAAGAAATGAAACCTGTTAATTTCACACAGATCATAAGTGCTTACCCTCCAATTGTTGGTCTTTCAGTTTTTTTAGACAAATCCACATGGTCGCACATCTCGCCATGGTAAATATTACAGTCCTGTAGTCATTTCCTGATCAAAGTCAACACTGCATGGATTGTATTATCAAATGTGCAGGTCCAACACCGGGGAAATGATGTGTGTGTGTTTTTTTCTTTCAGCTTTGGAAGATAAAATCCTAAAGCAGGGCGCGCGAAGAGCTTGTTTCCTGCAGTAGCGGCGAAGATGCCCATTAGTGAATCGCTCCCAAGAGGTTGAAATGTGACTTTGCAAGGTTAATACTGCAGCTGAGTAATCATAAACACAAGGAGGTGTTTTCCTGCGCACCTTTTTTGGCATTTGTTCCATGATATTTAATTATTTTGATTCATGTTATTGCCTCCTCAGTGTTGAAAGTGTTTTCATCTAAATACCGCAGCATCTCAAGTGACCAAAGTCAGTGTTCACATGTTTTATTTTATTTTACAATCTAAATCAAAATACTGTATTGTCTTGGATAGGGATGTGTGTATGTTGAAATGGTTTTTAACTATTCAATCCCGTCATAACTACCTAGAGAGGTTTGGTACGATCTCACGTAATGTTACACAGACTGCCATTTTTTTACGGGCACATCGCCACATGTGATGTGCTGATGGTTACGTTTGCTGCACGTTTGTTTGCTGAATCTTGGTATTAATATTCGGCAGAAATGCCGAATAAAGAGGTCAAAAATCCACAGCAGACACTCCTGATGAGTTTTAAGAAACGTGCAAAAAATTAGGCAGGCAATATGCGATAGACGAATGTCAACCCAACTATGGTTCGATTTTCTCTGTTAACATATTTGTAAAATGTACATATGTATCAATCTTAAGTTACAATATTGTCTGAAAACTGATTTTATTATTATTTGCACTAAGCTGGCCAAGATGGCCTTGATGGTCAAACAAAATGTGTTAAAACGTTGATAAGCTTGTCACCATTGGGTGTGTTTTAACTTTTTATTTAGCTTGTGCATACTACACGTGAGTGGTTAACGCCCATTGAGCCCACTTGCTTTGTCCCTATGACAAGAACTTAATTGGACATGAAAGTATTACATCTGGCCTTGTGAAAATCGGTAATAAACCCAAAAACTAAACGTGTTGCCGCCTATACATACATCTAAGTGGGGTGTTCTATTAACGCAATTGCATATTTGACCTTGGTTTGAAAAAGGTGGTTTATATGTCACTGCATTTGTCAGGATACGTTATTTAAAGTCGATGCCTGCTATAAGCTACAGGGTGTGCATTTCATGTACAGTGTGTGCTCCCTAGAGCTGCAATTCCTGCAATAATTATATGGTATTTAATTCCCAGGATTCCACCCCGGACAATTCCTGTCGGAAGTGATGTATCTATTGGTGATTCCCATGTCAAAATCTAAAATGTATTTAAATGGGAGTGTAACAGGGGTTTTGCTATGGGATATTTGTATAATAGAATGGGGGGGGGGGGTTACATCGTGAATCCAACTCTGCTAGGTACTGCTGAGTCTATCTGGGCAAAATGACAATAATCGCCTATTCCATGTGGCCAGAATAGCCATTGCAATCCATGACCTATGCCTATTATGCAGAATTGGCCGAATTCTACCCCGTTTCTGGCAGTGAGTTCAGTTAAATACAGAGGGGGCCTATGGTTGCCGCCGGCCCGTACCCACGCCCATATGCACGACCCTGCTTCATGTATATGCAACATTCTGGCCAGATTCTTAGCTGCTCTTTGCATAGCCTCGGCTAAACTGCCCCGTGCATCCTGGCTTGGCATTGCTATGGATAAAGCACCATGTCCTGAACGACGTTTCTCTTGACAATGAGGTCCACACTGCTGAGAGATGAATTTGAAATGGTGAGATTTACTTCGTGCATGAACATCCCATGTTTGAGCGTGATCGCTAAAAAGGCCTTCTGCGATTGTTCTTTTACGATCTCTGCTCCTGGTTTTGGGGGGTTTTTTGGAGGGAACAGCTTTTGGATTTTGAGGATACCATCGACAAACACATGCACCATTTTGTTTGTTTTGAGATACTTTAAATAGCCAGACGTCACTGCACATTAATACAAACACTACCAGCTTGTGTTTTTATATCTTGTGACGTGATGGACAAGTTACGCATTTGCATTGTATTATTGCTGTTACATAATGTTTATTGTTGTTTTATGACAATGTACAAATGGTACTATTAAACCAAACCTGCCCAAAACTTGCAATATATTATTGATTGCTGAATGTTGTCACTTGTTCTTTGTATGCCGATTGTTATTGTTGCATTGTAGAGTGTATTCATTTCATTTCAACACGATAAAGTACATTGACATGTGTATCTAGTTAAAGGGGATGCCTGTAGAAACAATGCACAGTAATGTGTGTATTGTGATAGGTACAATTACAAATGTATCTGAATGTTATTACCAGTTCAAGTTAATGTGTTTATCCAGATGGGTATTCTAGACACACACAAAGATCATGTTAACGAGCCCCTAATTAAGGCCGGATCGGCATGCGAGGTAGTAGGTGGCCAGACCCAAGCCCCGGTCGTCTTTGTCTCCCCAATGCCGATGTATACACACACAAGTCGTCCGGGGAGGCACAGCACCGGTTGAGACATTCGTCACTGGTGTGAGCTGTGAGAGGGAATCTGAACTCGGGTCGCCGGCTTCATCGTGCGTCAGCTACTTCACAGATCCCCACAACAACGAGGCCCACGTGAAGTTTCGAAGGCTGGGTGACAAGCGGTCATGGGACTGGCCCACACAGGCACGCGGTCTAAAAAATACTCGAGTGGACAGTCGCATACAAATACACCACACAGGCACACACTCGAAAAATTACGTACTCTCACATACTCGTAGACATAAATGCACAAAACGGTCCAAATAATGTTTTAAACTACACATACGAAGCCGCAAACCGGCAGAAGCACGGAGAGGGACAGTGGCCATGTTGCATAGGACTTCACTGTGGCCATATTGCATGGGGGCCGTCTTCCTGCCAGCTGATTGGCTATTGTGGAGGAAATTATGACGTGGACCCTAATAACCACTTTCGTGGGCCAAGTGTTACGATATCGCCATCACCTGCATGGATACTTGCCGTGTTGACCTACATAGTTTCTGATCATGTGACAATCGCTGCCAGGTGGATCTTGCGTGCGTTTTCTGTACTCGAGCCCCCAAGATGGTCTCATTTGTAAGAGTGACCTGGGTACTGATCACATTACACCGGTACATGATTTACTTCTAATATTGTTGTACGGCCTTTAACTTTACTGCATAATAAATCGTTATGTACCACCACACCTATTGGAAATTTAACACGTAGGCTTTCGCGACCAATATTATTCATAATATAGGCAATCTGACCCAAAAACCTATATTATGAATACTATTGGAAATTGTTTCAGCAAACGGTGGGATTTCTTATCTGCTTTTATGAAAGCTACTGAACTGAAATACTACACTGTGTAGTTATTGACTTTGTAATGAATAATCCTGCATTTACCATTGACGTCACTTGATTGCCCTGGCTCGACAGAGACTGTTTAGTGGCTGTGTAAAGCCTTGCCATTTTCTAGTGCGTGCAATACAAAAGCGAGTAATTGTACAAGCAGAGCCGTGCCGAGGGCATGGCGAATTTTGGCGAACGCCTCGGGCCCCTCAATCTGGGGGGCCCTGCGCTTCGACGTGATGATGTCAGTCCGAAGGCATTCCCCCTGGGGGGCCCACACATTTGGATTTGGCCCGGGCTCCGCACTCCCCGTCCCCCAATGGAGGGACCTGCATACAAGTGAACTCGAGTGTCACTTTTAAAGCACCCTGAACCTTTCAATACTCATGCTCTTTCGTTTATGTATGTTGAGCTTCTTTCGCACCGTACCGATTTATTTAATTAAACACGTTTTGATGAACCATTGATTTTTACTAAATAATCAGATTACCCGGCATCTCCCCAGTCCCATCGGATATGAGAAGCTAAGCAGGTTGGAACCTGGATGAATGCTGATTGTTACTACATGACAGTCGCTGCACCTGCCAATCCACAGACCGCGGGTCCATGAAGTGGGCAGCAGAGGGCAGTGCAGCAAAGTTAATTATTGAACGGTGATTGTCCCATGCTCCGAAAAATGCGCTCTTTGCCCTCAAACCTGCACTGACCAGCTTTGTGAAGTTATGGTTAAATAAACCCACCATGACATGCACAGCTTGGGGGAGGAACCCTCATTTCAGCATGGGGATTGACCCCCAAAAAAGGTGTTGTTTGGTTTGCCGTCACCACAATGATAAATCCACTGCTGGATAAAGATTTCGGTAAGTCGTCGGTCAAAAGCACCACCTGCACATGAAATCACGACATCGTTCACGCACCTCCGATTAGCACGGTTTGGCGACGTACGGTGCGAAAGAAGTTCAACATGCAATAGGTGCTCCATCTCCACGGTGGACGTGGATCTCAGGCGACTGGCTCCTTTGACTGCCGCTCTGTCAAAAAGGTTTTTATGAGCTCTACCATTGGCTTGCTGCATTTTCGACGAAAGCGAACCCTCGAATTATTGGTGGAATGTTTACGCAGAATATTACGACCCAGGAAAGGATGTTACAGGTTCATTCATTAAAAAAATCTTTCTTTTTTTTATGAGGTATTCGGCTCTTGAATCGGGTGCAACCGCAACAAACAAAAAACAAAAACATGAACAAGAAAACATCTTAAAGTGACTATGTGCAAACAGAAAATCCAAGAAAAGACAGCAAAATATTGCAGAAAAGGCACCGTACACCAACAATGTGTGCAAAAATCCCAGTGGGATGCAAGTCAAATAACAACAACCACAAGCCAACTTAGATTAAGGTCATCAGTCTAACTCTGTACTACAACAAATCACCAAAATAAAGCCATAAAAGCAATGAAACAGTGATCATAGGAACTGTGACCGAATTTTCACAATAAACGACGTTAACAACATTTACCACCAAACTCTGCAGACATAGCTGGCTGCATGAGTCACTCCACAACAGCAGGAGCATCAGTCGGAGTATCAACATTTTTCAATGCACCTTTAAGATCAGATTGTTGTGCGATTTGGAGATCACGGACAACACATTGACAACACTCATCATTGGCGCTGTGCCACAGCTTCTGCACGAGCCCTATTCGTTCACAGCGCGTGCAGCGGAACCGCCGTTACAGCGGGGGAGCTCGCCGCAATTAGAAACCGAGGCATCGGGTTTGTGAACAGACAGAGGGCGATTGTGTGTGTGTGGGGGAGGGGGAGGGGCTTCTTCCTTTGGTCAAAAAGTGCAACAGCAGCGCCGCCACGTGGCTTCTTGTTTCGCCGGCAAAGCGACTGTGCAGCAGGCTGCTTGCGTTGGTTGCAACTCGTCTACCACCGCTGCCGCTGCTGCTCGTCCCAAGCAGGATACAGAGAGAGAGAAAGAAGCGTTACCCACCCTCTCCTCTTCCAGCATTTCTCTGGTGAGCGAGCGAGCGAGATGGAAGAATGGCGGGCTTCGTTTCCCACACGCGTTCCATGTAGAGTGGGCGGGGGGGGGGTCCATGGGTGGTCTAACAGTGCTGGGAGCTGTTTGGCGATGCAATGTAGGCACGCCGAGCTGCCGTGTATTTTATACCGATTTGAAACTCACCCCCCCCTCACTTCAAGAATCTCTCCGATGCCTGCGCTGTTAACTCGCGACGTGGGTCACGGTGCCTTGCCTCACTCCCCTCCCCCCTTCGTTCTCAATGGGCAAAGCCCGCACTAGACCAGCATGGTGAAGTATGGTCAAACACCCCTGCCCCCCTTGACCAGCATGGTGAAGTATGGTCAAACACCCCTGCCCCCCTTGACCAGCATGGTGAAGTATGGTCAACCCCCCCCCCCCCATCCTTCACGGTGTGATGCCTAATCTAGCAGTGGATTGAGAATGGCGGCTGCTGCTGATGGTGGTGGTGGCGGTACCGCTACGAGTTTCTATTCCCTCTCACGGCCGACACCGATTGTGACGATTCTCTTGAACCGGTAACCTGAGCCACCTCCCCCCTCTAGGTCGACTCAGCCTCAACGAGTTACCACTGGGGAGACAAAGGCTGTCGGGCGTGGTGGTAGCTGGCCACCCACCCACTTGGTGTACCTCCATAGGGTGGCTACTTGCTAACAGCACTTGCCCCACCAGTTTGTGAAGGCTACACGGGTGAGGGGGGGGGTCTTTATCTTTGTGGTAGTACAGTGCCGTGTCTACTGTAGTTGTGTTGCTCTGTGAGGCTGTGAAGTCGTCTTAACGCGACTTGTGACTTCGTATGAATTGTTACAGAGATGACAAAGGTGCCTTTGTGTCTGAGGCGTCCCGAATTTAGCGCGGGAGTTGCGTGCAAATGTTGATGCGACACGGGGCCGGGGTCGACCACCACACTACCACCATCACACCACCAACACCATCACACCACCAACACCATCACACTACCACACCATCACACTACCACACCACTACACTACCACCACTACTACCACCACCCACCACACTTCCACCAACACACCACCATCACCCCACCACCATCACCCCACCACCACTACCACCACCACGACACCATTACACCACCACCATCACTACCACACCACTACCACAGACTTCGTCTCTCGTTGTTGTCGTGGTGGTGGCGTTGCGGCCTTCATCGCCGCTTGCTACTCGCTAAGGCCACTCGCCCCCCCCAACAGTCTGTTAATGTTTATACGGCGGTGGTGGTGTGGGAAGGTGTTGATCCTTTGTCTTTATATAAGGATGATGATGATGCGTTTCATTCGGATATCACGGAACAAACGGCACCGTGGAACAACTCGGATAACACAACAGACACAACACAATCGGGGTAGATTTGTACGAGGTGCTGGATATGTTACGACCGCGAAAAGCTCCGCAGCTCTGCCGGTCTACAAGACACAGTGGAACCAGATACACGTTGCATGGGGGGGGGGGGGGGGGTGCGTCTTACTCTCCGGGGCGAATTATAATCTAAGCGAGTACCGTTATCACGTGAATAATAACAATATTTGTATGTTTTAATTCTCGTGGAGGATGAATGGGAGGCCGGGTCGATGTCATAAGGGCTCCGGAGCTGCTGGGCTATCGCGGGACCTCGTGGCGCAACGGTAGCGCGTCTGACTCCAGATCAGAAGGTTGCGTGTTCAAATCACGTCGGGGTCAATGTGGGCAATTTTTTTTCCAACTTTTTTTTCTTCCCGCTTACCTAAATGTATTTTTTGTAGGTTTAAAAAAAAATTGTTCATATCTGGCGGTTAACCAGTCGCAAGTGTCGTTTTGAATATGAAAGAAATGTGGAATGTTGCTCCCCCGACAAATGCGTGCGGACATGTTTATGAGGCTGTGTTTGCTGATGGTGATGTGAGATCTGCTCTCTGCCCAGGCGAGGGCGCTACTGGCTTGTATGGTAACTGAATTAACAGCCGGCTATAGAGAGTGAGAATATTCATCGGAATCATAATATGTATTTGTACTGGAGGAATCCGATGGGCCATACAGCTGTTTTTCACATGCCAATTAGGTTCACAGATCGAGGGTGGCATCTGCTGCACGATTATTCAGGTGGCGGATTTGGAAGGATTTGGTCAGAGTCTTACGTAAATATCCCTCCAATAAAGGGAGATCAGCTGTTCTTCTTGGCAGTGTTCTCGAGGTTTGTCAACTGCGTGTATGAACATTGCAGGACACGTGCATATACATCAAATAGTGATGGTCATAGTACTGAGCCCCCTACTATGAAATAAATGATAGGACCCTCTTGAATAAGAGTTGCGAGACTCAATGAGGCTTTCCTGGATCAGAAAGTGTGATACTGGTAGGAACCAGCCCACAGGGGATTATTGTGTCCGTCCGTCGTGCATCCAAAAATGGGAGGAGTGGGGCTGGGTGGAGAGGGGAGGGTGGGGCTGGGTGGGGAGGGGCTGGTGACCCCGTGGTGCCCTTATAAAACTCAACGTTTAACCTATTCACACCGGCTTGTGCCCAGCCTCACAGTCGGGCATTTTTGCGAAATACACCACGCTGCCATTGACCCTGGCCATTGACCGAGCAACCCAACGTTCCTACTAGCTCCCTCCGCAGGAATGTGTTAATAGTAATTTGCACTCGGTGAAAACTATGGTGTATTGCTTTTAATGAATTGCAATTTCAAAAAGATATTGCTCCCTTATTTTCTTTCTCACTTAAATTCCTGACCACCTTCAAAATAAAATGTTCATGCTGCCAACAGCACAGATTATGTTTTCAAGTGTCACCTGGAACATCCTTTCCTGGGTCGTAACATTCTGTGTAAACATTCCACCAATAATTCGGGGGTTCACTTTCATAGGTTATGGTTTTATCTTGGCTCTGAAAGGTCTGTAAACATCCCACCACCAAGGGTCTCGTGTTTTAGATGTTTGGCCAGAACCAATGTAATGAATATTCTGTGTTGTGGGAGGGAATTGGAGCACTCCTAGAACACCCACCGTACATACGATAGGATAATCCTCAAAGGTCCACATGGCTGTGTTTTATAAACCTGCTTGCTCTACTCCCATCTGTTTGGACATCTCGGAGCCTAGCGGGTTTGGGAGAATCACAATCCTTGTTTTATCGGACCACCAACCCATGCGTCGACCTCCGCTTGGCCAGTGACGCTGTTACTTGCACCGAGAAAGCAAAATCTCACGACTGCTGGTCATCCCACCCTGCGCCTGTTTCATTCAAGTCGGGCGCGGGGACTCCCTCCCTTTGGCAACAGCCGCTACCCCTCGCTGGGGTTCACGCAACGCCCCACGCCTCTGGGAATGGGGGAGGGGGACACGAGGTGCTGCTGATGTCAGCACGCCGACAGCTGTCCGCCCGTGCTCGCGCTACCGCGGTGGATTAACTTCGGGCGACAGCAAGCCCCCCTTTTGCGTCGGCTCTTTGGCGGAGGAGGAAGAGACGGGAAACGCGTCTGGCGGTGGCGGCGGCAACAATGCCGGGCTTGGCAGAGGACCCACAGCTGCTGACGAAGGAGAAGCTCAAGCGTGAGCTCGTGGCGCACAAGGTGGCCCTGCCGGCGGGAGAGCACAAGAAGGAAGTGTACGTGCGGCTGTACCACCGGCACGTGGCTCCGACAAGTGGCGCCGACTTCTCGAGCGACGAGGAGGACGAGAGCGGCGCCGCGCCGTCGCTGCACGGAGCGGACAGCGGCGTCTCGTCGTCGGATGGGGTCAGCAAGCCCCCCGGGGGTTGTGTTTTCTGCTCGGGCCAATCTTGCCGCCGTTTTGGTGTTGCTCTGCATGCATTTCTTTTTGTAGTCTGCACGTGGGTGGCACTTCCATAACGGCGTGCGTGAGCGAGCGTGTGCGCCGTGGGTGTACCGTGCCAGCCAAATTTAGAGCCGCGGTTTTATGTAAGTGTGTCATGTGACCTGTTGATGCGGTGTGCGGTAGTTGTTGTACATTGCTGAACTAGACATGGGCGGGAATATTCTCACTGTCGTCTGGTTTGACGTGCGTGATATTGATTTTCTTGTGACCAGATCGCCCCGATTGTGCCCGGTCGCGGATGCTAAGCAGGGTTGGCTACCTTTGCTGAGGTTGCAATGTAGCCAGGAGATGGTAGTACAGCAATGGATCCTTGAATCAATTTGTATGGATCTCTTATCTCATACTTCATGGGGTTTTTTTCCGGGTACTCCGGTCTCCCGCCTGCCCAACACTAATTAAGGGAATTGGCCAAATTCCCAAATGAGCTTCGAGATTCCGTCAAACCTTCCTGAAGGGGGCATATTTACGATTTAATATAATCGCACGTGTTTTAAAGTAGCCGTATTGTCATTGACGAGCAGAAACCTGTCAGCTCAAACTGTCAGAAAACATCTTCAGTGTGCCGTGTGCATGATTATCATGGAATCTATTTTAAAATTCCAAGCCCTTTGAGATACCTAGAACTAAAATAAGTTTCGAACATCTGATCTGACCTTGCATCAGAAGCACCGCTGTGCTATAACCAACAGCATTTGCTGCTCCTGCAGCTGTGTTCTAACCCAGTTTATGACGAATGCCGCATTGAAATTTGTCATTTGCAGCAGGGGTTTCACTGATCTCGTGTAGCACTGTCAGCCGTTGGAAGCTTTCCAGCCCGTGCAGGAGACAGGGCAGTAAATAACTAATTTCTTTAGAACTGCTTTTTCTGTTTTAGTTAGTTGTCCTCTATCCGCACCTCCTATTAGCACGGTTGGCTACGTACGGTGCGAAAGAAGTTTTAACATACATACAAAACTAATTTCTTGAACTGCTTTTTTGTGTTTAGTTTGTTGTCCTTTCCCCGCACCTCCGATGAGCACGGTTGGCTCGGTATGGTGCAAAATAAGTTCTACATACGTATTGCAAAATAAGTTGTACATACGTACTAAGCCATCGGTGGGTTCCACCCAGCATAGGGTTTGAAACGTGTTCACCGGAGAAGTGAGAGAAACTCACTTTGACGACGAGCCGTGTCTATATATAAATGTCGCGGAATGTGAGGAGCCCGGTGGGACAGGTGGCACGGCTCCCTCGCACTCGCACGGTGCCTTGGGTGGACATTTCAGCAGCCAAAGTTAGGCGCTGCCTATCCTCGACACGTGCAAGTACGGCCCATTGTCAATCCACTGCTGGATGAGGGCCACCCCACGCCGGGTGAATAACCAGGGTCATTTGACCGTGCTCGACCACGCTGGTCGGTGCGGGATGGTGAAGGTGGAGAGCATCGATGGAGGGAGCGTAGTACGGCACAACAATGGATTTGCTGCACTGCTGCCCACCACGTAGTCTCCCACGTGATTTTGCGCTGATTTCGTGTGCTTCATTGCTGTGCCTTGCTGAATTTGTTTTTTACGTTTTGTCGTTTTTGTAACTCGAGCGTCACCCTTGCACATATGAGACGATCCTGTTCTCTTTTGAGTTCTTATCTGGTTCAACAAAATAAACGGAAGCTTACCAGCAGCCTGCAGCTGTTCTTTTATGCATGGCCTTTGCCCATCCAAAGGCTTATCCAGGGTCAAAGCCTGCTTAGCTTCAATAGTCTGCAGAGACTGAGTGCCCACCGGGTGATTTGGTCATCAGTGTCACCTCTTAAACCTGCTTCCTTCGTTTGCTTTCTAAGCATTGGGCGTGCGTGATGTTTATCAGCTGGCTTTTGACACCTTTGCTTGCATGTGGGTGGATGGATGGAGAAGCTTTAAGGAATACGTTATTTGTTTGATCTTGGGGTGTTTTTCTACAAACCTGATAGTCGCTGCGATCAAGCCTGCGCTTGCCAAGTCGCTGTAGTCGTGGTGCTGCTTGCATCATTAATAGCCGCGGTGTTCGTTTTTAAAAAACGCCAAGAACCTATGAAAAGGAAGGTACCATCCAGTTGCATGTTTTGAAACTTGGGATTTAACTGTTATTTTCTCGGCGCATATGTTGTATAATTTCTGTAATTGATAACAAACTTTGACCGATTAATTTTTTACTGTAATGTTATTATTTATATCAAAACAATACTTGTGAAATTATAAAACCAAAAACTTTTTCAATTCCATGACATCAAATAAAGATGTTTCTGCAGAGCTGAGTTGCTATTTTATTGAGTCAAATGTATTGCAGTCATTGTAGTTGACAGCGCATTAGCCCCGGGGCAAACGCGTACATTCGGTCGGCGCTAATTGTGCTCGCAGACACGGATGTTTGTAAAACTGCTGCCCATGCTTTACCGTTGCATTGTCCACGTGTGCCTGGCTGTGGCTCGCTGGTGGCAGCCCCCCCTCGCTCGGTCTTTGCCTTGACGCCCGTGCTGTATCCACCACCTTCCCCCCCTCTCCCCTTGTGTTCGTCGCTGAGCAGGTCGGCACGACGAGTGACATGACAAGCAAGGTGGAGGTGGGAGGCCTAGACGTGGACGTGTCCTCGCTCTCCAACGCCGAACTCGCCAGGAAAATCAGGGAGTTTGGAGTCAGCCCAGGGCCTATTGTCGGTAAGCCTGAACACAAACGCGCAGCGGCGGCGTTTTGGCTGGCCATCGAACAAAGACGGTTAGCGCATCGCGCGCTTTCAGATGCGCTTCGGCTGCTGTCTGGAACGCTCTTCCGATATTCGGAAGCCACTGGAGCTATGCACTTTTAAATCTATATTGGAAACTATTTTCTTTAGAACTGCCTTTTGTGTTTAGTTTTTCCATCCCTGCACCTCCCATTAGCACGGTTGGCTACGTACGGTGCGAAAGAAGTTCAGCATACATACGTATATGTAAATTCTAAACTAATACTATCTTTATTTTACCAGGTAAGGCCCATTGAGCTATATGCCTCTTTTTCAGAAGCAACTTTGGTAGCTCAACGAAGTGGCTTATCACGTGGAATTTTATTGCAGCCAATTACTCTAATTTAATGTGTCCGAAATACTGCCCAAATTCAGATATTAACTCATTACGTGTTGTTGTGGAACATTGTGGATAAAAACAATATATATTAAAATAAATAGTCCATCGGCCTATCGGCTTCCCAGACCAATGTTTAAGTGAGCAAACTGTGGATGGGTTTTGACCTTTCTGCTGAGTTGCCAGATGTTATTGTCAAGAGCACTCTGTCTAAACGATGGGGCTTTGTTCAATACAAAAATCAGTATTGTTTCCTAACTTTTTTCTACGTTTGTTGTGGAGCAGCATCGAGTAAAATTTAAATCTCGAATTTAGTTCCGTCTCAAAACACACACAGAAACAAACATTTCGACAGATCAACTTTTCAGATAAATTTTATCGAATAGAATTTGTTTAAGCGAGCACACTCTGAACCAGTCCCAACTTCTGGTTTCTCATCAGCAGTCCCAACTTCTGGTTTCTCATCAGCACTCCCAACTTCTGGTTTCTCA
>CM025664.2:7913362-7931076 GCA_014621495.2 Entosphenus tridentatus
TGCGGCTCAGCCACGACGCGCAAGCTCTACGAGAATAAGCTGCTGAGACTGCTGGAGCACGGCGACGCCGCCCCATCCACGGCGGCCGCCGGGAGCTCGGGCGTCAACGGTAGCCTGCAGACCGATAACTACAGCGACACGGAGGAGGACGAGGAGGAGGAGGCAGAGGAGGAGGAGGAGGCGGCAGAGGGTGAGTATGACGATGATCGCGTTGGGGCCGCGGTGACTTGCAGCCTGTGTGCAAACTTGTGGCACTCTGCTGTGAAATTGTATTTGTTTGTCTGGCTCGGTTGAATTTGTTCACGGGTTTATTTTGTTGTCGCCGTTGTTGTTGTTGTTAGTTTACGAACAAACTGGAGAAGTAACCGAAAAAGCGATTCAGACATCTTTCCGGTCGCCCTTCACAGCGCACTCTACCAAGGTCTGTATGCAACTCTTAACGATAACAAAACGTACATACGTGTGTGTGTGTCTTTGTGTGGCTAGCGTGCTGCGCTACGAATCCGGCGACCCGAGTTCGATTCCCGCTCGCGGCCAACATCGGTTATGAATATATTAACTGGTCCTGGGCCTCCCCTAGGTCGACTCGGCCTCAAATGACTTTCTTGCTCGGGCATAAACATCATCGCCACTCGGGAGACAAAGGCGATCGGGCATGGTGCTGGGCAACCACCCCATTGCGTGCCGTGCCAGCCTTGATAGTTGCCCCAAGTCTGTTAAGGCTATACAGGGGATCTTCTGTCTCTGGGTGTGCACACCATATTTCCCAGATTGTAAGACACACTTCATTTTCCTGTATTTTAAACCCAAAAAGTTGTGGTGCCATCTCTTACCGGCAGCTCTGCGCCTGTGTGCCATCACATTTGCATAACCATATGGCCACAGGGCACAAGTTTGGGGGGCGCGGTGCGTCTTTACTGTCCGGAGCGTCTTATGATCCGGAGACTCCTGTAGACACGGCAAGATTTTACCACCCACAGAAGAGCCGGAAGTTGGATTGCTCCCGCACGTTGGCACCGGGAGTAGGGGTGATGCCTCGGCATTGTGACCGCCTGCCCCGCACGGTGGCACCGGGGAGGGGGCGGGCGGGAGAGTCCTAGCCTTTGCGACCGGCCGCACATTTTTCTTGCAGAGCTCACGTACCGTGCCGCTTTGCTGGTTTCACACAGGGACACGCTTCTCCCGGACCGTCGCAGGACAGCCCCGCGGGGAGGCCGGGCCCGGTGTCTCTGCACCGGCAAGCCATTGCCCATCAGAGGGCTCTAGTCGTTAGCGGTGCTGATGCCGACATAACAAAAGTGCGTGCGGCTCCCAGCTACCTCGCTCCTGCTCTTGCCTTTCAGGAGATTCTCACCACTCTCTCTTGGTCTCTTGCACTTGGGTCTGTGTGTGTGTGCGCGCTTAGCTGGTGCGCTGGGGATGGAAGAGTCACAGCCAAATCTGTTTTGCTATTTGAACACAGGAGGTCACAGCTTCTGCCTCGAATTTCGCCCTCTTTACCTGTGGTTTTGTGTTGTTTTCTGCCCGAGGTTTGGGCATGGTCTCACAGCGCTGCAAACTCTTTCTAATTTTTGCCACTTTATTGGGGTTGTTTTTTTTGGGGCGCACATGGTGTGAAGTACAGTCGGCAATCTCTCCGAGGCTTCGTGGAAAAAAATTTGATGACCCACGAAATCTAGCGGGCAGATTGATTAGATGGAAAAAGTGAAAAGTTAAGTTCGTTGCATGGCAATATATGAGCATTCCATTGAAGCCAGTAGAAATTCTCTTTGTAAAATATGAATGGGGGTTATCAACTTTTTCCAGAACACACCTCGGTTGATTGCAGAATATGAACATCCAAGCATTGTCAAAACTTTACACGAAACTGTACGGCTAGTGCAGTTTTTTGGGGTCTCTGACCTGAAGATCTGGAACGAGAGTTACCAGCTCACGTTCGGGATCCATCCCTGAGCCTGAGCTGGTTTAGCAAGGAACTTAAAACAATGTTCCAAAGAGCTTACCACGTGCAAATAGTGCGCATAAGTGATGGACTGCACTCGTAAGAGTGCACAATAAGAAACGCTCAGACCTTTTTACTTGCTAAGCAGTGTCTAACCGCATGAGCCTGCCAATAAAATAACTTGCGAAGATCGCGCTAAAATGAGTATCTTGCGAAGATTGCGCTGAAATGATCAAACTGCGAAGATTGCACTAAATTAACAACTTGCGAAATATTACGCTAAATTACCTGCGCGCTTTCCTGGCCGCAAGCGTAGTCGTCCTTTCGGAGGGTTTTGATTGTCACCGTCGTCTCTCTCGCTCGCTCGCACGCGCACGGTGGTGGTGGTGGTGGTGGTGGTGGTGAGGGGTCGGCGTGGGTGCAGAGGTCATTGAATCTTTGCAGGAGAGCACCCCGTGCACGATGCGGCGATGGAGCTTGCAGTCCACCGGCTCGGACGACAACGTTGACTTCTCTCCGGTGACTGCGTGAATGACGGCTTGCTTGTGCCGCTGTGCTCCCACGGTGGAGCTCTCTCGCCTCTCTCTTTTCTCTTTTCCCCGCCTCGCCCGACCCGCTCACACTTCCTAACGGCGCGTGGTTTATATTTCCATCAGAGGTTGAAATCTCGTCCCTCCGTATCGTGAACGGCGTTAAGTTAATTTGTTTGTGGTCTAGAATTGGTTGTGTTCGCTTCCGGAAACTAAACTTGTCGTCTGTTTTGAATGTATGTATGTATGTTGAACTGCTTTCGCATCGTACGTAGCCAACCGTGCTATTTGGAGGTTAGGGGTGAAATGATGCGTCCATTCGTCGATTTAAGAGAACAGTAACGGCAACGACCATTTAGATTTCTCGTGTCAACATGCGATCGCATCTCAAGACGCTGTGCGGAAAAGTACGACGTGAAGATTCCCCCATGCCACTGTTGGAGCCACGGCAGGGTTGGGAAGATCGTGGATAAACATGCATCCCATCGCACGCGTCGAATCCAACGTCTTTCGCGTCTTGTGCATGTCGTTTGCAATGGGTTGATGCATTTGGCCGCTACGTTCACCGTCGCGTTGAAAAGACGATGGCTTTTTATTGTTTTTGGAATCGTGTCCCTGAATCTTGCCATTCGGTCAAATCGCTGCCCGGGCAGCCCAGGTGGGGCGGGTTACGGGCGTTGAATCATCACGCACTCCCTTTACTTGTGAATGTCATGACGTTTCATTGCCACTTGCAGTAAACGTTAATAGACGAAAAGGGGTACACGTCACGTGTTTAGCGTGGCGTGGAAACGGGATGGGCAACTGCAACTGTCCTCTTCCCCAGTTGCCGGACAGTAAAACAGCAGTGCGATAGCTCTCCGTGAGCCACTTTGCCTGTTCAACCATGGCCCCTGTGTCTGCTTTACACACCCCCCCCCCCCCCACAACTCCCACCTCAACTGCACAAATCATTCCCATGCACCTGGATTAAGACCCCTAATAATTATTTGTGTTGCTTGGCGAGGACATTACCGTCACGTGGTAGGGGTGGCACGCGGTGGTGAGCCCAGCCACCGATTGCTGGTTACGGCTAACATGAGTTGGCGAGTGACGTCTGAATCAGTCCTGCCCCATCCACACCCCCACCCCCTTCACCCAACCCTCACACGCCTAGTAAGGTGAAGTATGGTTTAATATCCCCCCCCCCCCGCCCATGGTCAACACGGAGGGGGCAGTGGGTTAACAAATAGCTCCGAATAATAGTAATTACCATCGCTACCACTGCTCCGGCACCAGGTGGCGTTGCTTCACCTCTGTGGAGGGGGGTGCCATGTTGTGTGTGTGGGATGTTCATTTTATTTCTCCACCCCCTGAAGGATGTGGAGATGTTCACCAACTCGGCCTCCCGCAGGGAGACGCAACGGGAAAAGGTCGCCATCGCGACGCCCATGGTGGGTTACGGTGTTGCCGGGCACGGCGAGGGGGGGGGGGCATGTTGGGTAGAGTCACGTGACCTTGCGCGCCAAGTCTCGCGCTTATTGGAAAGCACGGCAGATAAACGCCGCGGTTTAGTCGCTCAGAGCCGTATCGTTTCGGTGGAAAGGAACGGAGGACGTTCAGTTCAGTGTTACCAGGCTTGTGTAACTATTCGCTGCGAGAAATCGATTGTGAGGACTGCGATACCCTGCTTCAAGAGAATCACCTCACCGACTGAGGTCAACTCAGCCCGGATGTGTTTATCTCAATTCTGTCTTTCATTCAGTGAGGTTTGATTCTTCACATAGACCCCACGGTGCTGTAATTAGCAATGGTCAAGTCGAGAAGGAGTCTTGTTTTTACTCGGCTAATTCTGTTATTGCGTATTGTTCAGGAGCCAAATGCCAATGTCGGTGTCTGCTTCGCCATGAGAGAGAGAGGGCTTTTCTCTCTCAGATTACCGTGGTTAGCTGTGTGGTCCAAAGTTAGTTTGGGTTTCATGGCCACAATCGCACTACTATGGCTTGTCTTGAGTTTTTTCATTCATGGAGGAGATGGTGCTGCAAAGCGGCCCGTTGATGTGCTGATGCGGTTGATGGCTACGCCAGGGTCTCCGGGGACTGTCAAAGCCAGGAGGTGCGATGTTTGGATCTCGAATGAGAGGTGTTCATTCTGGACGTTCGAATTGTTCTCACTTCGCCAGCGTTCTTCCGCATCCAGGCGAGCTTCTAGGATGGTGAGAGTGACTTTGAGTTGGTGGCGAGGTTCATTGTTGAGGTTTTGGTTGATGGGCAGGTGGTTGTCGTTTGCAAGAAAACGTGTCAACTCCTTTGCGGTTTGCACGGGTCTGCTGCTATTTGATTCTGATCAACTCCTACGCCAACCCTGCCGACGTCAAGTTTGACGAGACCAAATTTGCAGGCGACCGAGGACCATTGTTCGGTCTGCGCAAACGTTGTATTACATGCGATGAAACTTGGATCGGAAACACGAGACAACAAACACAACAACAACAAAATTGGAGCAGAAGGTGAAAAGTGCGCAAAGAAGCGTAGGATTTACAGCGAGAGACAAAAAAAAATATTTAATCGGGGAACAGACACGGGTGAAAGTTGGCTTGGGCAGGACATCGCTTGGAAGGCACGGCATCCAGTGGTCGAGTCTAGCAACGGAGTGGCAGCCAAACGAGAGCACGCACAGCGATGGACTGGTGAGATCGGCTCGTGCGCAGGAGGCCATGTGGACCGACGCGTCACGTGACCGCGAGAGATGCCGACGCCTTGGCTATGCCTCCGTAATGCAGCAGTGGGGATAGTACCCTGGCTGATGGTGACGACGATGATGAAGAGCGACTTGTAGGATGGGCCCCGGCTGAATTGTGTAGTGCTTGTTGCGCACGCGTGCTCAGCTGTCCGAGGGCCTGGAGCAGCAGTTGACGGCAGCAGCGGCCTCCGCCGTGCCCGGCAGCCTCTTCCTGCACGGTGGCACCATTTCGCAGAGGCCGTCCATCAAGCAAGACGACCGCCGCTTCTCGTCGGAGTGGGAGCCTTGGTTCTCGGCAGTAATTGCACCGCCCTTGCCGTTTCTCCTACCAGTTCCGCGCCCACCCAGGAGTCCTAATTTTCCCGAGCTCGCAGCCTTGCATGCTGAACCTTCCGCTTGCTGAGCAGCAATAGGGTTTTGCCACGATGTGGCGTTACTGCGATATGAATCGGACGGTGTAAGGTCCACGATAATCATAGCAATCGTCCGTTTATATCTGTCGCGATCGTCGTGGCTCGTTGACATTTTTCTTCCGTGACGAAATATTTACGAAATAACGAATAAAAATTCACAATAATAATAACTTCTACTAATTGACGGCAAACGTGCGCTTAGAAGCATTAAGATTTTGAACTTTTAGCGCTTTGAAGGCATAGGAGAGATTTGCATTGGCTTGCCGTGTGACGCCGGCGCTGTAGAAGGAAGCGACCTGGCACAATTACGTTGAGTGATCCGCATTTAAATAAATGATGCTAATTTAATTCGTATATCTTTTGGTATCGAATGTGAATTATGATTTTCGGAGAGGATTTGACAGCATAGGGTCACATGACACGCTGCTTTTGTTGACTGAAAACTGGCGCACAAATAGGTGTATTAGCTTGATGGATGGATTACATTTTATTAACAGTTGAGAGCCCAAACAGACGAACAAATCCCTCAAATTACATCGGTTAACTATTGGCAATGGGTTAGTTCGTTTGAGTTTTGAAGAATATCCTTCAATGTTAATTCTGTTATTTTTTTAAATATCCCATTTTAATAACAACAAAACATTTTAATCCAAGGAAGCGACCTGGCACGTATTTGGAAGGCATGTTCCAACAGGTCTTGAAACGAGGCTTCAAACTACGTAATGCATATCGGCATCAAAAAGTTTATATTTTGTGAGCGAACGTAGATTTGTGCCAGTCTTATTGGGGCCTTCCACCAGACCTCCCTGACCACTGGACATGTGTAGAGGACTTGAAGACTTCCCAGCCGTAGACAAGAACCTCTTGTACAATTTTATTGACTTTTTATAGACTCACAGGGCCACACCCCCCACTCCCCCCCAATCAAGACATTGTAACTATATTCTGGTCAAACAAATGAGTAAAGCAACATTTCTATACATATGTACGCAGCTATATATTACAACAATGCATGTACTGATAATTGCTTGCATCCCGCGCAGAAAGAAGATTTTGTGTCGGTGCGGGCCCGGAAAAAGCCCGACAGCCTAAACGTTTCCCACCTCGTAGAGCAGGCGAGTACTTGACGCTTGTACAAAAGGCAACGGGGGGCTATGCTGACCAGTGCGCCCGGGCTTGTTCCCATCTTGGAAGCTAAGCGGAGTTAGACCCGGATAGTGATTGGATGGGCGACCCACCGTGTGTTACGACGGGTGTCGAGGGTGGCCAGTGCAACAAAATCCTATTGTACTGTACGTCAACGCTCGTATTCATTGTTGGACTGTGCTTCTGTGCTCTGCTTCCAACTTTAATGGCCCCCCCACGCTCGCCAACGTTGTGAATCGCAGTGAAATAACGAACGGCCCGCACGGCGTGTGGAGGCCTTCTTCCAGCAGTGGATTGACAAGGGGCTGTAAATGTACACGATGGCATTTCATGGTGGCATTTCTGTAACATTAGCCTTCGTCTCAATCATCAAAGTGGGAGTACCGCCAGGCTGCCGTAAAGCAAAGGTGTTGGGGGGGGGGTAGAACTTGGGTAGAGGCTGGACTCAACTTTTCTTTGTGTTTTTTGTTTCCTCCCGTCCGCTCGCCTTCTTCAACGCCCCCCACAGTTTCAGAGCAAGAACATTTCTCCAATAGAACGTTCACTTTCCAAGAGCGATTCCGGCGAAGGGCTCTGCGAGCTGGACACGGCCATGATGCAGGTTATGTCCTTTTAATGCGAGCTCCCCCGTCCCGGCTTCCCCCGCTCCCGTTGATGGTGGCGGCGGCGGCGGCGGCGTCGTCCTGACGCCTGACCGGAGCGTTGGGGGGAAACGGCGCTCGCTGACGTTGTCTAACCTCCCTGCAGGGAAGATCGTCCGAGGACATTGCAGCGACGCAGGAGCGCAGACAGAAACGTGCAGCTCCTTGCACCCTTAAAGGCCAAGGCCGCCAGAGCAAAAACATTGCGGTACTCTCGCACGGCCTGACCGTTCACGCTATTGTACAGCTCTCCGATGTGTTTTCGGGTCGTGCCGCACGTGGCTCTGGGAATCGATGGGCCTGAGGTTTCGCCGCCAAGAGAACGGGAGCTTCTTCAGGAAGTTCTGAAGGAAGCTCCCGAGCACGTGGTACGATCCGAACACACGCCACGAAGGGCTCTTGAGTTGTTTTACGACGGGTTTTTTTTTTCTTCTTCGCACAGCGGCTTCTTCGCCTGTGTCATGTCTGCACGTGCGAGCGGTCGCGTCACGCGGGGCTTATTTTCCCGACACGGTGGAGGGGGAGTTTATTTTTGCTTCCGCGGTCACGCGTTGCACAAGCCGCGGCGGTGATGGCTTGGGGTGGGGTTTTTGTTGCTGTCGTGCTTTCCGCTGACGTCCGGGGCCTTCCCGTGGTCCAGGCCGTGCGTGTGCTTGTGCCCTGGGAAGGGCAGAGCTGGGCATGGCCAGCTGCCACTTTGCAGTGGCAACAGTGGGGAAAAGTCATTTCTGATGCTTCGCAAGCCGTTTGTTCACTCGTGGGGGAACGAAAAGGTGTGGGGGTTTGGGTGCTGAGTAACTCGAGCCGAAACTTTGCGCATAGATTCCTAAATGTGCGCAACGGATAATTTGCTCCGACAATTGTAAAACGCGCTGCAGTTATGTTCTGACCTGTGATTGCAACATGCTGCTGTGCGCTGATGCCTTATTTCAGCTAATATGGTTTGCGAGTTTTTTTTCCACGTTGCTGTATGGCCCTATTATTTTTCGCTGTAGCGCATTGCTCTCGTATGGTGTGCCCTGCGTAATGTGATGCGCGCGTCACAGCTTGGAACGCTCAAGTTTTTTCATATTTCCTTTGTGCATTACAGCATGACCATATCACCTCCCCCGTATGTGCCCCAATCTCGTGAGAGCTAGGAAGCTAAGCAGATCTTGGGCCTGGTGGAGAGGTGCTTCGTAGATGGTTGACCACCATGCACGGACAGATTTTCATAGCTCATTAGACCTCCTTTGCCAGTACCAAAATATAATAATAGGGTTTTTCCACTTTTTTTCTGGCAACAAAATAAAGGGGGAAAACCCGATTATTCTATTTTGGTACTGGCAAAGGAAGTCTAATGATGTAGATGCTCACCCCGAGCCCTCATTACTTTGATAGTGCATTGCCTTTGAGCTGTGGACGCCTTTTGACGTCATCTGGTCGAGCACCAATTGGGTCGAGGCTCAAAAGAAAGCCGTCCCTGGTGTGGACCAATCAGTTTAAAGGACAATGCATATATTATCATAGTACTGTATGTTTTTTGTTGGCATTTTGACTGCAAGTATTGTGGTTAATGCAGACATGAATCCTTGTAAAAAGGTTTCATTTTTGTTGCCAGAAAAAAGGGGAAAAACCCGATTATTTGGTTTTCATAGAGTTGCGGGCAATGCAGGACAATCCGCCGTTGTTCTGTCCTGTGTTTTCCACACCTCTGCTGCTTGCACTAGCCCGCATTTACGGGCATGGTGAATTACGTTCAAATAACTCCCACGGCCCACACACATGGCATGGTGAAGCCCTCGTGCGGCAGTGGGTTAACACAAAGGACTGTGAGCGTGTGAACTTCGACATTCATAGGTGTGCTGCATGCTAACGGCACTTGTATGTATGTTGAACTTCTTTCGCACCGTTGCGTAGCCAACCGTGCTAATCGGACGTGCGCCCCAAGAGGTCTGGTACAGGCTACACGAGGAGGATCTTTGGTCAGGGTTGAGGCCGGCCTACCTGTGTTTGCGGAGGGACCACTCTGCACGTGTGCCCTGTGTAATCCTGTGGCTGTTGTCTCCGTCATTGTCACTTCAGGACTTGAAGCTTGGTGGAGGCAACGATGCAGACTTGTTTATTTCGCCATCGGGAATAAGGTGAGGCGCTGCCACACGTCACGGGTTTCTTTTTTAGTTTTGCGCAATTGCCTTCTGGCGCTTATCATCGTCATCATCATCAACCATCAACCATGATCAATCCCCTGCTGGGTGAATGTGTCGTTGCCACCTCTCGTGACCCTACGATCAAACAATCCACTTAACGTCTGCGAACTAACCGATTTCATCGCTCCCATATCCTCGGTGTACGTACTCTCGGATGCGTCCCATACCTTACCTGCCACTCCGTAATTATTAATCGAACATCGGCTGTCATCCCTCTGATCGATGTGTCCTGCTGCCAAGCCTCATGTTACTTTTCTCAATCGTACGAATGATGACATGAAAGCTGCCTGTGCCCTCGAATCCACGTGTTCTTGTTTTTCTCAATGTATTTGCAAGCATAAATCTCTCTCACTCTTGCATTGCCCTGCATGGCAAGTCTCTCCCCTTGAAGGTGAGACTCGTGGTCGCATCTGGCTCTCGCCTAGTTCTATGAATGACTTGAGAAGCTCACAGCATGTGCCGGCATTAACGAGGGCAATATCAGCCGTCGGTGCTAAGAGCCTTGCGACACCACTCGTAAGTTTTAAGATTGAAGAAATTTTCACAATTGTTTAGGGGGTGTGTCGATTCGTCGATGAATATCAGTTCTTGAAGCTCACGGTACATGCGTCGAATTGATTCGCGCAAGAATCTGCTTTTCAATTGGTGTGCATTGTAAGTATGGGGTTCTTGTTCTCCCCCTGCAGCAGCTAGAGTCTACATTGGCTAAAACGTAAACAAAAACATATTTATACTTTTATTGAATCTTGGCTGCAAAATCATCGCCGGGGAGATGTCACATTTCACCTCTGGTCGTGGTTGTTGCCGTGATCCTATTTTTTGTTTATTCCTAGCGCCGACGACAATTAATATCTGCTTGGGTACATTTTAACCGGAACTCTTAACTCGGTCGATTCGGCGTATTTGCAACATTGCCACGTCGCCGCAAAAATGTGAACGGGCGAGGTGTTGTGACAAGGGAGCACACTCAAACCCGCGCTTCTCTGTAAGAGCCCCGGTAGTTACCGGGGACGTATCAGAACTGTGCCAAAGGGTATCGGTGACGATGCGTGAGCCAGTTTTAATAGTCTTGCTCGCTCATTCTTAATCTTTCAGTAGTGATGTCACTGCCCGTTTCTCAATTTCCCCAGTACGTCCGTGACAGACCGTGACGAAACGTTTGGTCGCACGCGACCGCAAGTGGTGGGGGGGGCTCTCCGTGAACTTTGCTCTCGTTCGCTCGCTGTGCGTAACACGTGCCCGTTTTCAGTAATTTTGTTGATTTATGGTTCCCACTTAAAGGGACTTAATGCGTACTTTACAAAATTTATTACATTTTCACAGCCCATTTTCTAATCAACTGCTCAACCATTGCCCTCCTGCACCGTATAATTGGCCATGGGGGTTGTTTGACCATACTTCACCACGCTGGCTCGTGCTAGTTCAAGGTGAGGGGGGGTCCCCAGGACAAGTTAAGATATCGCACACCGCTCGTCTTTGCCTTGACTCGGATTCTAACTCGGGTGGCTCGGGTTTATAGCACGCTCTCCACTGTGCTACTGCCTCACCGCACACATTGTGTTACCTTCTTTCGTATACCTATGTATGTATGTTTAACTTATCTTGTACCGTACGTAGCCAACGTTGCTAAATGTAGGTGCGGTATAAATGGCTGAGTGCCAAATCAGTGTTAGAACTTGGTACGTAATGATGCAACGGTCAGACGGTTTTGAATACTCATGATGGATGCACGCATTCATGAATGCGTATACGAATTGATTCTTTTCCAATCGTACACTCCCATGTAATGGGTTCCTGTGACCCCTGCAGCCAACTAGAGGTGCTAAATTGGCCACCGTTTAAAAAACAGAAAACTATTTTAAAAGTAAATTGTGACCCCCACCCGTAAAAATAAATTGACAGAGTTCACTCACAAGGGGCACGAATCGCCGTCACGTGTCTCGCGGGAAGCAATTACGCCAAGCGTCACCGGTTAGCCTCGTAAGGTCGTTTACTATAATTGTTATCACTACAACTACGACTACCCGTTCGTTATTACAGCCGGTACCGCGAGACGGAGAACAGTGAAGCGGAGAACGCAGGTGCAGATTAAAGAGACCTCGTCATTGACTTGTAAGAAAATCGAATGAGCGTGAACGGGACCCGTCGCTCGATGATGCTGACATTTAAGCATATTTTATGACCATGAGGTAACCCTCGCAGATGTTTTGCACCGGTTCCATCGTTGTTTGGGATTATCGGCACAGCGTCGTATCCCCTGCCACCAAATGCGCTTAGGGGGGTGGGGTGGGACTGCATCAAAGACAGTCCAACCGTATCATACACCGACACAGGTGCACAGGATGAACAAGTCTTGAGTAGTTCGCTACCCAGATGAGCGTGAGGCGGTGTCACATCCTGTTTGCAACCCTGAGGCAATCGTGGAAATTCCACGTTCGTGTGGCGTGGGCGAGTTGCCCAATCGACCAACCGATGCTGACGTAACAAAAAAAAGTGTAACTTGTTTTGTTCGATAATAATCGGGTTTTTCCCCTTTTTTCTGGCAACAACACTGAAACCTTTTTACAATTATTCATGTCTGCATCAACCACAATACTTGCAGTCATAATGCAAACCAAAAACATACTATGATAATATATGCATTGTCCTTGAAACTGATTGATCCACAGCAAGGGACGGCTTTCTTTTGAGCCTCGACCTAATTGGTATTGTGGTTAATGCAGACATGAATCCTTGTAAAAAGTTTTAGTTTTGTTGCCAGACAAAAAAGGTAAAAAAAACCTGTTGTATTTTGGTACTAGTAAAGGAGGTCTAATGATGATTGTTTTGTTCGCTTTCACGATCGGCCGGATTGCGCGCTGCGCAGCGTCGCCACACATGCCATACAGAAGTCACTCTTGGTCTCAGAGGGTGCTTTATCATCGTCATTATCGCGAGCCAGGGTTTATCCGCTGTTGATGAAGGCCTTGCTAAGCCGTCGCCATCCCTTTCGCGGTGCTGCGATGCCACAGGCCATCTCCTGCCATCTCCTGCACACGAGCAGATCGCGTGGCTCATTCTCCGCTGGTCTTTCTCTTAAGCGTCTTCCTTCGTTTGGCTGCCAGTCCTGTCACCAGTCTTGTCCTGCTGCCTGTCAACCATCGTAGCAATGTGTCCTGGCCAGGCCTACTTGTCTTCCAGTGGCTTGAACATGACGATGATGATGATGATGATAACGACGGCGGGCGACCCTTAATCGAGCTCTCCCGTCTCCACAGCGCCACTCGACGGCGCCCGATCCGCGGCTGCGCTCGGGACGGCTGGGGCGGCTTCTCCCCGGACCTGGCGTCCAGATCGTCGTGCGACCTCGGCGCCTCTCCCATCTCCCGCCCCCCAGGGCAGGGCTCCGTCGCGGGACCCGTCCGCAAAGCGGCCGCTTCTGGGCCGGCGGCGGTGGCGGCGACGGCGGCCTCCGTGCCCGTGTGGGCGCGGTTGGTCGCCTTCGTGGTGGTGTGCGTGTTCATCGCGCTCGTGTACTACGCCTTCGAGGAGAACGTCCACTTCTCCGGCTCCTTCGACGGGGCGGCCGACGCCGACGCGGCAACGGCGGCTGCTGCGGTCGGCGGGAACGATGGCGGCGGAGTGGCGATGGCGGAGTGAATGTCGCCCCCCCACTCCCCCCCGTTCATCTTCCTGACCACCTCCCCCCACCCCTCCCGTGCTCATCCGTTTAGAAGTGGCTGTTAGAGAGGAGGGGGGGAGGTCGCTTTGAGATGGAAGTCTCGGTATCGAGGGAGGCCTCGAGGTCAAGCAACTTCAAACAACTACATTTGACAACTTCAATAAAGTAGTAACCAGCTTCGTTCAGTGTTAACGTTATACCTAGCATAAATAAGCTGCATCGTTGTGGGTTTTTTGTTAATATCCACATTCACAAGGCAAATGCACATGCCTCTTGCATGTCTGCACGTGGGCCCGTTGTACCACGACTGGTCATATTTGGCGTCGACATTTCAGAAGCGGGCACCCTTCACCCCCCCTCCCCCCCTTGTTGCTCTGAAATCACCTGGCGTCTTCTAAGCGCCATTTGGCTGTCTTGTCCTGCTGCGAGCGAAGCAGCTGCGAGGCTGTGCGCTTGGCTGTGTGCGTGCAGCCCCCAGAGGGGCCTTGCAGCGCCGAATGCGGTCGAGGTATAACAACCGCATCGATCCGCCAATATTGATCCTTCAGCTTGCACAGAAGCGGCATGCATAAACAATCAATGTTTTTCAATTTGTGTTTTATGTCATGGGTTCACGTGACCCCCCCCCCCCTCCTGCCACCGCCTAGCAGCCACCAGTGGCCGCTACATTCAGCAAAGTGCAAAGATATCGATTAGTTAATTGAATCGCGACAATGAATTTCATAGTTGGAGTCGTATACCGCCGCAAATACCGCAGAATAGCTCGGGGGGGGGTTACCGTGGGAGTCCATTCCCAATCCTTACAAGTATCGCTGCGAGTCGATGCGGAATCGCAGACGGGCTCGGGAGAAGAAAATCCGGGCCCCCCCCCCCGCCTTGATTTTCCACTCGTGACGGCTTGCGAACCCATTCAACGCTTAATCCCACTGAGCTCTCGAGAAAGATCGCGTTTCTGCAAAGTGCAGTGCACCGGTTCTGCAATGCTCGAGTGGCACGTTTTGTCGCCAGGGCCTGTGAATTGTTTTTGTCGACTTGTTGATTGCGAGAAAGCTCCGTGTTGTTTTGGACGAGTCCAACGGTGTTCTTGCAGCAGTGGGTCGTGTGCCAGGTTGCGAACGTGGTTAATTGGAAGGAAGCACGTTATTTATTTTGGCAGTGGTAGGTTTTTGTATGTGTTTCGTAGTTATTTCTTTGGATGTAGTTTTCGTTGTAGTTGTGTGCTTCAGTGTTTGATAACATTTGGTAAAGGTTTCACAGGGTTGCTGGTTCATTTTTCTCAATTGATCCAACACCGCAATTATCACTTGATGTAGTTACATTTTTTCCGTCATTCAGCTCCATCACTGTTACCCACATTGACCTGGTTATTGGAGCAGGACAGTGGCTTAATGCTGTTATAACTTATAGAGAGTGTGGAGCATATCATTCATAATTTACAATGAAATTGATTGTGTGCTCCCAATTCATTCCGTAATGCACCGCTCATAATGAAATGTGCTTTTATGTACCACCTGCTTCATCGCGCTGACTGCTAAAGCGTGGTGTGACCACGCATCCCGTTCATTCTCAAGCTCTCTGATACCTGCGTCGTATACGATCGGTGTGACTTACCCCAAAAGGCACAAGTGGCCGCTCAAATCGCCAGTGTAAAACAATAATCCTCAATTTAAATGACAAGTTGTGACAATTCATCAACTCGTTATTACCTGGACTGGGTGGAGTTTAAAGTCACGATTTTCTTAGCAAAACAACATACACCTTTGGTATTGAATGCAGGTGATACAATATGGGTGGCGAATGCCTATACCCCGTTACCTCCTATGAGTATATTCATAGCTTCTCAAAGACCGGGGTATAGGCAATTTCTGCCCGTGCGATGTTAAACCAGTTAATGGGCGTTTTAAAATATTAAGGCTGTACTTTTGGGGGTAACTTGTTTGTGTTGATGTTGTACATGATGCCTTTTTCGATGCTTTTTGTTGTCACCGCATCCTAAATAATTTTATATTAACGTGTGAGGGAGTGCGCACACGCAGACACACACACGAGTGGAGTTGTCACAATTTGAGCCATACATTTCAACGCAAGTATTGTTTGATATTTTGAACTTAATAAATTGTACGCAGTTAATGTTTGAGTTGAAACGACGCCACTTTTTTTTTGTCTCGCACTTGCATCTTAACCTGTGATCAAATCGCCGATTGTGCCCGATATTTGGCAGCTCCCCAGAAGCCAAAGCAAGAACTGCGCCTGGATGATGCTTTTGGATTGGAGAAATCCGTACACAGGTGTTATAGGCTACTGCGACGCTACGTTATGGACAACAGAGGGCAGTGCATCATCACCACGATCCACGGGGGCAGATGGGTAGTTACAATCGGGGAGATCGCCTATTTTTTTGGGCAGTACAGTCGAGGAAATCACATTGTACTGTACCACGTGCCTGTGCCCTGCATTCACCAACTCGCAATGAGACAGCGGTGAAGTGTGCGGCCAATTAACGCCCACGACTCACAGGGTGGCGTGCGGATGAGCCCTCATTGAGCACTGGATTGACGAGAGGGATGTGCATCCGATTTGTCTTCAATTGTGAATCATTCCACGACGTGGAATATTTGTTTTCAAAGGGCTCCTGGCCTACGTGCGCCACGTGGTAACTCCTTGCACGCGCGACTGACGAAGCCCCCCCCCCCCCCCCGTGTTTTAATGCAAATTTAAAACACGGGTGTGACGAAATCTTTATTTTTTTGGGTGTGCTACGTGGTACTTATCTTTTTATGCAAAAAAAAAGATTGGTGGGTGGTGGAGGCTTGTGAATGACGAGAGGAACTTTTTTTAACCTAAAACCACCACGTGGCCCAAAACACAAATAACCTTAAATTTTGATTTAAAGCTTTCGTGACTGCAGGGATTCATATTCTTGGTTCTTTCGGTAAAGTCACGTAGAAGGGAAATAATAAAATAATACAGATATAAACCAATAAAAAATGGAAATAATAAAATACAAATATAAAAAAGAATATATATTTGTATATAAAAAAAAATTGTATTTGATTATTTCCCTTCTACGTGACTACCGAAAAAACCAAGAATACAAATACCCTTGTATGTATTGGCAACGGATACCTATTAATCGTTCGAACGCGACGAATCGCAACACTTAAAACGCGTAACACAGGCTGCTGCTGGTGGTTGTCATCGGTAAATAATTTTATTGTTGCGATGTAACGCACAGTAGTAACAATACTCGAGATGTTGGCAAGTATACAACGACACGACCAGGCATGACAATGCAACCAGGTGTTATCCCCGGATGCACATTCACAACACTCGCTGCGTTCGATTAGATGCGACACGCACGGCAAACTGCACGACGGCACCCACGAGTGACGTCGGCTCTCGAGTGTGCAGGCGGTGCAACTGCACCGGGGCCCAGATTCCGTAGCTACAGGGGCAAAGGGGAGGGGGGGTTCACTAGGGCCCATGCTAACCACTATACGCCATTGGCACCAATGCCTTCAATTTGCTTCAAGTATTAGATATCGGTAAACAGCGATGGTTTTTGTTGTAAACCTATATTTGAATGATATCACATCTGCTCATCGGGTATTAAAAGAAAGCAGCCGTTTCAAAGCGAGTATTAAAACTATTGTACATATGTAGTTGCCAATAATTTAGGTAGACAGTAATAATCTAGTATTAACCTGTGACAATTGTTCATGCAGCGCTCGGAGGACGACAGTCGTAAACTACGCGTTCGTCACAATTGTTCATTGATAGAAACATTGAATGTGGAACCCGCAGAGAAACACAAAAAATTAAGACAAGGTGTGGGAAATAATGCCATGGGCTCGATTCACATCTTGACTAAACGTGGTGATTAAGACATCAACCGGGTTTAAAAGTCAAGGTTTTAATTCGAATAGATACCGTGCCTTATGCGAGTAAAAACTGTTAGAAATGTGCTTGTAAAAAACCCTCCTCCAGGATAAAATGTACACGTCATTTATATTCTGTCGAATAAATTCACTTCGGTGGCAGTGATAAGAGTTTTGCTACTACACGTGGTCTAAAATACAAATTATCCTATCGCAGACGTGGTCGTTCAGAACGTTCCTGTGACGTCAGCTGCTCCACGTGGTAATATTAATCCAATCGGAGTATTAATCGGGCTGATCGCGTGAAAACGCCTTTCGCAATTCACGTAAATCAGTCGTGACCGCTGAACAAATCAAATGATGATAGTTAATTAATTCCATTTTGGGGACAACGCTAAAAGTTCCTTAATTTAATCAAAAGACGATCATTAAGATTCGCCCTAAATCGCATTAATTCCTCCTCGGTGTTCTTAATTGGAAACCTTGTGGATGGGCAAATTTCCACCAAGGGGTCGTCCATAAAGACGTCACGCGATTTTGGACGAGTTTTGGGGGGGGGGGGGGGGGGGGGGGGGGGGGGGGGGGGGGGGGGG
>CM025664.2:7931176-7945435 GCA_014621495.2 Entosphenus tridentatus
CCCAAGATGCGTGACGTCATTTATGGACGGCCCCCAACACGTGAATGGGCCTTCACAAGTTGCGAGGCCTCAACTCTCGAAACGTCTCGCGTGAATTGGCGGCAAAAACTCTGCGCCTTCGTACAACGAAGAAGGCCCATTGCGCGAAACGTCGCCTCTTACAATAACTTTTTAGGGCAGTATTATTGACGAATGCGATAGTCTTTGCTATCAGTCTTGAGATGCGACTGCATGACAACATATTAGACCATTGCAAATGCTACAAGTGGGGATGGACACTCGTCCACAACGGGCATGCATCCAACGACATCCATACACCAATTGTCAATGCAAATCCATACGGCGCAATAAAGTTACGTTACGACCCTTCACGAAAGCACTGCGACAATGCACGGTAATTCTTAGCCCCATGCCAATCCACCGCTGGATGAATGTCTTCCAATGTCGCGTCAGTCGTGGGAGTTGTTTGGCCAATACTTCAGTGCACCGCTGCCAAAGCAGCATCACGAAAAACACATTTGAGCTGCTGACAAGACTACCCTAACTGCACGTTGTGTACACACGTAGCAGCAGCAGCATGAGCAGACTACCCACCCCGCCTGCGATTCACCGAGGCAGCAGGAACCTTCGTGTTCTCCATGCTGCAAGACACGGATACCCCCCCCCCGCCCCCAGTTTGCAGTATTTTTTAATCCTTTATATTAAGTTCACTTGCTTGCTTGCTTACGACCGTGCAAATCTTTCGGTCGTTTTTTAACCCACTTCCCGTGATCCAATCGAGCTGACATTTTCCACACAGACTCGTTGTGCGTGACAATTAATGTTCGTGAATTTTTTTTTTCCAAAATTGTACACTTTTTAGGACAAAAATATTATATTTAATTACCAATTGCTTAATGCTTGCGCTGCAATCATCTGACCCATAGGTGGCAGCCATCTCAAGCCAGAGGACGAGAGGACTCTAGCCGCCACGCATATAAAGGATTTATAGTGAAAAACGTTGTTTTTACGGGTAAATTTTTTAGATTTTATTAACTCGGGTCACACGGCTCCAAATGTCCGTGGGACCTTTTCGCCTTTTACAGTCAGGTCTCATCAAACGCCTCGGCGATTGCGTTGACCGGCTGTGGCCACGATGATGAGCACCAACACACAAGAACCGCACTAAAAAGAAAATGCGTTACGTTGCAGCAACCCGACTAAACGTACTGACCTGCAGGGCTCGTAAGCCGCAAAGTTAACGCTTCATTCAGTGCAAAGTTCATGTTTTGTACTTGCGACACTCGAGATGAGCTCTCTAGATCTTCCTCACCCACAGGCCCTTCCACCAGCAGCGGCGTGAGCAAGTCGTTGCAGGGCTGCGCCTTTACCTTCATCTCACGATACGATACCGTACTAGAGATGTCAGGTAGTTAGTTGACATGCATCGCTACTCAGACGAGTACTATCACACTGCACAGCGCAATGCGACTAAGTTGACCTACTAGTAGTGAAATAAGAATATTAAAAATAAACAGTAATGCCCTTCCACGATCCCTTAACCACGAAATCCTGAGTATTAAGCCTCCTTTTCGGGAGGTAGCTGCGTTGGGATGTTTGGCCAAGTCTGTTCATGAGTCCAGCATATTGCTGGACGTAAAAGAGCTTCATAGCTCATCGGATTTCTCCAGGATAAATAAATATTATCGTAAAAATTCTGCTTGGCTTCGTGCATATGGACACCGGAATTTACACCACTTGTGCAAACGATGGGATGACACAAAACTCCGGACAGATATATTCAAGTAATCATTACTGCAATGCCATCTCCACACCACCTCGCGGCCCCCGAGATACAACGCCTGTGGCATTCCCAGACAGTCATGGCAGGCAAGTCTGTCACCGGTCTCGCACAATATCCAACACACTCTAACCGGGCGGAAAACCTGCTTAGCTTCTAAAGACCCAGAGTCATTTCTGGGTTATTTGTTCGTTAAAAAACACACACAAAGGGCCAACTTCGAGTTGCCTCTCTCGGCCAGCAACGTGGGCCCCCCTCACTAGGCTCGAGTCCTTCGGGAGGCGCGGGTTGCCACCGGCTGGATCGCCTCCCCGTCTCGCAACAGCAGCGTGGCGCTCCCTCCGCCGTGATTCATCATCAGCCACGGCAGCACGATACGTGGCTCCCGTCTCCTCTTCGGCCTCTCTCGCCTGTCCACCGCCGCCTCCTCCTCCTCCTCCTCCCTCTCGCCACCATCGTCGTTCCTCCTCTGGGTGGCTCTGTCGGCCAGGCTCAGCAGCAGGGTGATGAGGGAGACGACGGCGCCGATGAGGTAGATCTTGAAGACGCTCGATTTCATCTTCCACAGCGGGAGGGCCATTGTTGTTGGTAGAAGGAGCGACTCGCACGCTTACACCCCCCGTCCCCTCGCGTCTTGGCGGATTTCCTCGCGACCAGCGGTGGCCTCTCTCCGTCTGTCGACCTGAAAGTAAATGAATGTCACGTTTCAAGCCATTAATACAAAGACAAAGATCCCCCGCAGAGCCTTGACGGACTGTAGGGACAAGTGCTGTTAGCGAGTAGCACCTATGAAGGCGGGGACGGTACACGAGGGGGTGGGTGGCCAGCACCACGCCCGACCGCCTTTGTCTCCACAGTGGCGATGTTTACGACACACCGCACCAGGTACTCATTTGAGGCCGAGTCGACCTAGGGGAGGCCCAGGACCGGTTCAGATAATCGCTATCAACTGTGTTGGCCGTAAGTGGGAATCGAACCCGGTTTGCTAGGTTCATAGCGCGCTAACCACGACATTTAAACACGCGAGCTGATTTCAGGTCTCCTATAAAAACCGTCGTGCACGACCTGTAACACCGTGTCCCGTTAGTGCAGGTAACACGGTGTGTATATAGATCACGCGGAGGGGAGGGGGGGGGTTGTTTAGCCATACTTCACCACGTAGGTCAATGTGGCTTTGGTGTTGTGGTTGAGATTCGAATTGGGGAAGCGGCGATGTGGCGCAGCATGCGAATCGCTGAGCCACTGCTCCCGCGTACATACATGATACATCACCCATCCGAGGATATAATCACACCTCCGTCGTGGGCTCTTTATAATCACCGGCTTCGTGGCGTTATTTATCAAGGACCGTCGCCGTCTCGTAATCACCGCGTGATGCATTGCGGCTCTTGAAGAATTGAGGTTTTAGTTTTACCGAATTCGACAATAAGATAACCCGTAAAAACAAAGTTTTTCACTATAAATCCTTTATATGCGTGGCGGCTAGAGTCCTCTCGTCCTCTGGCTTGAGATGGCTGCCACCTATGTGTCAGATGATTGCATGGCAGCATTAAGCAATTGGTAATTAAATATAATATTTTTGTCCTAAAAAGTGTAAAATTTTGGAAAAAAAAATTCACGAACATTAATTGTCACGCACAACGAGTCTGTGTGGAAAATGTCAGCTCGATTGGATCACGGGAAGTGGGTTAAAACACGACTGAAAGATTTGCACGGTCGTAAGCAAGCAAGTGAACTTAATATAAATTATTTAAAAATAGTAGCTCTTCTTGACCTATCTGAAGATAAAACCAACAATCCGAAGACCCCAATCACTGTCATTATTCATGCCGCATACAAAATCCGAGCTTTGTCAAGCAGCCCCCCCAATTTATATTGGGATTTGTTTCCACATCGGCACCCCCTCGTGGAATCACTGGCAGCCTTCAGCAGACTGCTGACACGAGCGCTGTTCGCGACTCCTGTGAACCATCACGGGGCACGAGGAGGCGGCCGTCCTGAGCTCCCCCCCACCCCCGCAGTGCTGCTGTTTACACACCGCGCAAGGGTGTCATTTAATGCCGAGTTAACCCTACGGAGAGACACAGACACCGGCCCTGCCACCACTTGCCACTGCGTGCGCCCGCGATTCCTGCCCGGATCGCAGGCTTCGTCCCGCGGTGTGCTAACCACTGCGCCACCGCTCCCCCCACACTGAACGCCAGCTCACACGTGCGCGCGCGTCGCATCCTACCTCGAGGACTTGTGCAGCTCCAGTGAAGGGCAGGCCCAGTTCAGTAGACACACAGACACGGAGGGCTCTCGTCAGTAGCGACGTGCAGGGGAGCAGTGAGTTAACGCTGCCTCTTCCCGTGCTGCTTTTATAGCGCGGCGCTTGGATGACTCCGCACATCACTGGGCGGAGCCCCCTGAGTCCGCCCCCGCTCCCCCCGCCTGCGATTGTAACCCCCACCCCCTCCCTCCATCGGTGCACGGAGGACGTGACGGGTCGACCACGATGCCTCCACGTGCAGGACACGCCACCCCAGATCACGGGGCAACCCCCCCCCGCTACTGCCCCCCGGCCCCGCCACCACGAGCGACTGCTGAACATCCAGCAGCAACGCGCACGTGTGTGCTGACCGTGGTGGTGGTCGTGGTGGCCCACGTGCCAATGGCCTTTAACGCGACAGCGGTGAACCTTCGCAAGTTATGCTGCATTAGCAAAATGCGATTTTAACTTCGGCAGTGTTGTTTGTCGCTGGCTGCTCGGTGTTTTTTCTGTTCAGTGGTCAGCTTCAGTAATTTAATAAAAAGATTGGGTTGTATGTATGTATGTTTAACTTATTTTGCACCGTACGTAGCCAACCGCGATAATCTGAGGTTCGGGGGAAGGACAACAGCATTAACACAAAAAGCAGTTCTAAATAAATACATTTTCAATCAAGATTATTTAAAAGTGCATAGCTCCAGTGGCTTCCTAATATCCGAAGGAAGAGCGTTCCAGACGGCCGCAGAAGAAGAGCATCTGAAATCGCGCGACCGTCTTTGCTCGATGGTTTAGCCAAAAGCCGCTGCGAGGCTGGCCGGAGTTCGCGTGATGGTTCATGCTCCTTGACAAGACCAGCAAGGTGCTGTGGTTCATTTGTGGCAAGCGCTTTGTGTGTAATCAGTGCAACCTCATAGCTTGGTTGTTACTTGGATGTGACACTGCCTGGGAATAGCAGGTGCTGTCGGCTTGTGGCGGCGAGGTAGTCAGGAGATGGCAGCACAGTGAGCCTTGAATCTATCTGTGCGGAGTTTTTGAGTGTCACCCCCTCGTATAGAGCGCGGTGGGGCTGTTTGTTGGTTCTCCCAGATACTCTCCCACGTGGCCACCCTCTCCTTGTTTAACGAGATTGTCCAAATATCCCAAAGCGGGACACTCCTGAAGAAGGGTAGTCACCCCCTTGAGGTAAATGAACGATACAAAGACAGATGCCATCTGTTTCATGGAGCGTGATTTCGATGCATTTTTCAAATGTACACCCCGGTACATATACTTGCATGCATTGAGGTACGGATACATTCAATGACGGTGGGTGATGATGCTGCAATAGAAACGCGTTTGATGATAGGCGAGACTCAGCAGGTCTAAATGTGGTCCAGAGGGTTTCTTGTTGCTTAACTAAACAAATACCGTTGGATAATGTTGGTTCTGGAAAGCCAATCAGGCAGATGGAATAAAACAAACATTGGAATGATTGAATATGCACGTATATATGTGGATGGTGATATCGGGTGACCAGAAGGATGTCAACATTTTCGCGACTCAAATTCCACCAGTTTTGACGTCGTATCCCGGCCAATAAACCCTCCCCCCCCCAATAACTCCTAAACACACCCACAATCTTGCTCGCGTGGCCTTGGGAAGCAAGCAAAGACGTCATAAAGATGATGTGAGCATTGTGGCTCCTCAATAGAGACCGTATCTATGGAGATTCGCAATCTCACGCAAACAGTGATGTGGCCTGTAGTTGTTTTTGCATTTTATCTGTGGCCCATTCAAAAAGTCGCCCATCGACTGCGCACCTATCGGCAACTAACCGTTTGCTGCGTCAGTGGACTTGTTACACATTCTATAACAGGTTTGAAGAAGACCAGTCGGCCGAAACGTCGAAACCGTGTTTTTTTTCCCTCTGAGTGACAGTATACAAAACCTACCACTCGGAATGTTTTTTTAAAATAATTTACCTGTTGTTTAATATTTTAAAAGAATACACAAGAGGCAGTTTTCGTTGTGAACGCGTGCAAAACAATTAAGGGCATCAAACGCGGTGTACATGTGGAGCCGTTGTTTGAATACACTACTGGATGAGCGCCGTCCCATATGATGAATTAGATATCGTGATGATGAATAAGACAATGATGGGAGTATTGATCATGAATTATATGTATGCTCTTTGCTTCTTTCGGTAACGTCACGGAGGTATAAAATAAAATAAGAATTATGTGATGAAAAATATAATAATGAACACGTTGATTATTACGAATTTGAATGATATACTATGATGAATAGTATGAACATATTTCGAATGTGCTTGTGATGAGATATTGTGATGATGGGCATATGCATTACGAACACTATGATGAAGATGTATTATATATTATTACGAAGAATACGATGATAACGACGAATGAAACATATGATGGCGATTGGCGTAATACCGATTGACAATTATGCGAATGTTCACGATGGCCGTGGTGATGATGAGAGCATTGTCCCTGTTGCGTTGAAGCTCAGCGCGATGACGCGTGGCCCCAACGTGCACCGCTCGCGGCTGGCGATGGCTGACCGATTGTGGCAGTGGCTCTTCGGCGTTCGGGTGGAGGAGGGGCCGCACTGGCTTGGGAAACTAGGGGAAAGGTTAGCTTGTTGGGAGGCGTGGGGGAAGGGGAAGACTGGGGGGGCAGATGGAACCGGCTCGTAATGACCCAAATAACCGCCTAGCTTGACCCCCCCTCCCTACCCATCCCGGAGGGTGCTGTCTAAACTCACCCGGGCGTTTTGCGCGTGAGTGTGTGTCGGTGTTTGCGCGCGGGTTTGGCTGTGGGAGGGTTTGAGACGCGGCCAGTGCTCTGGCTGTGAAATGATCGCAGTCACCTTTGTCCTAGATTCCTCCGGGCTGCTGGGGTAGTGTGTGTGGTGATGGGGGGGGGGGGAGTCAGTGGGTGGGTAAGCGTCTTGAAACCGGCGAAAACCGCTTCGCATTTAGAGGCTCCGTGGATATTTTTTGCCCTGATGAGTTTGAATGGCGAGGACTCCCCCTTTAAATTGCCATTCTGTAATGGGTCTTCTGATGCCACTGGTTGGTTGCCTGACAACACATTAATGTTTCAATGCACAAAAAAACCACCCCCACTCACTTAGCCACGACCCAATGTGACCATTCCTTAGGCTATTGCACGCGACGTCTTGAGATGCGACTGCATTACAAAATATTACATCATTGCAAATGCTACAAGTGGCATAGACGTAACATTGTCCACAACGGACATGCATCCAGCGATACACACACACCACTTGTAAATGCAACCCATAACGGTGCAATAAAGTGATGTTACGACCCTTTATTTGCTGCACTGCGCAAATAATAAACGGCAACTTACAGCCCGACGTCAATGCACTGCTGGACGAATGTCTCCCGATGTCGCGTCCGTCTTGAGATTTGCTCGGCCCGTATTTCACCAACGCCGATGAGTGCGCATTGGTGAAGGGGGAGAGATGCCCAGGAGCGGTCACGATATCACTCGTTAGTAGTAGCCGTGGCTGGGAGTCGAACTCGGGTTTGGAGGCATTGCAGGTTCTCATAGGTTCCGAGTGCAAGCAGCGCGCTAACCACTGCGCGTTTGTTCTAAACCGCTGAGTGCAATACGTAACGGACTATTGTAGTCTTAAAATGTAAATATTTAATATATTTAAACACTTACTAAATATATAGATCAAATCATGTCATTGTACTTATACTACTATAGCGTCTATTTTTTCCCCAGTGATATCAACAATTGGTGGTAGGCCGAGAGCAATGCATAGCAAATAAAACATTTTTTTTTTACAAACGCAGAGAGGAGCCGGGGAATTTGGAGACTCGTACCAGTCGTCACGTCAACAACAAACCCACACACAATCAATGCAGATAGAAAGACAAAGATCGCCCGGTTAGTCTTGTGTAGACTGATGGATAGGGTTGCCAGCTCTGACTGGAGCTATTCCCGGAAACCTATGCATTCATTATTAACGTGGTATTTGAAAATATAGTATTAAAACATCTCGCATTGCTTTCAATAGGCACTAGGAAATGGATGGCAATTCAGGTCGAGACTCCTGGCCGGTCCGGGAGTGGCAACCCTCTGATGGGGCGGATTGCTGTTAGAGAGCACCTATTAAGTCCGGCGCGAAGGCAACCACGCCCGGCCGCCTTTGTCTCTCCAATAAATATCGAACTGGGGAGGAAGCGTTTATAGCGCAGCACGCTAACCGACGTGCCACCACTCCCCTGAACGCAATTGTCTTAAAATGTTTAATTTATTCCCGCTTGCATTCGAAATTGCACAGCTTTGTCAACTTCTCTCCCCACAAGTTCCATGGGATGCTTCTTTTGGCACAGCCAACCCTTTGTCATCACTTAAAGTCTTTAACAGACTGTTGGGGCAAGTGCTGTTCGCGAGCACCTATTGTGGACATCACCAGCACACGGGGGGGGCGGCTCTGCCCCCCTCGCCCCCCAGTGCTGATGTTTACACATCGCACCAGGTACGTATTTAAGGCTGGGTGGACCTAGGGGCGACACAGGAACAGTTCTGATATCGCTCTCCACTTTACCGATGTTGGCCGTGGCCGGGAATCGAACTCAGGTTGGCCCAGCAATTCTGCAGGTTTAAAATCATTACGACGGTTCATTCACAGCGCTTTGTCAACTCACTGCCGGATGACGGCGGCGTCGGTTGATTGTCCATACTTCCCCGTGCTGGTCAGTGCGGGCTGAAGGCGGTTAACCCAAGACGGGTGGTGAAATCAGTCTCGACTGATCGAAACCTTTGATGGGGAATATAATTCAGCTCGCCGCTAACCACTGCGCCACCGCTCCAACAGAGAACACGTAAGCTCGGGGAGTCTGGAGAAACGTGCCAGTGGTCACGTACGCAAACAAACACCCCCCTCCAAACAAAGACAAAGACCCCCCTTATTGCCTTAGGCTGTAGGGGCTAGTGCTGTTAGTGAGCACCAATGGAAGCCGGCAACGGCAGAGGGGAGGGAGGGTGGCCGGCACCACGCCCGACCGCCTTTGTCTCCCTAGTGGCGATGCTTACACACCGCACCAGGTACTCATATGAGGCCGAGTCGACCTAGGGGAGACCCAGAGGAGCGGTTCAGATAATCGCCACTGGGTGTTGGCCGTGAGCGGGAATCGAACCCGGGTCGACGGGTTCGATTCGTAGCGCCGCGCGCTAACCACTGCGCCACCGCTCCCCACCAGCACCCCCACCCCCCACACACCCACACGCACAAAGACGAGCGCACTCAGTGACGCATTCACTGCGTGCCAGATTGGCTCACTGCAGAGTCTTCATTCAATACCCTCCCCCGCGTCCCCCCTCCGTGAGCCCTTAAATGGGCCAAATTATCTCTCTCTCAGGACCAGCAAGCAGTACGTGAATTTAATTGAATTACCCGTTCACTCGCATTGGTGAATTCCCGTATTAAGCCACCCACGAGGTTAATTGGTTATCGGTTCCGATACCAATTCTTAAGCTCAGGATACATCACGCATCGAATCTGCCTTTGCAACACATGGGTGTTTATATTTTGTATAATGCGTGTTCGCTTTGCAACGTGTTTCACACGACATCTGCAGCCACTCTATTCACGGTGTTATTAAAATAATGTATGTTTTGATCAGCTCGCCGTTCTCAAATTGCCGTAACTTTACGTTGAACTTCTTTCGCGCCCTACCTGGCCAACCTTGCTAATCGGAGATGCGGGGGTAAGGACAACAAGCTAAACACAAACAGCAGTTCTAAAGAAATGAGTTTGCAATAAAGTTTGAGTAATTCACTGGGTCGAGAATAAACACGTCACTCTCGACCCATTCCTTGACGACACTGGTGGAACCCTCAACCGTATCAGGACATCAACAGACTACGTACGGTGCGAAAGAAGTTCAACAATGACGAGGGCTCGGTCTACCAAACTGACCGTCCCATTTCATCTCATACCGAGTTCAATCGCCCACACTGCAGATCGCAACATTTATTTCGGCTTCTGACCTCCTCACTGCTTGATTCTATAAATCCCTTCGGTCCTCTCTGCTCTACGCAGGTTCGTATAACATTGCTCAGTTCAAGAAACGCGCATCGTTTTACAACGTCAATAGCGCTGTTTGTTGGTGGACGATCTGTGTTTTGGGCATTTAGCACTAAACAGTCGTGTCCCATTGGACTCTCAGCTGGCCAAGTAAAAGCAACACGTGGGTCAATAGCCCACATAATCCACTTGAGTTGGCAGCTGACGTCATTGTTTAAAGACCGTGTTCGACAATGATGGGGGTTTCCATTTGCTCTTTACATAGGAAACCCTCAGAGAGTCTCAATTATATATATTTGTTAAAGAGATTCCTGAGTGGGTTTGTTTGACCAAATGATGTACGGTTGATTAGCACCTTGAGAGGCAATGGGAAGAAACTCGTGAATGGGAAGTTACAAACCCTGTTAATAGCATGTGTCCATCATGCATTTGGTAAAGTATTTTCAGCCTGGAGTCTGGCTAAAAGCACATAAAGCACTGTGCATTACCTGCTTTGACATATGGCCGAATTTATATCCTTTTATTGACACCGGACACAAGTTTAAGGCGCATCTTACTTTCCGGAGCGTCTTATAATGCGTAGCGTAAGGTACTTACGATTTTAAGCTAATTGCACAATACGACGATAATATTACATTGCGGATAATAGGGCGAACGAAACCGTAGGAAGGAGACAAACCCCCCGACAAAAGATACAAACGAGTGAGAGAAAGAATGAGACGGTGGAATTGATTCCTGACTCAAATCGCAACGTGGAATCGTGGACATTCATCGAGTTTGTCTCTAGAGAGTGGGTAGGTTTGGGGAGATTTGGGTGAAAAGTCACACATGCCTACGCTTGACCTTTTAAGGGTATGAGTTCAAATTCTTGCGGGGTCATCCAATCCATCAGCTTTGTGCGGTGGGTGGGATGAACAACTTGGATCAAAATCAATAACGGCTTGCCTGACGGATAAACAGGGGTTCCGTCATGCGAACGTGGAATGTGTCACCACTTCACCTCTCAGAACCTGTCCCATTCACGAACGCGTACTGACTGATCAGCGTGGTGAAGTATGGTCAAACAACCCCCAGCAACATGGAGCAGAGATGCTTTCATCCAGCAGTGGATTGACATTGCCTGTTAATGTATGTACCGTATGTTGAACTTCTTCTGCACCGTACGTAGCCGACCGTGCTAATCGGAGGTGCGGGGGAAGGACAACAAACGAAACCCACAAAAATTGTTATTATGGCAAATTACACGCGACAACGGTTGCCTTGAAGCTGAAGGAGTGAACACAATTGTAAAGAAAAAGGTGGGACAGCAGGAAAAACTTTAAAAATGTACAAACCAGATAGAAACTATAATCGAGTCTGGACTTGGGAATTCGGTCGTGAATCGTGACAAATAATGATCGAATCGCCAATTGGTGTGGGAATCTTTACGGCCCTGTAAACGTTTAAACTACATTACGGCTGTGTGCGTTTTTCGCCGTTGTGCTGTACAGCACTCGGGTGTGTTTTAGGATTATACTGAGAGCTGACCCAATCAGTGTCAATAATTAACGAGACCGGCAGCAGCAACAGACAAAGCTATATAATCCGTGGAGAAAGTGAGTCACTCTCATTCAATTTCTGCAAAATCTTCCAGCACGTGGAGAGAAACGTGGGACATCAAAGATGCCCTCCATGGGCAACCAGCGGTGGCTCGTGACATTTCCTCTAGGCGGGGCTGTTGTGAGTGACCTCTGAAAATATGAAGAAAAAACCTCGTCATGATATTGGCCTTCCCGTGAAAGTGATTATAAACAATGCGAAACGAAGCACTCAAATGCTGTCCCCATGACCCTCAAGTCCACACTACACAAGCCCGTTCACACTGCCAAAGCCTAGAGCGTGTAAGCCGCGAGCTGCTGTATTTGCACAGTGCCACCTCGCGTTGTGACATCGTCTCATTACAGCCATGGGCGACTTTTTCACCACCCTGAATGGGTCTCAAACGGCGTGGCTACAATGCTGGAAGCTGCTAATCGCAACAAATAAATGGAAATCTCTCACTCGGACGCCTTCACAGCCACCCCGAGACACAAATGAGATTGTCGTGTTGCAGCCGTTTCTAATATGAACAACTTAAAATGTTATCTTCATTCGGAAATTCACGTTAAAATAACCATCATAGCGTAACATTTGGCCGTGAGCGGGAATCGAACCCGGGTCGTCAGGTTCGTATCGCAGCGCGCTAACCGCTACACCACCGCTCCCCACACATCCGCAACAACAACAACAAACGTCATTCGCCACTGAGTGTCGGTGACGTCCCCACGGCGCTTGTGCCAGGCTAGGTGCACGTTGAGGCCACGTCGAGCGTCGAACGCCCGCCGGCAGGAGGTCACGGGGCTGACCCAGCAGGTGCCACGGTTCGACTGACTGAGATGACCGACGACGCCTCTTCACACACCCACGCGCTCACTCTCTGCCACAATCACGGCGAGTTCCAACAGCGTCCACCGCGAACGCCGTGCGAACTGCGATCTCGCAAGGGACTCTTGGTCTCGACGCGTCCGGTGATGGTCGACGGCTTCGGTCCAGCGACCGCCTCCACCGGAACGTTGCCGGGGTCATTGTCGCGTTGCGGCCGACGTGTGCAGAGAAACCCAGGAAGGGCAGTCCACGCCACGAACCCACGACGAGCCGAGTTCGACTCCCGCTCACGGCCACCCAACACCTATTGACGATTATATCTGCACCGGTCCTGGGCCTCCCCTAGGTCGACTCAGCCTCAAGCGAGTACTTTGTGCGATGTGTAAATGTCGCCACTGGGGAGACAAAGGGGGCTAGGCACGGTAATGGCCACCCATCCCCTCGTGTGCCGTGCGGGCTTTCAAAGGTGTGCTCGCTAACAGCACTTGCCCCAAGAATCCGTGAAGGATACACGGGGGGTATTTGTCTGTGTTCTTGCACACCTCAATTGTGTCCACGCGACAGAATGAGCAGCATACCTCGCCGGTCCGGGTTACACATCACCGACAAGGGACATTTCATAGGCCACGAAGCCTACATTGAAATATAGCAAGTCCGTAATTATAATATTCAAATATGCTCAAAATGTCCCCCCCCCCCCAATATATTGCTATAAAATAGATTTCTGTTTATATTATTGTGGTTATGGTTGTCCTTTATTAATCCATAATCTCTGCCATTACATACAATGAAACAAGAAAAGGTACAAAAGAACAAACAGAGCAATGTAATACAATACACTATTAAACATTATTGTAAAAAAATAAATGAAAAGTCCATCCTATGTGTTAGTGAATTTTTTTAAATATTTTAGGCAGGAAATTAGTTTTAAAATTTAGATTTTATTCTGGGTGGGGGGACCCCCAGACCCCCTGGAAGATTTGGTCCCCCCCAATGTTGACTCCATGGCTACGGCCTTGAAACCACCAGTGTTCTTATACAAGATATTCTAACGTCCGATTCCATAATGGGATCGTAGCATTATATCGTGTGAGCATATATACGAAATGTACGGCATTGATTGATCGAAGGTACGGGTGTTTCGAGACCCCCACCGACCAATGGAAATGTGTAGATTGTTTCAGTGCCAACATCTTGAGCGTGCAGGGTATTCATGCAACAACATACTATTGTGCAATTAGCGCAATTAGCGCGCACCTGTAATTATGATGAATTGTTAACATTAGGGGGAATGCTTATAACGCTGACCCTCCCTGCACTTGCACGGGACGCTTCTAATAATGGACAATTGGTAATTTTCGGTCTGGAAAGACAATAGGCTGATGGACCAAACAATTAATTTACTTACACGTGTACAAATGACACAACGCGGTTATGCTCATGTATTATTTCAAAACTAGCCTTTTGCCCTTCCAAGGGCGGGTGTATTGCAGTAAATCTGAAACTTGCAAGCGAAAGGCAGACCGCGACGTGATATATTCATTGCATCAATTCGTGTGCAATTTGTAAGGTCGCGGTGACACAGACCTATTTCATTTAAGGTTATAATCCCTTGTTCATCATGAAGTCCTTTTAACTTTCATGTCTCAACAGCGTGACGGAGATCGCGTGACGTGAGGGTTCTGCCTTTGTAGTGAGGGTTGTAAGTTGACGCGGAGGAGGGGGGAGGAGGCGCCTCAACCCCCCCCCCCCC
>CM025664.2:7945535-7958980 GCA_014621495.2 Entosphenus tridentatus
CCCCCCCCCCCATGTGGAGTGACGTCACCCGCTCATGATTATTAATGGGGGGGTGCTACATGGGGAGTGATGTCAACCGCTCATGATCATTAATAAGGGGGTGGATCCATGTGGAGGACGTCACCTGCTCATGATTATTAATGAGGGGGGGGGGGCTGGCCGACGTGGAGTGACGTCAAACGCGGGACACACAGACAATCTTGGCTCGTTATAGTAGTAAATTGGAGCCTTTTTTTTCCTCCTGGAAAGTGGCCAAAAGTATTGCCGACACTCCAATTCCTCCTCTGGCGTCTCCCTGGAGGTTTGAGTGATGTCCCAGGCGGCCGTGTGGGGATTAAGGGTGGGTGGGTGGGGAGGGAGGGAGGGGGTTGGAGTGTTGGGGAATGGGTTGGTGGTGGTGGTCGGCCCTGGGTTTCTGGGTGAGAGTTCACAATCCCGGAGTGCGTGGTTACATTCTGCATGCCCTGCCCCCACACAACACCCCTCTCTGTCTCACCACCCCCCATCCTCTCTCGTTAGGGGAATGTTCTTTCACGGTTCCATGTGAATGCAATCAAAGCAGCGAGCTGACAAATGTATGAAAGTAATCATTACATTTGAAACCATCGCGGGAACGTTTTGCACGCAAGACTGCTGATGAGCGAAACTAGTCCTGGAAAAAGAATTCTGCCGTTTAACTTAAGTCTGGAATGCCGACAGACGTTTTCTTAAAATTATGGAATCGCAGATGAAGGCTATTTCATTTAATAGTATAGTGCCTTTAAAATGGATATGACATCCGGTAGATCGGCAGGGTCGCGTGTGGTGGGGTAAAGTGTGGGTACTCCAACCTCCTCCAAAACGTCTGGCCAGCGTAGAAGAGTAGGCCAAACTAGAGGGGGCTCTCTAGTGCCCCCCTTTATTTGAGCAGGTAAGGCCCACTGAGCTACGTAGCTCTTTGTCAGAAGCGACCTGGCCATCACAAATAATTATAACTCAACGAAGTGACCTACCATCACGTGGAAATGTACAGCAGTTAAATACTCTAAACGAGCGTTGTTTCTAAATGTGGAGGGACAACAAACGGGAGGACACGGAGAAAAATCCACGCGAGCACGGGGAGAGAGACAGAGTCGGGATCGAACCCACGTCCTCCTGCATTTTAACTATCAATTAGGGGGCACGTCACACGTGGTCATCACTCACGATCATCACTTGGCGGTTATGAAACCGCTGCTGGATGTAAACAACAGGAAACCGCGTGTGAATCAAAGCCGTTGAGTCATACGAGCGAGTGAGTCTGCATTGAGAATGTAATCCACGTGGATCGTGGTCACATGGGGGTGGGGGAAGTGCTCACAGCAGCAGCAGCAGCACGGGGAACCGTTAACGTGCAAACACACACGCACACAACAACGACGATGATGCAGCATTGTCGTAGCGATCTGCATCGATTCATGCAGGGCTTCAGTCATTTCAGTCGGAGATGTCCGGGACTGAGCTCCGGAAAAATATCACATCCCCTCCCCGCAGACGGCAATATCATCCGGCGGGGGTTGGGAGACAGGGCCAGGAATATATATTCCATGAGCAATTAATCTCTGGACTAATTTGATCGATTAATGGCGATTCATGAGGCCCATGATACATGCGTTGAGCCGTGTGTGGAGAGAGATCATTATACTCTTAGGCTTTTTCGGCAAAGTCACGTAGGTAAAACATAAAATACAAATTTATAAAAGTAATAATAGAAATAAAATAAAATAATAAATTATTTCTATGATTACTTTTATTAAAAACCTAAGAGTATAAATCCTTGCAGTCACGAAAGCTTCAAATCTAGAAAGAGATTATTATAATCTGTTTATGCAAATTAAATGCAGATGTTATGTAAGTAGGGGTGTAGTCAGTGCCGGATTAAGCTAGTGCGGGGCCTGTAGCATATGTTATAAAGGGGCCCTAATAAAAAACACGTAAATATTAAAACAAACAAATTTTAAACTTGCATAGTAAAGTAATTGTATTTTTTCATTTGCTATACAGCCAGATAATACGACAAATCGCTAACCTTAAACACGCAGTCGTTCATAAAAGTTGAAGGCAGTATAGTACTATAGTAATAGAGCAAGTGCAGAATCACTGAACTGGAATTGATAGCTTGAAAGCATTTAGCGCGGGGCCCTTGAAAGTGCGGGGCCCGTAGCTACTACAAGTGTAGCTACTATATATGTAGTAGTAGTAGCTACAACATATATAGTAGCTACTTGTGCTACTGGGATAATCCGGCACTGGGTGTACTGCGCTGTGAACCGAGTTCGATTCCCAGCCACGGCCTCTAACGTCAGTGGCGAGTGAACTCTTCACCAGCACGCCACCGATCCCAACCCCCCCCTTCACGCCACCCCTTAATGACCATACTTCACCCGCGTGGTTGAAGTGTAGTGACATAAAATATAAAAAAAGACTTTTTTTTTAAAACACGCTATAATGAAATGTACTGTCCGAGCTGCCCCTCCCCCTGCCCCCTCCCCCCCTCGCCCCTCGGCGTGGCTCCCCGAGGCTTGCCGTGACTTAAGGGACCACGTGGTGATTTACAGGCAACGTGAGTTGAGCGTCAACAATTAGAGCCGTAAAAAAGATTGTTTAAAAATATATATTTTTAATTTTCAATGATAGAATATAATATTGTCATCAGTATGACATACCTATACCAAGTTTGCAGTCAAGACGACATTGGGAAGACGGTTGAAATTGAGTTACAAGATTTGAGGATACGACAACAACAGACAGAGTGAGTAAAAAAAAAGCGTGTAAAATGTTTTAAAATATGTTTTGGATTTTTTTATGATAGAATATCGTGTTGTCATCCGTATGACATAAGTATACCACGTTTGCAGTCGATAGCACATTGGGAAGTGGGTAAAAATTGAGTTACAAGATTTTTTTAAGGATACAACAACAGACAGAGTGAGTTAAATAAAAGCGTGTAATAATAAAAAAAGAGATGACAAGGACACGCCATGTGTGACATTTAAGCCGATGGAGACTGGGAAAAAAACAATACAGGACAAACGAGACAAGCGAGAAACCCGATACAAACATAGCCGGTGATTAAACGAGACATTGAATCGAATCGCGGTGATGAATCATCACAATGCATGTCACAATCGCGAATGCTTAGAACGAAGTTCCACTATATTTAAAGCTGTGTGTGGTTGTATTAACGGGGAGCGGTGGTGCAGCGGTTAGCGCGCTGCGCTACGAATCCGGCGAACCGAGTTCGATTCCCGCTCACGGCCAACACCGGTGACGATTATCTGAACCGGTCCTAGGCCTCCCTTAGGTCGACTCAGCCTCAAATGAGTACCCGGTGCGTAAACATCGCGACTGGGGAGACAAAGGCGGTCGGGCGTGGTGCTGGCCACCCACCACTTCGTGTACCGTTCACAGGTGCTCGCTAACAGCACTTGCCCCTACATCCTGTTCAAGGCTAGACGGGGGATCTTTATATTTGTTCGTGTATTTACACACGGCTGTGACCGGGTGTTTTTAAACACTTAATCCGTATGTCGGCATCGCATTGTTTATCCTGTTTGCAATCAGTTCTGGCGTGAGATTTCGCATAAATTAATTGTTGTTTTTGCCCTGTTTGCACAATCGCACCCTGCAATGTCGCCTCTAACTGTCCCTTCACTTTTTATATTCTTGGGTTTTTTCGGTAAAGTCACGTAGGTAAAAAATAAAAATGAATAAAAGTAAAATAAAATAAAAATCACGACGTTTCGGAGGCAACACAAGCTTCCGTCTTCAGGTGGAACCGTCACAGCACGATAGCTGTATCAAGTGAGAGAAATTCCAAGAAACAGTATTTGTATATATACTGGTTGAGGGTGGGAGGAGCCAAGGTAGGCCCTGAATATTATTTTTGTGAGGTTCGGTGCGGCTGAACCACGCTGTTAGGAATGAGCCTTTGTTGTGTAAACTAGATGCGGATGATGTAAAGGTGCGTGTAAAATGGACTGAGCCTTTTTGTTATGTAGAGGTGATGCGGCTGAAATCACTGCCTTCACTGCCCACAACCCTGGTCCGTGGTGACCCCTTGCAACACGAGAGCTGCTGAGCTCAATAGGACCTCATCCCGCTGAAATTGAAACAAATTTGAATCTGACTCTGGGTCTATAAGTCTCAATGCAACTCTGTGGATCTCGATGTGATTCTACGCGTCTCTCCGCCACTTTGTGTAACTCTACGTGACTGAAATGCCTCCTGTAACTGTCCCTTCACTGCCCACAATCCTGGTCTGTGGTGGTCCCTTGCAACACGGGAGCTGCTGAGGTCAATGCGGCGGATCTTCACAACTGAATTGATGACATCGCCCCGCTGTGGGAGAGAGTGGTTGACGGTGGGGGTGATGTGGTGACCGTGATGGATGCACAGCGAATTGGGGGGTGCCAAAGTCGTGAGCGTTGAGTTCAATTCCGCCTCTCTCGCTCGGTGGCGGTGCTGGTTGGGCGGGGGAGCGGTGGCGCAGCAGTTAGCGCGCTGCGCCATATGAACCCGGCAAACACGAGTTACGATTCTCGCTCACGATCACATTTGAGCTGGTCCTATGCCTCTTCAAGGTCGACTCAGTCGCAATTGACGAGCTGGTGCGATGTGTAAACATCAGCAGTTGGGATACAAAGGCGGCCGGGCGTGGAGTTGGCCACTCACAACCCGAGGGTGCATTGCCCGCCTTCATAGGATGCTACTCGCTAACAGCGCTTGCCCTCAAAAATGTACTAAGGCTATACGGGTGTGGAGGGGGGGATCTTTGTGTTGTTTGTGTGTTTGTTTACTCGAAAATGTTTCCATGAGTACCAGAGCATCGCCAACACCGACGGCAAAAAGTTGCCGCGTCAGCAATCGCTTGTTTTGTTTGATGGTTTATTTATTTGTCTGTCCGCAGCGTGTGCGTTCGTGCCCAGCCAAGGTAGCAGCAGCAGCTTCGTCGTTTAGAGATGAAGAGGGCGAAAAAATAAGTAATATTTAAAATATTTTTTTAAAAACACGCTTTAATGAAATGTATCCTACTAGTAATGGAAGAACTCCACCACTCCATGAAGTGGCCCCGAAGCTTGCCATAACGTAACGGGCCGTGGCCAATTACAGCCGTCAGTTGAGCGTGGACAATTAGACCCAAGGCGAAACACAACATATAAGAAAGATTGTTTAAAACAAATATTTTTTAATGATATAATATAGTATTGTCATCGGTATGACATAACTATACCAAGTTTGCAGTCGATACCACATTGGGAAGTGGGTTACAATTGAGTTACAAGATTTGGGGATACAACAACGACAACAACAACAGAGTGAGTTAAATAAAAGCGTGTAATAACCCTCATGAAGCTGAAGCTCGACGGCCGATACAATGAGTGCTTGACTCAACAAGCATCGGAACATTTGCGTCAGTTCACCTCGGCGTTAGTTCTATCTGACGCTGTTCGTAGACGTCGAACACACACCCTCACCACCCCTTGCTTTTTTTTTCTTACAATTTTTGAGTAGCACGACGTTCCGCTGGTAATTGCATTACCGAAAGAACCAAAGAGGTAACTGCTACGGAACTGTAGCGGCTGCATTTGGCGAAGACGGAGCGACCCTCGACAGCGTTAAATGATCGAGACCGTGAGCGCAGCGACGATGCGATTCGGCAAGGGGAGCCGCGATATAGAACAGCCTCTAGGTGCGATCGTGCGAGACGAATCAAATATTGGGAGCCCCCCAATTGACCGACTGCCGCACCCCCTGAGCTGATGATGTAGCAGCTACATGGATGCAACGACCTCTTTAAACGGGGGGGCGGGGGGTGCTATGCAAGATACGACTGTGGGCCCCGACTCCTCTTTACCGAAATAGCTACTGATGTTGTTTTACCTGTATACAATAACATGTAGGCCATAACTATATATATTGTTCCCATATTTTTTGGAACAAATTTTCTTTAAGCAAAGTGGTTTTTTTACTCGTTTGTTGGTTCAGGGCCACCTTGTGGCCAGACAGGACCAAAGGTGGCCAGACAGGGCCACCTTGTGGCCAGATAGGGCCACCTTTTGGCCAGACAAGGCCACCTCGTGGCCAAACAGGGCCACCTTGTGGCCAGACAGGACCAAAGTTGGCCAGACAAGGCCACCTTGTGGCCAGACATGGTCCCAACGCTGCATACGCAAACCCAAAGTCACGCCGAACTGCGTATGTTGCTACGCCACTGCGTCTTCTCAAATGATCCACGCAGAGCGAGGCCAGGAGGCCGTTTGACGAAACGGCGCTTCGAAGCCGAACAAACCCCGTGTGGATCGGGACGCGGTGGTGGTCGCTTGCGATGAGGATTTGCGCGGTACGATTCGTCAGGGGTGGCCGCGCCACCTGCTGGTGCCTCGGGCGAGTGCTCGGCACCCACGGCGCTCATTCGACCCCTTCCTGGCCAAAAAACTAGAGGCGAACGTTGAAGACGTTCATACTGGTAGGAACCTCCTGGTTACACCAGCCCACAGGGGATTATTGTGTCCGTCGTGCAGGGAGGGGCTGGGTGGGGAAGGAGGGGCTGGGTGGGGAGGGGAGGGGCTGGGTGGGGAGGGTGGGGCTGGGTGGGGGGTGGGAGGGGTGGGGCTGGGTGGGGAGGGGCTGGTCACCCCGTGGTGCCCTTACAAAACTCAACGTTTAACCTACTCACGCCGGCTTGTGCCCGCCCTCACAGTCGGGCATATTTGCGGAATACACCACGCCGCCGTTGACCCTGGCCATTGACCGAGCAACCCAACGTTCCTACCAGCTCCCTCCGCAGGAATGTGTTTTTTAAAAGCACCAGGCGCCCTTCAGATATTAGATATTATTACTCGCCACTGATTGATATTGGCCGTGATCGGGAATCGAACTCACGTCGTCTCGAGGTTGAACTTCCAGTCGCAGCTCAAGTTCTTCTTTCGTATGGCTGATATTAGATGCAGAGCATCAACACTTATATTTAGACGTAACACTTTCGTGACTGCAGGAATTCATATTCTTGGTTCTTTCGGTAAAGTCACGTAGATAGAAAACAAAAAAATCTAAATTAAAAGCAAAAAACCCACGACGTTTCGATCGCAACACAAGCGGTCTTCTTCAGGCGGAAAGAAAAGAGGGCAAACCTCCAGATGTAGCTGCTTATAAGGGCTCCTCACTCTGAAGAAGACGTGACTTTACCGAAAGAACCAAGAATATCAACACTTACACTTTCACATTCAGGTGGTCATGCCAGGCGTAGTGGAAGGTGCCAGCGGCCTTCACGTGGCCCACTCTGTTCAACATTCCTGTCAACCCTTTATCAGTGCCCTACCTTATTACCGATCAATCCAGACCTTACTGCTCACCCCGTGCCCTGATAAATATCAACGTTCATCCCACAAAGTCCCATTACAAGGGAGACACACAAACAAATAGACAACAATTTTGTTGTTATTGCCCTATTGAAACGGGTTTAAGCCGTATGGACCTGAAAAATCAATTTCGCTGCAGAAGAATACGGGGTAAACCGTGATGGGTTGACGGGGTTATGGTTAAGTGAGAAATCAACATCGACCGTTGATATGCCGGTCTGCCCGAGCAAACAATAACACATTGAGCTCATCTTCTGAAGCATCCGCACGGGGCAGCAACATCGCCATCTGCAGGCCGAGCCGGGAGGCGGGGAAAGGCTCAACACACCGTGCACTGCCCTGCGGTGGAGTTGAACTAAACTATATTTTTAAAAAATGTTACCGCATAAGGCCCACTGAGGCCATCTAGATATTTTTTTCTGAAGCGACCTGGCTACCGCAAATGATAGCTCAACGAAGTGGTTTATCGTCGTGTGGAAACGTATAGCAGCCAAATACTCTAAACGCACGTTGGTTCTAAATGTTGAAGGCGAAAAAAAAATCCAGAGGAGCCGGAGAAAATCCACGGGAGAGAGAGAGAGACACGCAAACTCCAAATATACAACAGCAGCAGGCGTCACGGTCGGGATCGAACCCACGACCTCCTGCATACTAGGCGAGGTAGTCAACATCTCGTCACCGTGGCGCCCAATCAAATCTGTGAACGGCGAGAGAAAGTAAATCGAGACGACATTAGAGCCAATACATGAGACCAACACATGGCGAGACCCGGTCTAATAATCTAAATATTCTCTCGACAGCTCCCCGATTTGTCGATGGATTGCATCGCGTGCTGTTGGGCTTGATGTCCGACGTTTCGTTCCACGTGCTTCTTCGGCAACTGAACTGAAGCTCGTGCGGCGAAACGTCGGGACAATCAGGCCGCGGTAACAAACTGAAAATCGCTTCGGAGAGCCATCCAGCTCAGCCGCCCGGAACCTGCTCCGTTTGCTATCGCTGAACTGTGGATATCACGGCGTAGATGCGAACCCAGAATGCGTGCACCGCGCGGTCTGACGGCATTTCTTGTTTGTGGAGCAGCTAAAACCTCCACCAATCTGTACACGTTCGAGTCAACGACATCGTCGTATCCATGGAACATTTCTTTTGGCGGTATCAAAAATAAGAATAGGCTTTGCCCTTTTAGTTTCGAAGACTGCATACATTTTTCAGAGCACGTGTGCTTGCATGTTTTGCCACAAGCACGCGTGTTAATGGAGACTCAGTGCCTTGCAAGAAGGTATCCCCGTGTGGTTCTTGAACATCTTAACACCTCCCTGTTTTATTGCCAGAACGGGCAAAACCTATTCTTGGCATCGCCATAGGGGCCGTCCATAAATGACGTCACGCGATTTGGACGATTTTTGACCCCCCCCCACCCCTCGTCAAACGGCGTCACAAAAAGTCAGACCCCCACCTCAAATATGACGTCACAAAGGTCTGCCCCCCCCTCTTAATAAAACATGCTTCAAATCGCTTTAAACTATTGTCATTGTAGTGCGTATTTAATGCGGCGCTGCACTATGATGTAGGAGAAAACATTTATTAAAAAGTCTATTTAATGAAGTAGAACGTGTTGTCTATATTTAAAGTTGCGCATTTTGATGTGACGTCACATTCCCCCCCCTCGTCACACATCGTCACAAATGTCTGACCAACCCCCTCGCTAGTTGCGTGACGTCATTTACGGACGGCCCCAAATCAAATATTGGGACCCCCCCCCCCCCCTTGACCGATTGCCGCACCCCCTGAGCTGCTAATGTCGCGGTGACGACGCCACCCGCGTCTGTCCTCTGCTCCACGTGTTGCTGCTTCTGCTGCTGCTCGGTTCGTCCACCCCGTCCCGCAGGCGTTGAGATCGCGAGACACAAAACCGCGACAACAAATAACACCGCACCGTCGACAATGCGCCATTGAAATGTCCAAAAATAAAATCAACCGAAGCGTGTTTGCGCGTGCGTTGGCAGCGCGGATGGGGGGACATCAGCTGTGGCTGAAAAGGTCCATGGAATGTTGATCCCAAAAATAAAGCGTGCTGCAGAACAGGAGGGAGGGACGGCGGGAGGGAGGGAGGGAGGGAGGGAGGGAGGGAGGGAGGGAGCAGGGAACGCAGAACGCAGACGCGGCGTGGAGACTCGCAAGACTCCAAACTCTCGTTCAGTCACCGCACCGTCGTGTTCAGTCGAGAGGGGGGGCGGGTTGCACACCACGCGTGTAAATTATATAACGCAATCAAGCGCGTAATTAATTAATTAATTCAGCGTTGATGCTACAGGGGGAATGATTTGGCTATTCGATTTAAATAGATACATAGCTGCTGTCTGGGTAGAGCGAGTTTGAAACTTTGGAGTAATATTGGGGAAAGTGTTTTCGTGTGCGTGTGATGTGAGTTGGAAGTCTCTCGTTACAACACGAATAATGAATGAAGACGAGGCAATGCTCTACAGAGTCGGTAAGCCTCGTGTGTGATGTGTACGCGAGTGAGTGTCTGTGTGTGTGTTGGTGTGTGTGTGGGAGCGGTGGTGTAGTGGTTAGCGCGCTGCGCTACGAACCCGGCAACGCGGGTTCGACTCCCGCTCACGCCCAACACCGGTGACCAATATCTGAACCCGTCTGGGCCTCCCTTAGGTCGACTCAGCCTTAGATGGGTACCTGGTGCGGTGTGTAAATATCGCCACTGGGGAGATAAAGGCGGTCGGGCGTGGTGTTGGCCACCCACCCCCTCGTATACCGTATTGGCCTTCATAGGTGCTCGCTAACAGCACTTGCTTCAACAGTCCGTTAAGTCTATGCGGGGGGTCTTTGACTTTGTAATACTGCATATAGACCACTGAGGCAGTCACAGAGTAACTGCTGTACATTCTATTTGTGCTCTGGAATGGCTCGATAGCTATTAATGTTCAATAGAGAAAAATCTGAAAATAAAAATGAATTTCCCTAAAATTACTGTTGATTGGGTTCAGTTAACCAACCTCAACATTTCTTTAAATTTTGTGCTGCATATATATGTATACGATTTTCACCAGTTAACCGAGTAATTGGCCTCCCGTGGCGTGTGACGTGAAAGCCGACAGAAAGCGAATCAAGCCAGTCACCGTTAGCTATTGTCATCATCATCTACATCTCCAAATGTTTGTCGAGAGAGTTTGACCTATTATTGAGATCGTTGTATGAGTAGGTAACCCCTGTTGCAGTGTGGTCACAACATAACCTCGTCCGATTAGCACTTGGCGACGTACGGCGCGAAAGAAGTTCCAACATAAAGTGCTAATACATACATCTATTAGGTTTTTTAAAATTTTCATTATTTGGTGACAACGCTGCAACAGGGTTACCCATAATGCAATGTGTCAGCAACATTTTATGCAGTTTAACACGCCGTAGGCATTCGCGACCAATATCATCCACAATAGAGGGTTGTTTTGTGTTAGATCGCGTAAATATATAAATGTGTCGTTAAACCCGCCACCACCCGACACAGCCAATTAGGAAGTTTTGTCACGTAAACAGACCATGGATTCATTCATCCATTATCATTAATCCATGTTCTGTTTATATGCATTCATTAATACCCCCCCCCATTACGCGCAAGAAGAGCACGTGACTGTTGTCATCACATCTACGCCTCTATTTAAGGAACCAAACAGGAGGTTTTCTCCACACATCTGGCTGCCGCCTGATGAAGCTAGTTGTAATTACTGGCGGAACGTCGTACTCAGATTGTAAATGTTGTGGCTTTGCTGTAGTAACGAATTGGCACGTTCTGTTTACGTGACAAACCTCACTAATTGGCTGTCGGGTGGTGGCGGGTTTAACGACACATTTATATATTTACACGATCTAACCCATAACAACCTGTATTAAATGTTTCATGTAGTAGTCGTACATTCATGATTATTGAAGGGTTTGTCCTATGGATAATTAATATGCCAATTTTAAACCCGTTAATCAGGAAACATAAAACATGTTTAATGATAATCAGGCCCTACGGTGTATCGTGCAGTCTCTGACTCTTATCCACGATTTATGGCCTCTCTATGTGCGATGACGAAGGGCCATAGCCCGAAACGTCGCATATTACATACTTTTTTCCTGGCTAAGGCTGTCTTATTAACGAATGTGTTGAGATGTTGTTGTGCTTATACATTACCCACTGCCAACGCAATATCACCAAATAATTCAAGGGTCATTGTATGTATAACTTTTTTCGCACCGTACGTTGTGCTAATCGCAGGCGTCCGAAACGTCGCTTGTTATATATATGTTTCCTTTTTATCGTTGGATGCGTTGACTTTTTTTCGTAGCTTTATCAGACACACAACGAGATGGGGGAAGCGCATTCTGGATGATTTTGTTCGTTGTGCGCAAGACCGACCCAGTCGCCGAACCAGAATAGAATGTTGTCAGCTTCAGGCACTATTTAGAGCTCCTTCTTATGTGCAGCCCTCACTGTGGACTATCGCTTTGCAACTGAGTCCGCGGAACCCACGGCGTGTAGAAGAGCGGTCATAATAATGATAAATACATAGAAAACATTAAAAAAGAGGGGAAGAGAGAGGGAGGAGAGGGAGTGGAGAGAGGGAGGAGAGGGAGGGGGGAGAGAAGAGAGATACTCTTTTGTGAAATCTTTCATTTAAAAAGGGTGGGGGAGGACATAAAGTAAAGCATTGAAAAAAAAATCAAAATGATGAACGAAGCAAAGTGCCGACTACACCGAGCATCTTCTTGTTTCCTCTGATCGTAAAAAAAAGCGGTCATGGTACCTCCTCTACCACCTTGGTATTCGCGGTTGCGCTGATGTTGGTGGTGGTGGTAGCTCTCTGAAGTTATTGAAGAAGTTCCACTTGGTGGATTGGACATTCGTGAAGTGACCTTGTACGAAGTGAGCACGTGGAGCGAACGTAGGCAGAAGTCGCAGAGAAGTAGTGAGACGAGACAGAGAGAGAGACACAGAGAGAGAGACAGAGAGACAGAGAGAGAGACAGAGAGACACAGAGAGACAGAGAGAGACACACAGAGAGAGACACAGAGAGACAGAGAGAGACACACAGAGAGACACACAGAGAGACAGAGAGAGACACACAGAGACACACACAGAGACACACACAGAGAGAGACACACAGAGAGACACACACAGAGGGCGCGAAACGAGAGAAAGATCCGCGGTCGATGTCGACACCAGAATGAGATGCAGCGAGACGAGTTAAGAGATGTAGACAAGATAGACACGGCAGAGATTGAGTGCGTTTATGTATATTATCTTATGTTTAGTAGGATTTGAATATGAGCTTTGGGTTAATATGCATATCCATTATCTTATGTTTACTAGGATTTTAATATGAGCTGCCATTAATTTGGGTTTTAGATGTATATTAATTATCTTAAGTTTAGTAGGATTTGAATATGAGATTAATTGGGTTTATATGTACGTTCAAACTCACAATAAGAATATTTATGGGTACTGTGCTGGAGGAATCCGATGAGCTATAAAGCTCTTTTTCACAGATGTCCAGTAGAGGCGGGTAAGAACATTACAACGACAGTACAAAAACATGATAATCACATACCTCATGGGATCTCCTTTACCAGTACATACCTGTCAACCCCTTAGCAGCGCCCTACCTTATTGCAGACCATTTCAGATCTTATTGGTCACCCCGTGCCCTTATAAATCTCAACGTTCATCCCACAAAGTCCCATCACAAGGGAGAAAAAACAACAAATAGACTTTGTTGCCCGTATTGAAACGGCTGTACGCCGTATGGACCTGACAACTGAATTTCCCTGTCTAAGAATACGGGGAAAACCGAATGGTTTGACAGGTGTGTAACTAGCTTATGTTTTAGTAGGATTTGAATATGAGCTGATATTAATCGGGGTTTATTCGTATACATATTCTTAGGTTTTTTCGGTAAAGTCACGTCGGTAAAAAATTAAAATTAATAAAAGTAAAATAAAATAAAAAACATAATTTTATTTAACTTTTATTAATTTTTATTTTTTACCTATGTGACTTTACCGAAAAAA
>CM025664.2:7959380-7995360 GCA_014621495.2 Entosphenus tridentatus
TTTTTATTATTTTATTATTTCCCTTCTACGTGGCTTTGTGAAATGTTTAGTTTCGTACCCGCGTCAACCGATACGATGGAATATATGTGTGTCCGTGACAGCGACGCTGAAGTTGTTTTAAATGACTCCCCATTCTCGTCTTTTTAGCGGAGTGGCCGTCATAAACTGCCGAGTCATCACAAGAGCGATTCGGCGGGCTTCGTAACAATGTGCGCATTGACAACGAAGCCAAGCGAGAGGAGCGCCCGCCAAGAACTTTTCATTCGGATTCCTTTTTCCTTTTCCATAAACACATCTGGCCATTAAGCGATCTTGCCAAGCCGTGTTTGCCACATGCACTCATTCAGATCTGTGCTTCTCTATACTGCACAGACTCATGAAACACCATCTCTCCACACCGCCAAATTGCGACGATCCATCGGACAGGTTTAATTAGGAGATTTGCAAGTTAATGAAACAGATTATTTACAGACCATGTTTCAGTCCACCATTTGATATCTATTAAAGCCTCCGCGCCATGCCGTGTCAGTCATGGCGGTTTGTGTGACCCATACTTCATCCCGCGCCACATGGTTAGCGAAGGGGGTAGGCAGAGATTGGTTCGGATATCGCTCACCGCTGATCGTGTCCACGATGCAGCAACTGTGGCATCTTACAGAAGGAACAAGATGATGATGGCAAGGTGTGTTACATGAACGCACCATGGACCCAACCACCAGAGTTGGATTCCCAGCCACAATCTCTCATTCACCAACCCACGATAAATAGTGGCTGCAATTACTGAGGCCTTTATGGATACATAAGTCGCATTGTTATTATTACAATTAGATGGCTGGCCGGTGTTGAAGAGTAGGCCAAACACCTCTTTGGAGGCCCTACAGAGCTCCCTGTTAGTGGAGGCCCTTCAGCCAGCAATTGCAATTAGCGAGTATACATTAAGCACGCCTGACTGCTGATGAGCTCAAGTAGGGCGAAACCAGTCCAGGTTTTGAAGATATTCCCGCCGAGAAGCCAATAGGTTTGATAGACAAAAAATGTTTATATTCTTGCAATCGTCACCCCCCTTGCGACGGACCTGGTCGGCGAAGCAGGCGTGGCGGGTTTGTTGCGAGGTGTGGCGCGGCAGTGAAACCCGCACGTGGCCTGCCACTCCGTGCGCTGCAACAGGAGCAGGAGAAGTGCTTCCACTGCGACTCGCGGCGGCCGTACCAACCGGGGCGCAACCCCAACAGCCACCGCATCGAAAACGTCGTGACGTCCTTCGCGCCCAGCCGACGCATGACCTGGTGGCAGGCGGAAAACGGTCGGTGGGCGTGCGGACGGAGCGCGAAGCATCTCAACACCAGCACGCGCGCTCGTCGGACTTGAGTTTGACCCCGAGTCACACGGCCACCCACCCGCCCGCCCGCCCGCCGGCCCCTGTTGCTGTCCTTTTTTGTTTAACACGACGCAGGCTTTCGCGACTAATATCGGCTATAATAGAGATTTTTTTTTGGGTTAGATCGCGTAAATATATAAAAGTGTCGTTAAACTCGCCGCCACCCGACACAGCCAATTAGTAAGGTTTTTTGGCTGTGTCTGTAAATATATAAATGTGTCGTTAAACCCACCACAACCCGATAGAGCCAAAAAAAACCTTGATAATTGGCTGTGTCGGGTGGCGGCGGGTTTAACGACACTTTTATATATTTACGCGATCGAACCCAAAAAAAAACTTGTGTTATGAATATTTGCTTTGCTTGTTGCCATTTTAAAGCGTGCTGTAGCTCCCGCGCACACTCCCCACCCTCAGGTCACTAGCGCTGGGCCACAATCACTGGAATCCCATGAGGGATATTTCAGGGTGATCGCCCTCATGAGAAGGGGATGCACGCTGAATAGTTGAACGTCGCTTGCTGAACTCTAAAGTGCGGAATGGTGATGTTATGGTTCGCAAGTAAGACCTTTGACGAGCGGCAGCGTAGTCGACGATTGATTATGCGTGATTAATCTCCCACCGCACCATTGATGATGTGCAACATGTAAGCTTATTGTAAGGCTCATGAAAAGATGAATCGTGGCAAATGGTTGAAAGCCGCAAGCTTCATATTTAACCGTGATGATGATGAGTAATGTATAGCTTTATCTGAAGGTGCCTTGGAGTGGTTTGACAAACGCCCCGACACAAAAGCACGTGACTTTATCTCCTGTTCTCGATTCTGCCGTCTTGGTGCGCAGGCGTTGAGAAGGTCACCATACAGCTGGACCTGGAGGCAGAGTTTCACTTCACTCATCTCATCATGACCTTCAAGGTGGGGGGGGGCGCGCACGACTTCACACGGGTCCAATGCCACTCGCAATCCGCAGAGGCTGTGCCACCAAAAGCCTGTGTCACCAGGCCCTCGACTCGAGCTCCTGTCGGATCGTGGGGGCCGGTGGAGGTGTTGTGGTGGGTTGCCACGGTGACGGCGTATCGCCGCCAAGGGGAGCTGGGCGGTGAGGGGGCCCAAAGAGACATTGGAGACATTGGTGTTTGCAGGGCCCACCCCAGCACGAGCCTAGTATCGGCCCCGGCACCGTTGGGGTCAGGGGGTCAGGCGCAGTTGAACACCGAACCGAGGGGCAACTGGCCCTCGGAGAGGAGCTTGATGCGTGGCGTTAAGAGGTCAAGTTTCCTCCTGATGGGCGCTGGCCGGGTTGCTCAGGGGTCAGAGCCCCGAGCTGCCACTGCTGAGGTCCTGGGTGTGAACGCAGGCAGCTGGACACAAGATGAACGGTTTCTCGAGTGTGGCGAGTTGATTGCCGCAGCCACGGTCACAGACGATTGCACAAGAGACCGTCAAATTGCACTCGTTTTTGTTCACTGCATTTGATTTGGATGGCTTTTTATTTATTTAGCTATAAACACACAATGCGTACTCTTTGTGCAGGGCATGTCGGTGCGGTTGCTCCGTGTGTGGACAAAGAGGCCGATTGAAGTCATCTCCCATTCTCTGCCACAGAGTGATGCACCGCTAGCTGCAGAATTCTGGATGTACATTTCTGCATGCCATGACAAGATGCCAACAGCACATTTGGAATATAATCAGAAAACAAAGACATTCATGAATACAATAATATTGTTAACAGGTTCAGTAAACAAGCGTTCCTCATTAACATTCTGATAATATTGCCGATTCAAATAGTTCTTTGCTTGGAAAAGAAATATTGAATCCCAATAATTTCTCTCTCTGTGTATGTCTCTCGTTCATGGTTAAAATGAACAGTTGCACGGAGATTTTTTATTTCTCATTGAATATTTGCCAGGTCGTGGGTCGACTGGAGTCGGTGGCACTTGACCAGTAATAAGTCACAGCCATAGCGAGAGGAATACTCGATGTGGTTTACTGTGCACGAACATATTTTCTGGTTGCCACCTCCTGAGGTAGAAAAAAATCCAGGCGATTTCACGTAACGAAAAAATATTTCACGATACGGGGAAGAGCGGGGATACGAAATGTATCGTCTTGGTGGTGTATTATTACCAAACTGACAAAAACCCCACACCTTTTGTGTCCCAGTAAGAATGATCGATTTTTCCAGGACAACTTCCTCATTTTTCCACAACTGACAAAGCATGGACTTTTCATGTTCCCGGTAAGATTTTCCGACTTAGCTCTAGAAGAAGACCACCCTGGGAAAATCAGGACAGGTGGAAATCCTTCTCAGTCACTGACCCGGACAGAGACCCAGCTGACATTAATCTCCGACCGCACACGCACAAGTGCGCGCATGTGTGCGTGTGTGCTCGTTTGCGCGCAGTGGTTACGGCGAATATCTGAACTGGTCCTGGGCCTCCCCTAGTTAAACTCAGCCTCAAATGCATTTCACGTGTGATGTGTAAACATCGCCACTGGGGAGAAAAAGGCGGCCGGGCGTGGCGCTTGCCACCCACCCCATCTTGTGCCGTGCCGACCTTCGTAGGTGCTGCTCGCTAACAACACTCGCCCCAACGGCTTGTTGTGTTGTGTTGTGTTCGTCTTCCCGCGCAGACGTTCAGGCCGGCCGCCATGCTGGTGGAGCGCTCGTCGAACTTCGGCCGTTCGTGGAAGCCGTACCGCTACTTTGCGTACGACTGCGACGCGTCGTTCCCGGGCATCGCGACGCGAACGCTGCAGCGCGTGGACGACGTGGTGTGCGAGTCGCGCTACTCCGACATCGAGCCGTCCACCGAGGGCGAGGTCTGTACCGACCCCCCCCCCTCCCACCGCGCATTCATTTGTCAGTTTTATATTTCGCTTAACCCTCTCCCGTTCCGACGACGTACGTGCACGTCATACGTTTCTCTTCCCATTCCGTTCTGATAATGTACACGTACCGGAATTAAAAAAATATATAACTATATCGGGACCGGAGCGCCCACAAGGCCATGCGGGAGGCCGTCTGGCACAGTTTGGTGCCAGCTATCGTACAGTGCGCGCGTGTCGCTACAATTCTCTGCGGTGAGTACAATGTCTTTAAAAATAGCGGCGCTACGCCGCTCGAAATAAAATTAACGCTGAACCACTTGCGCGTTCCAAGATTCAGCGGTGAACGGGGGACATCCCCACCCTGCAACTTACAGACGTCTCGGAACGGGAAAGGGTTTAGTTGATCACTTTGTCTCCGGGTGACTGGTAAGTCTGGAGCAGTCGTCACGTGACTACTGAGTAGCCGCAGCCATAGTGAGGGGTATACTTGGTGTGGTGTTCCGGGTGTGTCAAGTACTTTTTGGACAGACGCGGCTGAAACTAAGGTCTCTCTCTGCATCGGGGGTGTTGTGGGGGAAGTTGCCACTCAAACTTTTGGGTGGGTGGTAAAAACAATATCATATCCTGTGCCACCTCCATATTAATAATAATGTTTAGTTTTATAAAGCATCTCGCATTCGCTGAGGAACCGCAAACAAGCCAGAAGCCGAGTGCTAACAATTTCCCATGCTCTGGAGTCCTTCATATATTCAGATGCTTCCAGCCAATTAATGAGACATATGTAGGAGACAAACCGGAGCACCCAGCGAAAACCCACGCATGCGAGGGAGCAACCCTCGATCCAATACGGAAGGGAGATATGATATTAGTCTGCACTTTTTCATACCGCCTTCTCCTGGTAAGTCGGGGTACAGCACCTTCTTGACGCCCACAGGAAGGGGGTTTCTAAACATTTGTGTGATCCACCAACTCGACTCGCTGGGTTACAGGCGTGCGTAGCCATCGCCTCCCGACTCATTTATTGCCTGCGCCAGGTGACATCTTGGCTACTTGACGGTTTCTTTCCCCCACCAATGTCTCCGTGCCTAACATCCCCAACGCAGCGTACATCATCATAGCACGGTGCACCGCAACCATTGCCCACATCACCACCGCACGCGCCTCGCAGCTCGGTGAGAGAGGGAACCAGAAGCCGTTTGCGGCCGCCCAGCGCTGCCAGTGCCACTCAAATAATGGCCGCTTCTTGATTAATCCCCGTTTGTATTTTTGGTTTTGTCCAAATAAACGTTCGCGTAATTGTGCTGTCAAAACCCGGATGCTCTCCTTCTATTCCCCACTGTGCGCTTTGCTTTAACGGGAGCTCTAAGCCTCAGGGTCTGTAACCTGCTCTTTCGTCCTCCGCCCGCGAGAATGTTGCGCGTTTTTGGCCCGTAATTTGCATCGGGAAATGATGCTTTATTGTGTTTCCGCAAGAACTTATAGCGTCTAAATATGTTCACATTTATTTGCAGGGCTTTTTGGTTTAGTCTGAACGCGCGCGTGTTACGTTATTGCCCCTCGTTCATTCCGGCGATTGTTTTTCTTTATTGGTCCGTGAAACCATTCAACCCGAGCGTTGGCCACGGTCTGTTGGCCAGGGATCGTGGATGTATGTCTGCGCACGCGTGTATTAATTAGTGCCCTGTATTCGCTCGGCGTTCGTGTCCCGATTAGATACCTCGATCATGGCTGGGGGGGGGGGGGCCGGGGGTAGTCTGAGCGTGTGACTCAACCAAGCGTGGGTTCGGTTTGCTCGCAAGCCTTCGTCGCGATGTTTCGACCGCCGTGTCTTTTGACTTCCGCAGCATCTCGCTCATCGTCGTCGTCGTCTTCATCTGCAGCGGCATCAGCGGGATTGTCGTCATCATTGCAGGACTTTTTCAGAAAAAGAGTATTTTTTGGGTTCGCTTATTATATATTTATATATTAGGATTAAGCAGGTCACCTTGCACCTCCTTGCATTGTAGAAGTCTTGATTCAATTCAAGAATGCACATTTTTTTTGTCTCGTTTATAAAATGCCGTCTGAGCATCAATCGAACATTTCTATGTAATTTGCATTCATTCTAAACACTCTGTTCGTACACGCACGACTCAGTGCGCGTAACATGAGCGTGACGATCAAATACCGTCGCTGAATCCATGCACAGATGCGCGATTGTTAGTGCAGAGCAATTGTCATCCTCGCCACCATCATCAGCGAGGCTGACGATCACTATGCCAACCTGCGGCAGCCTTGGGACTTTCCCTCCGACGAATGAGCCTCGGATGCCGACTACAGCAGCTGCCACGGTGCCGGTGCATTTATTCTATTCTAGTAATAAAATAATAAAAATGTTTTATTTTTATTATAATAAAAATGTTTTATTTTTATTATTTTATTACTTCCCTTCTACGTGACTTTACCGAAAGAACCAAGAAGATGAATCCCTGCAGTCACGAAAGCTTTAAATCGAGATCACTACGATCCTGCGGAAGCGTCGAGCGTTCCCTTCAGTTGCGTCTCCTTACCTGCTCACGCTCGTGACGTCTGCAGCCCCCTCGCACGACGGGCACGAGAGTGGAAACACGTGTCGAGCCACGGCTGTCGTGGCTGTTGTAGGGCGGAGGGGGGGTGTGATTGACGATCGCACACAGGAGCCGTCGCCCTGGGAGCCATCGCCGCTCCCCGCCATCCCCTTGCCGTTGTTTGCGCCGATCCGCCAGACCTGGGGATCGCCGGCGAGAGTGGAACCGATCCGGCAGACGATGCGGCACGTTCTGGCCCGGCCCGTCCGATCCACCGTGGCTCCCGACGGGTTTACACATCTTCTTGGTTCTTTCAGTAAAGTCACGTAGAATGGAAATAATAAAATAATAAAAATAAAACATAATAAAATAATTCTCACGACGTTTCGGCCACAACGCAAGCAGCCGTCCTCAGGTGGAGAACAGGTCTGTCGAGAAGACAGAGTCTAAATGACACGCCCCAGGCTTGGAGCGACTATTTAAGCTAGGATGGAGGGGCGAAGAGCGCCTTGACAAAATAATTTGCATATCAAGAGGACCACTCTTCGATTTGACATTACCATGCTAATCTCTCACATTAACACAGCCACTTCCGTGCCCTCGTCGAGGAGGCCGCTCTCCTAGCTTACAACTACATGCTAATTTCTCACATTAACATCACGAGCCCCGGCCACTTCTTTATGACCCTTGGGCTACACCCATTTCAAACCTTTTAAAACAGTCTGCCTCAGCAGCAGACCACGCTTTCCCACCTGATGACGGACGCTTGTGTTGCGCCTGAAACGTCGTGATTTATTTTATACCTACTTGACTTTACCGAAAGAACCAAAGAGTATAAGTAATATTTTTCTGGAAAGAGATCCGTGTTCTGCTATGGCTACACGTGTGAAGTCACGTTCTTGTGCTGAATACATTGTAATTTTCTTCAAATTTGTTCTTTCATACTCCCCTCTGTTTGGTCATTTGTACAGCTCGTTTTTAGTCAGTGGTTTCTTATATCAGTGGCGAACGCGAGCAGAGTTTGCCTCTTGTTTTGTTGATAATGGGTATCTTATATATTTTTACTTGTTTATCAGGACACTTAAAGAAAATGTGAAATTGCAGGCCGACTGTACCTTGTGGGTAAAATCATTTAACCTCTGGGCCATAATTTGGTGTGCAATTCCTTCCTGACTGAGTGATTCTCTGGATATTATCATCTTCTCAAATACACTGTGCTGGTGCCTCAAGATGCACTGCATCGGAGGCGTGGTATTATCGACGATGACGACGATGACGACGATGATTATGATGGATTTATTTTTGGGTCCAAATTCTACAACTTAATTGTCACATCTGTATGTTTATTATCACAATCTCAGCGATATTTGTGCCACATTCTAACCACCGAGCCCTTGAGGAACATCATTCAGATTTACTCGGGCAGTCGTAATTGTCATTGTGTATTGTCAGATATAGTCAATTGTGCAATATCACTTACATGCATGGGTTTATGTTTAGCAAGTGAACAGAGAGAGAGAGAGACAGAGGGCAATACGTCAACTATAAACCAGTAGCTTGGAAACATATTACAGATTTGGGTTCTTCAAAAAGAGTACCATATTCACCGGATGTTAAGATCCGTGACTAAATTGTAAAGAAAGAGTTGCGGGAGCGTCTTATAATTCAGTAGCTGCACATGCGTGTATGTGCGTGCATGTACGTGCGTGGGGAGCGGTAGTGTAGCGGTTAGCGCGCTGCGCTATAAACCCGGCGACACGGGTTCGATTCCCGCTCATGACCAACACCAGTGACGATTATCTGAACCGGTCCCGGGCCTCCCCTAGGTCGACTCAGCCTCAAATGAGTACCTGGTGCGGTGTGTAAACATTGCCGCTAGGGAGGCAAAGGCGGTCGGGCGTGGTGCTGGCCACCCACCCCCTCGTGTACCGTTCTGGCCTTCATAGGTGTTCGCTAACAGCACTTGCCCCTACAGTCTGTTAAGGCTATACGGGGGATCTTTTTGTACGTGCGTGCGCCTTTGTGTGCGTGTGGCCAGATTTGTAAAACCTTGCTGACACCGGGCTTAAGATTGGGGTGCATTTATTTTCCAGAGCATTCCTTATATTCCGGAGAATTCGATTATTATTGTAAGTGGAATGAAAAAACAAGAGAGAACATAAAGTTCAGACGGGGGCTGGCTTAGGATACGCGACTATGGATTTCATAGATGACTGCCAGGAGCGGATGTCTCCTTACCCTTTTTAATTCAACAAACGCAGACTTTTTCCCTACTGGAAACTCACCCATTATGTGCGGGCTTATTACCGAAGGACGCTGCGGTCCACAGGCAAGCCCACGGCGCGCGCCTGTTTGTCCTCTCGTATTGTGGAGCGACGAGTTCCCGGCTCGCCCCCGCTGATTCCTGCTCCACGGACCGTTGGCCCCCTCACAAAAGGGTCTCTTGGACCACACTGGGGTACCCTGATTGACAAGCGCCTTCTCTCTTTCTCTCTCTCACTCTCTGTGATTTATTCCTGTCCGCAGGTCATCTTTAAAGTCCTGGACCCTGCCATAAAGATCACCGATCCCTACAGCCACACGATACAAGGTGAATGTGAACATTGGTTCGGTGAAGTTTTATTTTTTTCTGGCATGTAATATATTTTTTTACGAGTTAAACACTGATATTTCTCGCAAATGCATGCCAATAGGTGGTAAATTATGGTAAATACCTACATTATAAGAAATTTACTTTATCCATTTGTGAGTCAGTCTGTCAGTAACGGCAATTATATTGGTGATTTTCTTCGTACATGTCTGATATTCGTATACATGATGATTATGACTGAAAGGAACCATGAGCCTATGGTATTGACGAAGAACAATGTACAACATATGACCTTTCACCTTGGTCAAAAAACTGTCTGAAAATTTTCACCGTGTTATGGTTATGGCTGTTTTTTTTTTTTAAACTCACTACTCATTCTTCTGAGTAAATTTTTTGGCATTGAGAATTGGAAATAGTTAAAAAAGAAATAAAATATGGGTAATGCGTGGGAGAAAACTTGAGTGGGTCTTTACCGGGTGGCAGGCCAGGGGGGGGGGGGGAGGAAAGGGGGGGGGGGACCGAGACTGAAATTCCACAGGCGTTTTCCTGTACAGCGTTAAAGAGAACATCTGACGAATCGACAACAGGCGCCATCGCCTTAATAAGAGCGACAACAAGACTTGTGCCTCCCGCCTACTTATAACGTGGAGTCGGGTGCGGTGCCCCGCACGCTCGCGGACGCCCTGGGGCCACAGTGAACGGCCCTCGCGGTGAGGTTGTCAGCACCGTGCGTCGTGGGACGCTTTAGACAGCGAGCAGACAAAGGACCCGGGCACGGCACACGAGAGTCGACCTAGGGGAGGCCCGGTTCAGATATTCGTCACTGGTGTTGGCCGTGAGCGGGAATCGAACTCGGGGCCGCCGGGTTCGTAGCGCGGCGCGCTGACCGCTAACCGCACTCCCGCTCCCCACCCACGAGCAGACACGCGCGTACTCACGCACTCACTCACATGCTTTAGCGATTTCCTCCCCCGCAATGTGCTGAGTGCGCCGGACCGAGCCTGGGAGTCTCTTCCATAAAACAACAGGGGTCAGTCGGAGCCGGGCAGGGGCTCCGGCGAAGAGCCTATTTTGGCTGCCGCCAAATTGACACCGCGAGGCAGGCACGCATCGCCTTTCACGCCCAGAATACACACTTGCGCACGTGTGCGCAAGTGTCACGGGAAGGGAGGGGGGGGGCAGCATATCTTTAACGTCCTGCCAGTGACGGATTGAGAAATGAGAATAACGATTGATTGCGTCCGTTGTGGGTTAGAGGAGGGTAGGGAGGGCGGCTGCTGCTGCTGCTGTGACATCTCGAGTCCGTGCGTTTTCATTACGAGCGGCTGGGCAGGGTTGTACCGGGCCGCTGGGCAACCCCCCCCCACCCTCCCCCAGGCATTTGTCCCACGAGTTGGCTGATTGAAGTTGAGATTTTTGGGTTTGGGTCGAGAATGCAGTGGCTACCAACTCCAGGGACAGATTACTGGGAGAATGCCTGGTTCGCCCCGTGGCCCAATGCAACCCTGTTGCTTGGACGATACTGGAATTCATGATTTCCTTCAGAAGGAATTTAGAAGGCTTGCCCACTGGCCTAATTACTTGCAGCTCACATGACCGCATCCAATACGCCATTGGAAATATTATTATAAACACGCGCCTTGATTACGTTATTCCCATAATTAAGCTCTTCACTAATTCTAAAAAGAAAAATAACGTCCCATTAGTTACCCAGGGAAAGCCTGATTTGAGTCTCAAGATACTTTTGTCAGAGAGGAACCTGCACAGACTATTTATCTTCTTCTATGAATACGTGTTTGGTTTGTGGTTGGGAGCCAAAGAATGTAGAAGCGCACACACACGAGGAAGTAACAGATCGATTCAAGAATCCATTACTGTCCTGCTATCTACCGGCCACCAACACATTCTAAGCCTACAACCCCTGGTATTTGAAGGTATTCTTGGTGGCCCATCCAAGTATTAAACACGCTCAAAATCTGATTAGCTTACGACATTGGGTGCATTCTGGGCGAATGCGTTATATGCATGTGTTTCTAATCATTATCGAACACCAATCATTGCCTATGAGCGGGAGTCAACCCGACATTGCGCTTAATGGCGATACCGATCCACGCGCTCCATTTCTCGCCGTCCGTTCAACTCGCGACAGGAGTGGTAGCCAAGACCTCTGCACTGTGGTTAAGCGACACGCAGATTGCCCCGGCGTACCTGATTGCATCCACGGTGTATGCGGGCAGAGCTTTAATTCAATAATTCAAAACGTAGTGCAGTCGGTTACGAAAGTGAGCAAGTCGGTCATTTTTATACCTAAAACAGCGGCCCTCGAGACAATGTTGGGCACAATGCCACAAATTGCAGTTGTTAAGTCTTCACTGTCTCCATCGAGAGTGAGAGAGATAACCGGCATTTGCAAGACGTGATGTTGCTGCTCGCCATGTGTATGTCAGGGTCTCTGGCCGATTAGTCCACCCACACCAGGCTGCCCAAAAAATAAGTGTTCTTAAAAAAACAACTCGCAGTTGTCGAACGCAGGCCCAGAGGCCCAAAACGCCAAAGTGGCGAGCAGCAAACGGCCCCATTGAAGGTTGCAATAGGCACGGAGTTCAATGCAGCCTTTGCGAATTGCGCGAGGGTTTGAGTACTTGAGCACGGACAAGTTGGGAGGAGGGAGTTCTACCGTCGAGCAGTGTGAGGCAAGCGGTGGCATGAGGGGTGCTCCTGTGGCGTGGTGGTCGGTGTGGTGGTCGGCCACAGTGCGGATCATATGCGACGGTGATTCCTCGACAATGGGGTGGAGGAATTGAGGAGTGAGGTTACCGAGAAAATTGTGAACTCCACTTGAATGAGCTCTGTGTGCTTCAGCAAGGGCTCGCCTGAAGTAACAACGCAATCTCCAATATTATGTTTAAATGTTATTATTGCTATTCATCATGCCCTGAGTGTGTGTGCCAAGTGCGAGAATGTGTTGTGAATTAGCTCCAATTTCTTAATAGCTGCGTCCTGATGCTGCTCAGCACATACGCCAAGGGAGCAATTACGGGATGCAGGCATGCAGTTTTACGCGTTTTGCTGACATAGTCAGGCTTGCCTCTCCGAGGTCTTGCAGGCAACGCAGCACCAGGCTACCGCTGTGTATCTATGGATATTGAACTTCTTTCGCACCGCACGCAGCCAACCGTGCTAATCGGAGGTGCGTGCGCACATGTGTGTACGTACAGGCAGGGCCGCTCAGAGGTTCCGAGATGCCCGGGGCAGAATATGCCACATAGGGCCCTCTTATTCCACCATCCACAGGCCCATTGTGGGGCCCTCTTTCGTGTGGGGCCCAGGGAAAATTCGCCCTCTGGACGGCCCTTCATGCATATTCATGTATCTGCATTTGCAAATGTGTGTGTGCCTGTTTAAGGTGTAGGCACGTCTCTACGTACGTGTGTGCAGTTGGCTGTGTGGCCCAGTCGTTTGTCAACGAGTATCCTTTATTTTAGCAGATGAGAGCCCATGGAGATACATCTGTTTTACAATTCAAGCATGGGGTAAACATAGGAAGGCTAAATCTGGAATGGGGTGTACAGCAGTAGCACAGTGGTAAGCGCACTGTGATGTGAAACTGGTCACCTCAGTTTGATTCCCGGCCATGGCTGACCTCGGGGGCGAGTGATGTCTGAACAAGTCCTGCCCTTTCCTTTGGCCAATCTGCACCGAGGAGCTTGGTGAAGTATGGTAAAACATATCCCCGAGGACTGAGAAGTTAGTTTTCTTTTTACTTCCTTTGGCTACATTGGAAAATCTGAGAGCAACATAAAAAAATCTTAAAATTAAACAACAATTCGTATTGACTGATGCATGATGAACATTTCAAGAAGAGGAAAAGTGTGGGAGAGTGTAGCCCCCCCCACCCCCCTCCTAGTGTGGACAGGAGGTCACCTGAAGGGACTGCAGAATGAGTCCATAGTATGTATTTTATGTACGTAGCCAACCGTGCTATGTATGTATGTTGAACTTCTTTTGCACCATACGTAGCCAACCGTGCTAATCGAAGTTGTGGCGGGGGGAAGGACAGAAAACTAAACACAAAAAGCAGTTCCAAAGCAATGAGTTTTCGGTATAGATGATTTAAAAGTGCATAGCTCCCAGTGGCTTCCTCGTATCGGAAGGAAGAACGTTTCAGACGGCCGCAGAAGCGCATCGGAGAGCGCCGCGACGCGTCGACCGTCTTTGCTCGATGGTTTAGCGGCCAGCGGTGGGGAACCTTTTTTCTGCCAAGGGCCATTTGGACATTAATAACATCATTCGCGGGCCATACACAAGTATCAGCTTAAAGATTAGCCTGTTACATTTGGTCAAACATTTAATGAACTCACCCCTAATGTGATGGCTGGAACTGAACAAATGATTTCGCGAGCCTTTTACGGCCCACGGGCCGGACGTTCCCCACCCCTGGACTTTAGCGAAATGCCACTGCTGCTGCAAGGACGATGACTGGAGTTTTCGCGAGCCATCCTCTTACACGGGGCGATGCGCCGCTCGGCGTGACCTCTCAATGGAATCTTCATGACGACGCCTGTAGGTCCGGCACTGTGACAGGTGATGGTTGGTGAATGGCGCGCTTTGTTCTCGTGAAACTCCCTTCCCGTGGACGTCGAGGGCCTTGGGGTGCCACACCCTGGCTCGTCGGGAGAACGAGGCGGTATGGCGAGTGGACCAATCGCCATCCGTTTCCATCTGTACGGGGATAGAGTGTTGCCCCCTCGCGTGCTTGGGTTTTCTCCAGGTGCTCCCGCGGTTTCCTCCCACCATGTACAATAAACACTCATCGTTAATCGGCTGAAAACATCTTTGAAATGAAAAAAACAACAACGCAGGACCCTCCTGAAAAAGTGTCCTGCAACTCAGCATGGCTTTGTTGGATAAATAAGTAGAACAAGTAAATTTCGATTTAAAGCTTTCGTGACTGCAGGGATTCATCTTCTTGGTTCTTTCGGTAAAGTCACGTAGAAGGGAAGTAATAAAATAATAAAAATAAAACATAATCAAATATTATGTTTTATTTTTAATAAAATAATAAAAATAAAACATAATAAAATATTAAATTACGTTTCATTTTTATTATTTTATTACTTCCCTTCTACGTGACTTTACCGAAAGAACCAAGAAGACAGAACAAGTAAATGACAGGTGGAGGAACAACAGTGGTGAAACTCAGTAAACAACAACAAACACCACCAACAAAACCAACGACACTAACAACAGCAGCAGCACCGTGATAACGTCTGTCACGCGCCCGTCCCCCCCGCCACCACCACCACCCTCACCCCTCCCCCCAGACCTGCTGAAGATCACGAACCTGCGCATCAACCTGACGCGGCTGCACACGCTGGGCGACAACCTGCTGGACTCGCGCTCCGAGATCAAGCAGAAGTACTACTACGCGCTCTACGAGCTGGTGGTCCGCGGCTCCTGCTTCTGCTACGGCCACGCCAGCGAGTGCGCGCCCATCGCGCCCTCGCAGCGCTCCCACGACGGCATGGTACGGCAACGCGTGGTTTTCGCGGGGCCCGCCCCCCCCCCATGTACACGCGCAAACACGTACGCGTCGTTTCAACACCGTAGGCTTTCGCGACCGATATCGTCCAAAATACAGGGTGTTTTGGTTTGGACCGCGTAAATATATAAATGTGTCGTTAAACCCGCCACCACCCGACGCAGCCAATTTGTAAGGTTTATCACGTAACAGAACGTGCCAATTCGTTACTAGTACAGCAACACCGGGTGAGGATGCTCGTTGTAATTGCTGGCGAAATGTCGTACTCAGATTGTAAATGTTGTGGATTTTCTCTCCAACACACTGGTGTGCTGTACTAGTGACGAATTGGCCACGTTCTGTTTACGTGACAAACCTTACTAATTGGCTGTGTCGGGTGGTGGCGATTTTAACGACACATTTATATTTATGCGGTCCAACCCAAAAAAACCTATATTATGGACGTATACACATACGTGATAATACAAAGATCCCTCTTCCCCCCCACCCCGTGTAGCCTCAACACACTGTTGGGGCAAGTGCTGTTAGCGAGTAGCACCTATGAAGGGGCCGGCATGGCACAAGAGGGGGTGGGTGGCCAGCACCAGGCTCGGCCGCCTTTGTTTCCCGAGTGGCGATGTTTACTCGCCGCACCAGGTTCCTCATTTAAGGCTGACTTGACCAACGGGAGACCCAGAACCGGTTCAAGGACTCACCACTATTATTGGTCATGAGCCGAAATCGAACTCGGGTCACCGGTTTGGTCGTGCAGCTTGCTAACCGCTACACTACCGCACACATACAGACACGTGATAACACACGTTTATGTGCTTATGCACAAATTACTGTATAACATAGGCCGCCATTCCCCGCTAAGTGATGGTGATATCAGCACGGCGCTTCTGCCAGGCCATAGGTTGCACTCTAGAGGCCATGTGAAGTGTTAAAGGCTGGCTTGGCAGGAGGTCACCTCTCCATCCACTACTCAAAAAGCTATGTGCCTTTTGCACGTACTTTAGTTGAGTATGAGGCCAAAAAATGTTAAACCGATGACAATGTCCTCATTTTCGCAAACGCTTTGGGACACACAGACAGACGATCTTAAATGGGAACTGTACTGGACAAGGCACTGCCAGGGCAACGTTTGTTTGCATACATCTCAGAGTTCTAGATTTTAAGCTTTCGTGACTGCAAGGATTCATATTCTTAGGTTTTTTCGGTAAAGTCACGTAGGTAAAAAATTAAAATTAAAATTAATAAAAGTAAAATAAAAAAAATAAAAAAATCACGACGTTTCAGAGGCAACACAAGCTTCATTTACTTGATACAGCTGTCTTGGCTGTGACGGTTCCACCTGAAGACGGAAGCTTGTGTTGCCTCCGAAACGTCGTGATTTTTATTTTATTTTTATTTTACTTTTATTAATTTTAACTTACATTTTTTACCTACGTGACTTTACCGAAAAAAACTAAGAATACATCTCAGAGTGTTTATTTGAGGCTGAGTCGACCCAGGGGAGGGCCCTTGCCTAGTTCTGATATCACTCACCACTGACGTTAGCCGGACGTTAGCCGCGGCTGAGAATCAAACGTTGGAAACCGAGTCAGTAGTTCGGTGTGCTGGCCATTGTGCGACTGCTCTCTATGGATGCGCGCACACAGAGACACGTGTTCGTATAGCCCCTGGGCCACGCAGGAACACAGGAAGTAATCTCTTCTTCATTGCACTGCTGTATTGTATTGTTGGTAGCAACGCTTTTCGAGTGCTGCGCAAAAGTGTGGTGCGTGTGGGTGTACGGCAGTGCTGAGTGGTGGTTAGCACATTGAGATGCAATCCTGGCCAACTTAGTTCGAGTTCTGCTCATGGTGACCATCGCGGCGAGTGATATTAGAACCAAATTGTGACCTCCCCAACTTGAACCCGACCTTAAATGAGTACATCGTAGGGTGTGGCTACATCACTCGGGTACTGGGGAGATAAAGATGAGCGGGTCTTTTGCTGGAAGTCACGACCAAATCACGCTCTGTGCCGACCCTAATAGGTGCTTGTTTCCAAGAGGACAGAAGAGATGAGAGTTGAGCTTGTGGGTTCGTAAAACCCATCTGTGTGCACTTTTGAGTGGGTGTTCTGGTTTGCTTAGGCGTGAAGCAAAGCAGTCTTTAAAAAAAGAAACTGGTCACGGCTCGACTGGATCTTTGTTGTTGTTGAAAATCCGAGAGGTTTTCCTGTAAAAATAAACAGTAGAGGAGAGGTCAATTGCGGTGTTAAATGATGGGTATTCGAGGCAGGAGCAATGTTCATGCTGCTTATACGGGTCAGACACAACACAGTTAAAAAAAAATCTTCCGCACTTTAAATGAAGATTCATGCGGATAGGGTAAACTATGAGAATGGTCAGAATATAACGTCGAAAATCTCTCGTTGACGAAATCCGCAAAAGGAAGGAGGTTGGAATGAATGAGGCACACGCGCAGGATGGAGGAGGGCAGGTTGCCGAGCGAGACAGGCATTGGGAGTGGTAGTGGTGGTGGTGGTGGTAGTGGTGGTGGTGGTAGTGATGGTGGTGGTGGTAGTGGTAGTGGTGGTGGTGGTAGTGGTAGTGGTGGTGGTAGTGGTGGTAGTGGTGGTGGTAGTGGTGGTGGTAGTGGTGTTGGTAGTGGTGGTGATGGTGGTGGTGGTAGTGGTGGTAGTGGTGGTGTTGGTGGTGGTAGTGGTGGTGTTGGTGGTGGTAGTGGTGGTAGTAGTGGTGGTAGTGGTAGTGGTGGTGGTAGTGGTGGTGGTGGTAGTGGTGGTGGTGGTAGTGGTGGTGGTGGTGGTGATGGTGGTGGTGATGGTGGTGATGGTGGTAGTGGTGGTAGTGGTGGTGGTAGTGGTGGTGGTAGTGGTGGTAGTGGTGGTGATGGTGGTGGTGGTGGTGATGGTGGTGGTGGTGGTAGTGGTGGTGGTGGTGTTGTTATTAATAACAAAGTGACGACGTACTTGCGAAACGACGTAAAAAGGGGGAGACGTAAATCGGGCTGTTTCTGTATTTGCACTCCCATTAGTTTCCAGGGCTGCACGCGCTTCTCTGTCTTGACGAGTCTTCTCGTCGTTAACAGAGGGTGCCAGGTCCGCGCTTTGGCTGTGCTTGCGTGGCGTGTTTCTGTGCGGTATTGGCCACCGGCCGTCAACTCGCGGATTCGCGCGGCCGGCGTACGCGACGCGCCGGATTGCTCGGAACAACGAGAAACGTTCACATCCGTCGGCAGCATTGCAAACCGCTCGGTGGGACTGTGACGAGAGGTTCAAGGATTCTAGATTTGAAGCTTTCGTGACTGCAAGGATCCATATTATTAGTTTTTTTCGGTAAAGTCACGTAGGTTAAAAATGAAATTAAAATTGATAAAAAATAAAAAATCACGACGTTTCGGAGGCAACACAAGTCTCCGTCATCAGGTGGGACCGTCACAGCCAGATTTGCTGTAAATCTGACTGTGACGGTCCCACCTGATGTCACAGCCAGATTTGCTGTAAATCTGACTGTGACGGTCCCACCTGATGACGGAGACTTGTGTTGCCTCCGAAACGTCGTGATTTTATTATTATTGAATTTTTTTAAATTTTAATTTCATTTTTTACCTACGTGACTTTGCCGAAAAAACTAAGAGCAAGGTTCAAGGATGCCTGGCTCGATGCTGGAGCGAAATAATTTAGATTTCGCCTGCCAGAGCAGCGTCGTGCTGGCGAACGCGCTATGTCGCCTGGCGGAGAGTGAGCTATTCGCCGTTCGCTTCCCGGTGCCAGGGCAGCCGTCAACGTTCACGTGGTTCTCGTTGGAGTTTACTTCAGGTGAATAACCGGTCGACCAGTCACCAAGACGTCTGGCCGGCGTGGAAGAGTAGGCCAACGCGCCGTATAATAGAGGGTCCTCTCTAGAACTTCCTCCGGTGGAGGTTCTTCCGCCAGCGAGTGGCGTGAGCAAGCAATTGCAGGGCTGCTCCTTTACATCTTGTTTTTGTTTTTTAAACGTGTCACCGCTATCTTCTTGGTTCTTTCGGTAAAGTCACGTAAAAGGGAAGTAATACAATAATAAAAATGTGTGAGAATTATTTTATTATGTTTTATTTTTATTATTTTATTACTTCCCTTCTACGTGACTTTACCGAAAGAACCAAGAAGATGAATCCCTGCAGTCACGAAAGCTTTAAATCGAAAAGTGTCACCGCTACTCAGGCCACCGTTCTTAGCTGACTTGATGACGTGGAGCGTTGGGTTTGAGTCCCTACTATTTGTACAGGTGAAGCCAGTCGCTGAGGTGCAGCCTTATTGACACAGCCTACGAATGCAGGAAACTATCGAGACGGTAACAGAGACACCGGAGGGTTTTCTGGAACCGTTGTATTTCGCGTCGGATTTCCAGTAAACATATCCCAGCTTTGCCAAGCGTCGTCTGACCTTTGCAGCAGCACAATCATCAAAGCACACGAAAGTGCTGTCATATTCGGTGCAGTGCCATGCATGGCTGATGCTGTCTGTAACCGATCGCACACTGCGGTGCAATCCAGTGGAAGTCGGTTTGATCTCCAGATGCGGAAGATTAAATATTGGAAAGTTTTTTTTTAAAGAATCTCTCCCCCCCCCCTCTCCGTTCCGCCTGTGGTTAGACCACAGTTACAGAGTTAGTCGACCAGCAAGTTGCGTGTGGTGGGGTACAAAGGTGGGTACACGGACTCCTCTACTTACGAACGAGTTAGGTTCCAGAGGTCTGTGCATAAGTCGATTTTGCTCCCAAGTCCAACTTTACCCCTGTCGATTCCAAACACGTTGTTACGGCATGTACACGAAACACGGAGAATGGCTTTAAAAGTTGTACAATCTCCTGTTGATGTAGATACCACCGGTTCTTCATGTTCTGCAGATGTAGATGCCACCAACGCCATTTATTGCTCTGTGGTTGAAAATACGAGGAGTCGGGCAGATTAAATACGAAAGGGGGGGGGGGGCTCTCTGGAGCCCTCTCTAGTGGAGAGGCCCCTTCTGCCTTCCAGTGACGTGAGCAGGCAATTGCAGGTGCTGCACCTTTAACTTTACATTTCACAATGCCTTTACGACAGCCGTTTGGAGAGCAATGCAGTAATGGACAGCTCTTTTAAAACATCAACAACAAGAAACGGCGACTGTAATTCGCTGAAGAGAAGCGATTTGGAAAATATCGGACACAAAAAAATGTGTACATCATCTGAAGAAAATTCGCCTCCATCAAAACAGGCGCCATGGGATCGGAGCTTGAGAAAAGTTTACGGAAAAGGAAACTGGCCCTCCGTTCGATTTTCTTTTTGGCTCGCACTCGTGCGGAGCTCAGGTATCCGGGCACAGTGGTTTGCTTCTATCCTTGGTGGAGTCGAGGAATTCCACCCATTAATCGCACATTGTACAAAACTGTTTTCTGCGGCCAGAGAACACGTGTTATGTGGCAGCAGACAACAGCGGCCACCCTCGTGGGCAACGTGACGTTATTATTTATGGGGCATTTAAATGCTGAGAACTGTTGATGGAAATAGGTGACCTCATAATTGCTTGTTTTCATAACTTTGTAGCGACGTTTAGTGCCAATAGGTGTGTTTGTCTTTGCGCGCGTGCGTGCACACGCACAACACATGTTTTTGATCTCGTATATACAGGAGCGGGCATGTCTACACACGGGGAGGGGGTTCTTAAAAGGGAATTCCTGTTGCTAATGATGATCTACAATGGAGATGGTAACGAAGAAAAATCACAGTACCTAAATATAACCCACAGATGTGGTGCTTGCTACAAACCGAATAATTTCGTTTGTGCAATGCATCATGTATAGTCATCGTCGTCAGAAACAACGAGCAGCCATGCAACGCAAACTCTGGGCCCTATAGTGAACCGCTGTTGTTTGCACCCCTTCAGTGGAGAAGGAACAGCAAAGCTGCACGACCTCCCCTCCTGAAGCCCTCTCATCGTGCCTTGGAGAGCTCGACATTTGGCTCCTGAACATATGGCCGTGGAATAGAATCATCAGCCACGGTCAATCCACTTTGGGAGTAAAGCCTGCTCAAGCCACGTGGGCCACGTGACTAACATCAGCGGTCACTGCTGATGTTAGTCAGGCTGGGAAAGTGCCTGGCTGGCTTCAGACCGCAGTGCTCTGAGGACTGTGGATATTTGAATGTGGTTATGTAAAGCTTCTAGCTGTGATAGCGTCTCTCAATGATGCTGTGACACACACACTTGCACACGTACTCAGGGTAGGGGTGATGATTGGGACGAGGGTAGGCGGGCGGAGAGCTGGCAAAAGGGATGAGTGCTATTGGAAAAAGTAGACGTATGGCATATGCATCAATATAAGGCAATCTTTTACCTCTATTTTTACTTTGCACATCTGAGTCGTGCTGAGCCAGGATGGCACGAATTATTTTTTTCCATTGCACAAGCGGAACTGTGCCACTCATGTCACCCAAAGTTCATAACGTCAGAGTGCATGCAAACGACGCTATTATGTCCCGCGAGGCCAATGTTGCATGGCTCGGCTTGGTAAAATGCCAGTGGAAACAAACAGCCATGCCATGCTGGGCCGGTGCTTTCAGGGCTCTAATGTGCAAATGGGATAATGGTTACTTGTTTTTGTCTCTAAACTATACTATTACATTTTTATTTGACCAGGTAAGGCCCACGAAGCTCTAAAGCTCATTTTCAGAAGCGAGCTGGCCATAAATGATAACTCAACCAAGTGGCTTATCACGTGGAAATGTATAGCAGCCAAACACTAGTCTAAATGCATGTTTCTAAATATGGAGGGAAAAACCGGGGGACCCGGAAAATAATCTACGTGACCACGGGGAGAGAGAGGACACGCAAATGCCAAATATACCACGGGCATCAGGGTCCAGATGGAACCCATGACCTCCTGTATACCGGGCGAGGTAGTTAACATCTCCTAGCCACCGTGATGATGATGACAGAGACAGACACGCAGACTTCAAATATACAGCAGCAGCAGGTGTCGTCAGGGTCGGGATGGAACCCACGACCTCCTGTATACCGGACGAGGTAGTTAACATCTCCTAGCCACCGTGATGATGATGACAGAGAGACACGCAGACTTCAAATATACAGCAGCAGCAGGTGTCGTCAGTGTCGGGATGGAACCCACGACCTCCTGTATACCGGGCGAGGTAGTTAGCATCTCCTAGCCACCGTGATGATGACAGAGAGAGATACACGCAGACTTCAAATATACAGCAGCAGCAGGCGTCGTCAGGGTTGGGATGGAACCCACGACCTCCTGTATACCGGGTGAGGTAGTTAACACCTCGCCACCGCGGCGTCCCTGTGTGTGTGTGTGCGCGTAGGTTCACGGGCGATGCGTGTGCAAGCATCGCACGCGGGGGCTCAACTGCGAGCAGTGCGAGGATTTCTACGCAGACTCGCCCTGGAGGCCGGCCGAGGGACGGCAGTCGCACGAGTGCAAAAGTACAAGACACCAATTTGTGCCAATTACTTTAAGTGGGCGTAGTCACCCGCGTTCAAAGGATGACGGCTCTTGGTTGACCTTCGACCGGGATCTGAACTCAAGATCTCGACAAAATATCGGAGCTTCGCCGCTGTTGCTCTGCCGGCCGAGATAAGTCACGACGGCCGTTTGGTAGCGGCCGTACGAGTCGATAATATGTTCACGTTTCGATTTAAAGCTTTCATGACTGCAGGGATTCATCTTCTTGGTTCTTTTGGTAAAGTCACGTAGAAGGGAAATAATAAAATAATAAAAATAAAACATAATAAGATAAAATTCTCACGACGTTTCGGCCACAACGCAAGGAGGACGGCTGCTTGCGTTGTGGCCGAGACGTCGTGAGAATTGTATTTTATTATGTTTTATTTTTTTTATTTTATTATTTCCCTTCTACGTGACTTTACCGAAAGAACCAAGAAGATGTTTACGTTTGCCGCAAGTGTCGCTGGTCGATTCGTGAAGATTCCTTACTCCCGGGCACGTGAGCGTGTCCTCGCGTTCACATGTTTTTCTAACGCTCATGATCAGTGCGCTGGTATGCAGATTAATATAATAGTTTTTTTAATGAAAATACTTTGTTTAGAATATATTTATTTGCCAGTATTGCTTAGAAAAACTGTCCACATCTGGACGTCGGCATTGGCAGACTCTGCACTGGATTTTCTAGCCATTGGTTGAGAACTATTTAAGCCTGTCTTGAAACCTCTTTACATTGGCCTTTCCCTCCTATTTCCGGCCGTTTACCCTGGTTCTTTTTATTACCTGATTAACATACACAACGCATTGGGGTCTACAGATGGTTGCGCCTTACAAATGTAAATGATTATCTGTAGGGGGCTTTGTAGTATTCTTGACAACGCGCGCGAAAGTTGTCCTCGGATGGGCGGCTATAACAGACGTACGAACGTCGAGTAATGTTTCCCAGACATGGCAATAAGGAACCGTTCAGCTCCATAAAAAAGAAAAAATCTGCTCAGTTTACGAGGCGGCATTCCCCACAGTGTGTCATTCATTCTAGTTTAACAAAAAAAATTAAATCCCCCAGCAAATTGCACACGTAAACCCCAGGCACGAAAACATGTTGCGAGCGTCCGTGATTGCTGCGTTGGCATTTTCCTAACCGGGAGCACGCGGCATAACAAATGCCGCGTCTCGGGGTCAATGTGTTGGAGGCACGGGTACAAATCGCCCCTACACGGGTGGGATCGGTGGCACAAAGGGGGCGGGGGGGGGGGGAAACCCCGTGTGCGGCGATTGTACCACATCCGATGGTAAGCTGCACATTAATCACGCGCAATCGATACGTCCTTCAAAGTTTCCAGGGCGCACCTGCAAGGGCTGCGGCGCATTAGTGGGCCGTGGTCGGCGTGCCAGGTGAGGTGTGAAAGAATTAGTGTTTGCTTAAAGCTGCATAATTGCGTGCGGTGTATGGCCGCGTGGCAACGCGCTTGGGGAGAATTTAATATTTTAATTGCAAGTTGGTTTTTCTTTTTTTTTCAGCGAGCAAAAATGCACCGCTGTAAAAATAAAAAAAATGTGCAGAGGACAAATGATATCCGTGCGCGATGGAGCACGTCTGCGATCCAAGGCAAGGGTTAGCGGATCATGCAGATGTGCGAAATTTCCAAACTCAATGGGCTGTGAGGTTTCCAGGAGATGGAAATTCTGCCCATTTACTCTTGAATGTTTTTATACAGAGCTTTTAGTGTTAGCCCCCCCCCTCCTCCCTATGTCTGGGGATTTTCCAGGTACCGTGCTTCTCTCCCGCAAGTCAAAAGCTAATGAAGGGAATTGGCCAAACATTTCAATTAATGATCCCACTAAAATAGTCATGAGACCTCAGAGAGACATTGCTGAATAAATAACGGGATTTATTATTATTATTGAATATCAAATATGTTTGAGCAAAGCTAATATACCAACACATTTCAGAGATTTAAACCATAAAATAAGTGTTTTTGGTAGAGCCAATTAATTTGCAAGATACTTTGTAACATATTGTTTTCATTTCCAGATTATATTTTAAATGCTAGATAATATATAATTGTTTTTTTATCACAATATCTTGGCATTTTATTATGTTTAGTGCTCCGAGCAGAGGAGGATTGTGAAAATAGAATGAAAATCGCAGCCGTCTCTTATTTTCCTTTGCAGACCAACGGGTTATCGACCAGTTAATTAACGCGCATACATACAAATACAAACAAACAATTACACGTGGCAAGAAAGCAGCCAGACGAGGTCCAAAACACAAAAATTCAGTCAAACCACCTCGAGCCATTCAGTGGCCTCCGAGTTGTCAGCGTTCAGCTCCTTGAGACGCCGTGTGCAGCGCGCACTCCCGGCCGCGTGTCCCACCGCCGCGCGCGTCCCACCGCCACGCGTCCCACCGCCCTGCGTCCCACCCCCCTGCGTCCCACCGCCCTGCGTGCCACTGCCCTGCGTCCCACCGCCCTGCGTGCCACCGCCCTGCGTGCCACTGCCCCGCGTCCCACCGCCCTGCGTGCCACCGCCCTGCGTTCCACCGCCACGCGTCCCACCGTGCGTCCCACCGCCACGCGTCCCACCGCCCTGCGTCCCACCACCCTGCGTCCCACCCCCCTGCGTGCCACCGCCCTGCGTTCCACCGCCCTGCGTCCCACCGCCCTGCGTCCCACCGCCCTGCGTTCCACCGCCACGCGTCCCACCGTGCGTCCCACCGCCACGCGTCCCACCGCCCCGCGTCCCACCGCTCCGCGTCCCACCGCCCCGCGTCCCACCGCCCCGCGTGCCACCGCCGTGCGTCCCACCGCCCTGCGTCCCACCGCCCTGCGTCCCACCGCCCTGCGTCCCACCGCCGTGCGTGCGTGTTCCGTGGCTTCTCCGCCGGTCAGAGTGCAACTGCAACAGCCACTCGGACAAGTGCCACTTCGATGTGGCCGTGTACAAGGCGTCGGGCAACGTGAGCGGCGGGGTGTGCGAGGACTGCCGCCACAACACCATGGGGCGCAACTGCGAGCTCTGCAACACCTTCTTCTACCGCGACCCGCGACGAGACGCCAGCGACGCCGACGCCTGCTTGCGTAAGTGACGCCGTCTCTCCCTCCCTCCCTCCCATCGAATGGCGCGGGTCCGCACGGCTAACGCTGTCGGAGGCGCAGAGCCGGCGCTGCTGAGATCCTGGGTTCGCACGCCGGTTGCAGCCGCGCACGGGCAAATCCGCTGCATGGTGCTCGTCTTAATGATGAATAAGAATGTTTTTGAAAGTGGTCAGCCACTGGTTTTTGCTCATTGCTGAACTTTTTGTGTTTATTTTGCCGTCCTTCCCCCACACCTCCGATTAGTGTATGGTGCGAAAGAAGTTTAACGAACGTACATACAAACTTAACTGCTTCTGCGAGTAACATTGAACCGTCTTGTGAGGCAGGGTCCATTCCAGATGCCACATAAATAAAGATTCAATTCCGATAGCTTTCTTCATTGGAGAAACACCATGGCTTTTCGTTTCGAAAAAGTGAATCACCACCATCTGCCGTACGTGCATTTAGCTGCTGTGTGAATGCAATTTGTTTTTCATCGTACAAAAGTGCTGTATTTTGCCTAACATTGGGTACACAAAGCCTTTCATTGCCACGATAATTTGGTGGCTCAAAGCTCAAGCTAAGAGTACAGCACGCAAGACCACGCAGCCGGCCCCTAATCCACACACCGTCTTTAGAGTTGTGCCACGCGGTGAGCAATTTTATTCTGCCAAGCTTTTGCCACGCGCGCGACTGCGGGGGCGTCTGCAACTCCTTCGAGTCCTGCAGATGTCACGCAGCGGCGCGCGGCAATAAGCGAAGGCTCGGGAGGAATAAATGCTGAACACGCAGACCTAACCCGGGAGACCGCGCTTGGAAAGCGTCACATATATATAAAAAAAAATCCATCCGGTATAAACACCTCATGCAGTCTTCTCCACACCTCCCTGTGCCGGCGCGTCGCATCTCCCGGCAGCGTGCGACTGCGAGCCCGACGGGACGCTCAACGGGGGGCTCTGCGACGGCCACACGGACGCGGCGCTGGGCCTGCGTGCCGGCCACTGCCGCTGCAAGCCCAACGTGGAGGGCCCACGCTGCGACCGCTGCAAGGCGGGATTCTTCGGCCTCAACGGCGACGACCCGCTCGGCTGCCGCCGTGAGTTTGACGCCTCCCCATGTGACCCCCTCCCTACTCCCTGCGATCCACGTGGGCTCTGCGCGTGGGCCCTTCCATCATATAACCGGCATTTAAAATTATGAAAAAGATATATTTTTTTATTTTACCACGTAAGGCTCACTGAGCTATATAGCTCTTTTTTTCAGAAGATACCTGGCTACAAATGATAACTCAACAAAGTGGCTTATCGCGTGGACATTTATAGCAACCAAATACTCTTGGTTGTTATAAACCAAATACTAAGCTCGTGATGTTGATTTTAAATGTGGTGGGAAAAAACCGGAGGACCCGGAGAAAAATCCATGCGACCATGGAGAGAGAGACACGCAAACTCTAGATATACAGGCATCAGGGTCGGAATCGAACACACAACCTCCCGAATACCAGGCGAAGTCAGAATCTCACCATCGTGGCGCCCGACCGAACGATTTATCAGCGCACGTACGTACGATGCCGTGATTGATAGGGCCGGAGTTGCGAGAGAGGGACACGGGAGTGGAGGTCATAGGCCAGAGCCGAGACTATTAATAATCATTTAAACTTGCAACGCGGACGGGATCGGCTCCCTGTCAGACCGACTCGGAGGCACGAGGAACCATAGGCAAGCAGGAAGGCAGCAGTCATGCAGTGAGCTAGCATCAAAAATTGCCCAAGCTCTATGGCCCTATATATAGCATGTTTTTAGTCAACTAATGAGTGCTTTTATGACTATGTGTAGGAATAAAGCGGTGGTCCCTTGTGTGGATGAGCTGCAGACGAAGGAATATCTCATTAGGCAGCTTAGATTGATTGTTTTTGGGGGGCTGTAGCTGAGGGGATTGGATACGACAGGTTCGATTTGTCACCTTGGGTTTCATGGTGCTCTTTCTGCCCGCCCTCTCGACTCCAGCGTCTCAACACGGTGCTGTTTCGACTTGACACATCTATGGTGCGGTACATTTTAATGCACTACAGATGCTGTTTATCGTCCATTAGAATGGAACGTATGTTAGCAGTGAAACTACGTGTTTATAATAATGCATACATCCTCATTGCTGTTAAAATTAAGGCAATTGGGTAAAACCCTCCACCTTCCCTCTGTCCAGAGGAATCATAGTTGCGGAGAGGGCAGATTAAGTCTATTGGTTTTCCTAGGAGTCTACCAGCTGAGTCAGTGGTGAGTCAGTGGTGAGTTAGTGGTGAGTCAGTGATGAGTCAGTGGTGAGTCAGTGGTGAGTTTGGGGTGAGTCAGTGGTGAGTCAGCGGTGAGTCAGTCCATTGTGGGGCTACATGGTGGGCGACAAAGGGCAGGCAGTGCACACATTCGCCATCCGCACTCGCCAGCGTGGTGAAGTACGGTCAACTGACCCACACGACCGATGCGGCGTTGGGGAGGGCTTGCTCCAGCAGTGGCTTGACGAAGGGTTCGCCTCGTGCATGAAGAATGCTGATGTATTGTAATCACATTAATGACCACAACGATGTTTTGCCCACGAAAGCCTCTGCGGGTCGTCTGTGTTTGGCGGCGTTCGTCGCAGCCACCGCGGCACGGCGAGTGGCCCCAAGTTCGCCCCCGGCACACTCGCAAGGCCCGGCGGCCAGGCTTGAGTTGCAGCTCAATATTAAATGATCGCCGATGCCTCGAAGCACGCTTGGCTTAGCCTCTGGCTTACTCCCAATTCCATCGGAGGTCACTTATTCGTGATAACGACGCGACACCCGGCGGTACCCAGGATGGAAGTCAGCGGCGGCGCTAGCTGCTGCTGCTGCACCATGGACATTGTAAACCTTTTTTTCTTCTTGGTTCTTTCGGTAAAGTCACGTAGAAGGGAAGTAATAAAATAATAAAAATAAAACATAATAAAATAATTCTCACGACGTTTCGGCCACAACGCAAGCAGCCGTCCTCAGGTGAAGACCAGGTCTGTCGGGGAGACAGCGTCTGAATGAAACAACACCACGCTTGGAGCGTATTTAAATCGAAATTGTAAACGTTACGCGTTGCCGCTCTGTGTGCTGTCACACGCTGGCGTCTGCGAAGTCTCTCCGTTGTGTCCCAGAGCGTTGTCGGGCGATGCACAAACTCTGCGCTCTGTCTAAACCCGCGTGCAAAATTGTGTTTTAACAGCGAACAACTGTAGATCGTTATTATTGTCATCTGCCACGGTCTATCCACTGCTATCCGTCACGGTCCTGCGTTGCAGCAGTTCCTACTCGCACGTGCGCGCACGAGTTGCCTCTGCGGTGGGCCTCCTCGTCGGAGCGTCTTCTCTCCTTTTGCTGCCGTTCTTTCGCCAGTCTCGTCCAAAGTCCATCATCTTTTCTGGCCACTTCATTTCAAGGGGCAATGCGATGGCCGTGATTTGTATTAGTTCTCCGATTCATGCACTCTCCCTTCCGCCGCTCCGTCTAATCCGAAGCACGCTTCTCTCCGTGTTTCTTTGCACACCTTTTTTTAGCTTTTGTTCTATTATCCTCACTGACTGATTCGTATGCCACAGCGTGTTTCGTGCACTTATTATAAAAAAAAATAACTTTGGGCACATTTTATATAATTGCAGGAAACTACGCGGACACGACACCGGGCACATTTGACCTCATGATGAAAATACGGTTGAGCACCGACCTCTTGATATACAACGCTGCGTACCGGCGGTGAACCAGAGCCAGCCCCCCCCCCCCTTCCAACCATTCCACGGCCTCATCCTCAGGGATTAAAAAATAAATCATACAGGATGTATCTGGGACAGGGAGGGTGGGGGGGGGTGTGGACTTTGGTTGCAGCGTTCAGGAAGGTGTGGGGGAGAAAGTGAGCACAAGGTATAGATTATAGTTCGCTTAAGTGCGCCTAATAGCTTGGGGTTTTTCTTTTTTTTATCGCGACGACTTGCCAAGCCGGCCACTGGAGTTGCTCGACTGACCGGTGGTAATCTTCGGTGAAACGCGGCGCTGCCGCGGTAAATGAACAGCGCTGGGGAATTTTTTCCCCGAGGTTCGGTGTGATGCCACTCGCCGGCCGGCCGACCAGGTTTTTTTTTTTTGGTGAAATTGGACGCATTCACAATTCCTTCCTGTTCACAACTCGCGACCGAGCCAAGACGGGGGTTAGCTCTGATCGAAAAGATTCTCAAAGCCATTGCCGCTCGCACGCCTCTCCTGGGGACAGCGGGCTCCAAAGTACATTTCTGTACATTGAAAAACAATAACAAACAGTTTCCCTGGAATAAAAACGATCAGGGAAGGGGCAAGGGATGAGACAGACACTGTATGGGGAGTGGCTGGAAATGAACGTCCGGCTTCATGTGTCAGCAACTGCTCGCAAAGAGAGAGACAGCTCCTGGCTAAATGCGGCAGGAATTTAATTTGCTCTATTTTAAATCGTCTCTGCATGCCTCATGTCAGCGCAGCAACTTCTAAAAAAAAACCTATTCTTTCCCCCCGGCTCCTTTAAAGATTCGTTTTTACCCTTTGATGGCCGGATGAAAGTGCTGCATGATTATTACAATTTGGTGAAGTTGATAATCACGGTGAGTGGGCATCGGATTAAATTCCAGTGAGAGAAGCGATTCTCTCTTGTAAGGGCAGACCTGGCAGCAACCGATATGAAAAGTTCACAGTGCTGTCTCCTGCAAATGGTCGCGTGGATTAGCAGTCCTGGGGCTGATAGGCCGAATTAGCTTGGTTATTTGGTCAGAAGTCATACATATGGTGCAATTTTGGCCCCCGTTAGAAAATGTCTCCAACGTGTCCAGAATATCCTCCTAGCCAGAGTCATTCATGTGGCCTCACCTCTCGCGAGCTCCTCAAAACTCATTAAGGAGCTGCACTGGTCACCAGTGAAAAAAGAGAGTCATGTTCAAGGTCGCAGTATTCGCTCTTATAGCAAAGACAACCAACCTACTTGAGCGATGCCATCCACCCCAATGTATCATCACGAAACCTACGCTCAACTTCCGTGGACCTGCTGTTGCTACTGGGTATGAGATCCACTCGACTTAGGACAGCAGAACAGAGTTGTTCATCTGGAGCCCACCCGGTGATCTGGAACAGTCTCCGCTCAGTAATGACATTCGGGTCCTTTCAAGACCGGACTAAAAAAGCTTTTATTTTCTCTCCTGTTTCGCTTAATTTAGTTTAACTTTACTCCGTGCCTATGCGCGCTCCCCTCTCAGACTTTGATGAATGTGGCCCTGCATTACGGAGCTTGCATTGATTGACTGGCCTACTCACGATACATTTTCAAACGACTCCTCGGTCACAGATACCAGTGGAGCGGACCCGGAAAAGTTCCCCAGACGACCATTCTATCGTGGGCGCGTTTAGATAATGATGCTGATATGTTTGCTGTATATTTTGATGCATATATATTTTTCTTTTTTTACAATCAATCACTTCAAATATGCCCCGTGGTTTTAAATGACGGGATAATTATCCCTTCATTTCATAATAAATTAATATTATAAGAATTTATTACAATAAGTAGCACAAAAACTCAACGCATTCTGTGGCCAATAACGTATGTATGTTGAATTTATTTCGCACCATACGTAGCCAACCGTGATATGATGTGTTCGGATGAAGGATGTCAAACTAAACGCAAAGAGCACCTCTTAAGAAACGAGTTTTTAATCGAGATATAAAAGTGCATCGCTCCAGTGGCTTCCTAATATCGGAAGGAGGAAGAACGTTCCAGACGGCTGCAGAAGCGCATCTGAAAGCGTGCGATGCAGTGGCTGTCTTTGTTCGCCGCTGCGAGACTGTGGCCTTAAGGAGAAGGAGGAGAGACTTCTTCTCTGCAATATTGACTGTGTTTCTTATTTGTTGCTGCTGAGCTCATGCATTACAACGGAACTCCTGTGTGCAAAATAGCCGGGCAACTCGCCTAACGGTACCGGTCCGTGGAACAAATCAAAATAAACTTCACGTAATATGAAAAAAGATGCAACCGGCGACGTTTATGGCAATGACTCTTTTCCACTCAATGTCTCTGGACCTCTCTGTTGAGGTGCTATGGAGAAGGGGTCATTGCCTGAAACGTCGCCTTACAATTGTATCCTAGTCACTGAGAGGCAGTGCGCCTGATGAACAAATCGAGTTATTTTTGTTGTGCATGCTTTGTGCACCACTGCCGACGCAGCATCACAAAGGAAACTGGTAAATAGATAGCATGGCCCTGCCCTGATATCGAGGCGTGGGTGTGTGGGTTTCCACACCCAGGGCGAGTGCACGAGCACTCACACTTCGTTGGGCAACAAACGAGGCCCTGCTAACCAAACTCCACAACTTTTATTCCTATTCACTAGAGAAACTGTTAAATCTGGAGTGAATTTCCCGGTGCACTGCGTTGAACACCTGTCTGAAGACAACAGCCAAGTCGCTACCTTATTGCAGCGCGGACTGCACAATGTGCGCTCGCAAAAAAAAAGCACGTCGAGGGCATTTCACTTATTGGCTTTGTCAGCCGCAATCGTGAAACGGAGCTGTGGCCTACAACAACCCCCCCCCCCCCCCCAAAAAAAAAGGACAACACGTTCTCGCGATGCACGGTCTCCTAAGTCTGCGCCGAGCGCCAGTTACGAGCTCGGTAGAGAAGGTCAGTGGGCAGCGTCTGTCTGCTTGCGGTTATTGAGAAAGAGAAGCTTTGGCCTGCCTTTATTTACGTTTATCAGAAACTTCGCGTCGCAAGGGCCCCACGGGATCCTTGAGCTCGCGGGGCAAATATCAAACGGGTTTGGCCGGCGTACGGACGACGCTTTATTAAAGGGGGGCAATGTTGAAGAGGGTCGGCTTTGTCTTGCCGTGCCACGTGACCTTGGCGAGAAATTGGCGGTGGCCGCGGGTGGCTGCAGCCCGTTACGAGCCGAAGACGGTGATCGGTTGTGTCGTTTGCGTCACCGCGCCGGCAATTTGGCCGCTGAAGCGGAATCAGAGGCTGCCACATCTGGGATTGGAGTTGTGCTGAATTACATCAAATGCAATATTGCAATAAGACGCAAACATTGCAATAGCATACGATGGTGTCCGTGTAGAGTTCAGAAGGTTTGTGGAGCGAGACCCACGTGGTACGTAAACACAAGTCCCCCATGCATTCCCGCGCGCACACAGCCGCACATTTGTCGCGATGATCCATCAGGAAATGCATTATTTATAAACTCGCAGAATCCGCTAATGATTTCCATCTGTGCACCCCCCCCCACTCCCTCATCAAAAATGCTAATTAAAAACACATGACGAAATGAAAACCTCAAAGTGATGAGCCGTGCAGGTTAAACTCTTCAACAATTTGACACTCAGGAGATTTTCACCCACCAAATGTTAAGTTTCTTTTGAAGTCCAGCGCATTGACGTTTGGAATTAATGAAGCTGTTCAGTGCGTGGGGGGGAGGGCACTGTGCCGTGAACCCGACGACCTAAGTTCGATTCTCGGCCACAGCTTCCATCAGGGGCGTGTGATATCTGAACTTAAATTTTGACTTAAAACTTTCGTGATTGCAGGAATTCATATTTTTTGGTTCAGTCGGTAAAGTCATCTATCTATTGACTTTACCGAAAGAACCAAAGAATATGAATATCTGAACTTGTCCGAGCCCCCCGCTCCACCGCCCCCCCCTCAACCAACTTCACTGACCCACGTTGAGCAGCGTGGTGAAGTATGGTCAAACCAACCCAATGCCCTAAGCGACATGGGGGAGGAAATCCATGCAGCATTGGAATGACAACGCGAAATCTATAAGTTGCTATTGTAATTAAAATGTTTTTAATGAATACAATTCTGTCAAGTCCAAGTGTGTCTCCCTGTGGAAACGTCACAGAAGGGTGATGCTCATCTCTGCTGGCAGCCTTCACCACGCTGCCAGTGTGGGTCGGTGAAGGTCAGTAGCATAGACGCGGCGGCGTAGAAGCGCAGCACAACGATTGATTTGTCTGCGCTGTCCTCTGCTGCCCGCTGCATAGCCACGCAAGCCCTACGGCAAGGCTGCGTGGTGCTCGCTCATTCAAACACTGTCCAGGCTCCAGCCTGCTTGGCTCCTGAGATCTGACGAGACCGAGTGCATTCTGCTTGATTTGGTCACAGGCTGCACATGACAAATGACAGCACGTTTTTTGTGTCTCGGCAAATCGGGCACGATAAGAGTAAGCGACTAAGCAGTATTAATGATAAGATGATTTCAATATAAATTTTTCGATAGATTGTGTCAATCTGCGGGCTGCATGGAATCCCTGTCCATGGCTGACTACGTGAGCACGTGAGCGTGTGAGCGTGAGTGTGTAAGTTCGATTCTTGCACAGGGCCGACGCCAGTGACGATGATCGAAACTAATCCTGGGCCTTCCTGAGGTCGACTCAGCCTCAAATGAGTACCTGGTGTGGTGTGCGTAAACATCGCCACTTGGGAGACAAAGGCGGACCGTGGGTGGTGCTGGCCACTCATCTATCCACCCACCCCCTCGTGTGCCGTATCAGCTTTCATAGGTGCTGCTTAGGGCTGGACGATTAATCGATTTCAAATCGAAATCGCAATTTGAATCAATGCGATTAGCAAATCACAAAGGCTGCGCTTTTTTGCGATTTGAAAATCCTATTACTTTCTTGTTGGAATTGTTTTACTTTTTATTATTACAACTTTTTTATTTAACTTAACAATTGTTCTATGTCTGATTGTTCTATTTCAATTAAAACATTTTAATAGAGACATGTTGGAAGCAATTCATATCTTTTAAGTTCTCATCCTTGCATTAGAATATATAGAGCAGTTCATATTTTGATGGTATCATGTGGTAATGCTCCATCACATGTTTTAAATCTGAATATTGAACTGAAGCTTGACTTAAAAAAATGTAATCGCAAATCAAATCGCAATATCTGTCAGAAAAATCGCAATTAGATATTTCCCCCAAATCGTTCAGCCCTGGTGCTGCTGCTCCGCTAACGACACTCGCCCCAAAAGGGTCTGTGAAGGCTACGAGGGCGATCTTTGTCTGTGCATGCCCGCGTGTAACCGCACAGCCTGCCAGTGCAACCCCCTGGGGACGCTGCCGGGCCGCGCGGCGTGCGACGCCGCCACGGGGGACTGCTTCTGCAAGCGCCTGGTGACCGGGCGGCGCTGCGACCAATGTCTGGTGAGACACGTGGGGACAGCAGAAAAGAGGCCCCCCCACCCCCCACCCCTCAACACGGTTGAAATGTTGGTGTAGCAAGTCTTAAGCTTGCTGCTGTTGTGCTGTATGTATATCTCGGATGGGCCGAAACGTCGGACGTGGCGCCGAACGACACGGAAACACGTGGGAGTGTCTTCAGCTGGTTCTTTTATCGTAGAAATTATACACGTTTCTTTTGGCCTCTCATCCCAATTTTTTTTCTTCCAAATTGTGATGTCGGTGTTGTGTCATAGAACAGAGAATCCACTTGGAATTCTGGCAGAGCTTTGCATCACCCCACTTTCGAGAACAATCTGCAGATGGAGATATCACAGAACTACTTCTCAATTTCATTTAATCAACCTCTTATCCACACACGAGGGCAGGGTGCGTTCTGCCGCTGTGCTCTGCTGGAGGAGAGGCATATTTGTCACTTGACAACAAAAACTGCTGTTTTTTGAGTTTTCAAGTTAAGTGAAAAACCATATTTAATGTACGGTCATCGCTGACTTGTGCTGACACCATCACATCGGTGTATTCGAGGACCCAGTTTAATCACTTGCAGCCGCCCCTATTTGAACCCATGTTCTCAGCTGTGCCGGCTTCGTGCTTAGGCGCCCCGAGTGAACCGGAGCCAATCTCAGAAAAGTCTGAATTAGCGCGGACCGTGGCCTCAATTTATACGCCGGTTGGAAAAACTGTGAAATTGCAAAAAAAAAAATAGCCGTGCTTGCCGCGAATGAATAAAACTGCCCGAGAAGCAGTCTCTGCGAGCGCTTGAATCGAGCGACTCGTCTCACTCCTCCAGAGAGCCTCGAGGAAGCTGACAATTCGGCCAAATCATCAAAATAATTGAAGCTTCAGATTTTAGACGATAAACCATGATGGAAGCATTTCTAAAACGTTTCGGCCTGAGGTTTGCCGGATCGCTCGGAGGTCAGAGCCGGCACCGCTGGGAAGCCGTACTCGCGTCCAGGCTTGCTTCACACGTCCAGTGCCTCCATGATCTTTGCCTCGTCACCAATGACCGAACAACAAAAAAAGTACTCTTTAAAAGTTGATTTCGCACTTAAATTTGGCAAAATGTAGCGTGACTGCCATGCCTAGGGGTCAGCAACCGAAATAATAAGAAGATCCATTGTTTTTTATTCAGTAAAAAAACTCAATATTTCAAGAGCCTCAATGCGTGTGTGGTCCTTAAACAAATAGCACCACGAAGCGGTCCCTCAGTGAGCCCGCTGGTTGCCGACCCCTACCCATGGTGAACTGGACTTCCATGGTGAACTGAACTTCCATGGTTAAC
>CM025664.2:7995547-8018406 GCA_014621495.2 Entosphenus tridentatus
GACTTCCATGGTGAACTGGACTTCCATGGTGAACTGGACTTCCATGGTGAACTTGACTTCCATGGCAAACCGAACTTCCATGGTCAGCGGTCGGCAACGAAAATAATAAGAAGAGACACATTTTTGTTCGAATTTCATGAGCCTCACTGCAGTCCTTACAGAGCCGCATGCGGCTCTGGAGCAGCAGGTTGCCGACCCTGGCCATGCCGCATCTGTATTGGCAGGGCGTGTGGGACAGTGTCGCCCTCTAGTGTAGATAAGAGAGCGTTTGAAATGATTTTTTGAATTAGTTACGCGATTTGATCTTTTTAAAAATCCTTTATATTAAGTTCACTTGCTTGCTTGCTTGCGTGCTTGCTTGCTTGCGTGCTTGCTTGTGCGCTTACGACCGTGCAAATCTTTCGGTCGTTTTTTAACCCACTTCCCGTGATCCAATCGAGCTGACATTTTGCACACAGACTCGTTGTGCGTGACAATTTATTTTCGTGAAATTTTTTTTCCAAAATTTTACACTTTTTAGGCAAATTTTTTTTATATTTCATTACCAATTGCTTAATGGTGGCAGCCAATCATCTGACTCATAGGTGGCAGCCATCTCAAGCCAGAGGACGAGAGGACTCTAGCCGCCACGCATATAAAGGATTTATAGTGAAAAACTTTGTTTTTACGGGTTAATTTTTTGCTTTTTTCGCACGCTTGTACCCGAACATGCGTTCTCTCTCTCGTGACGCGACACCATTAGCGCGATCGCAATGCAATTGTGGGGAAATTACAAAAACAAACTAATCGAATAGTTGAACAGAAATAAGGCTAAACTCGATAATTGTTTTTTTACCCTTCTATCTGGCAACAAAACTGACACCTTTTTTACAAGGAGTCATGTTTGCATAGACCACAATACCTGCAGTCATAATGCAAACAAAAACAGAACTCTGATAATGTGCACTGTCCTTGAAGTTGATTGGTCCACACCCGAGACAGCTTTCCTTAGAGCCTAGTCTCACATGGGTTGGACCAGATGACGCCAGTTTTGTTGCCAGATAGAAGGGTAAAAAAACAATTATCATATTTTTTACTGGCAAATGAGGTTCCAATGGTGTAAAGGCTAAACTCGTTTAATTATTTATCTATAATGATGACTGTATATCTATGAAAAACATTCTCAATGTCATCATACCCACTATATTCTATATACCATGCTATATTCATATTATAAAATGTATATCTATTTCTCCCAGAGTGAGCTCATTTTCCAATTAAAGTTTAAGCAGGTACACCAAAACGGCAGAGCTGCACATAATACGCATCATGCCCTCGAAGGGATTCGGTCTTAATTAACATCACATCTAACCGCCAGGACGCTGCGTTTTACTGCGTGCCAATTTGCACAGCCACACGTACCAACAATCCAGCGTGCGGCCCTTAAATAGGAACTTCGAGCCCCAAGCTATGCGCTCCTACGTTGGCTGAGAGTGGGCGACCGCTACCCACCGTGAGGCCCCCTCTTGCGAGTCCCGTGCGATGGGAGGGTCCTGGAACTGCCAGACGGCTCGTTTTTAGCCGCCGCCGATTTGTGCCGGCCACCGGCCCTGCTATTTTTACGCGCATGTCAACGGAGTGAAGTCACGCGTCCCTCTCGAGCGGCAATGGGGGAACGGATTTGTGGTTCGTTTTCATCGGTGGTGGGCCGGTCTTGTCGGATCTCGAAAGCTCAAGTTTCATTTTTCATTTATGAGGTATAGCCCTGTGAGCCATTCGGCTCTTGAATCGGGTGCAACCGCAACAAACAAAAAAACTAAAACATGAACAAGAAAACATCTCAAAGTGACTATGTGCAAACAGAAAATCCAAGAAAAGACAGCAAAATATTGCAGAAAAAGCACCGTACACCAACACTGTGAGCAAAAATCCCAGTGGGATGCAAGTCAAACAACAACAACCACAAGACAACTTAGATTAAGGTCATCAGTCTAACTCTGTACTACAACAAACAAACATGGCCAAACCGAAAAACGTTTAAAAAATCACCAAAATAAAGCCATAAAAGCAATGAAACAGTGATCATAGGAACTGTGACCGAATTTTCACAATAAACTACGTAAACAACATGTACTACCAAACTCTGCAGCCATAGCTGGCTGCATGAGTCACTCCACAACAGCAGGAGCATCAGTCGGAGTGTCAACATTTTTCAATGCACCTTTAAGATCAGCACACTAAATCAAAACACAGATCATACTTTGAAGCTAAAGAGTGCTGCCCAGTGACCACCACGGCTCTTGCGTGCGGCAATTTGAAAGAGCCTCGACAAAACGCGAGATGTTCCATCGCGAGTGATTACTCGGGTGGTACGTGCCATTGAAACAAAATATATGCGCCGCAGGTTGTCATCGGTGGCTGTGGGGCCGTGCTATTTTGCTGTTACGAGAGGGCATTGCAGCAACGTCCGTTGTTCTACTGTACTGTATTTGTGTACCTTCACTTCTACGTTCCTGGCATTCAGAAAGCTGCACTGAAACAGCGGCGGTGAAGTACGGTCAGCCGTTTTGTCAGTACAGCAATGAATTGACATAAGAGCTGTATATGTAATCGAGATATAAAGTATTTATAAAATGATCGGCTTACAAAATGTTTTAGAAATTGCTCAGCATTGCTGCAACTTGGTGTTTTAGCACAGCATTAAATATTAATCGGTCTTGGGGCCAACCCCAGCCAAATACTCTAAACGCGTGATGTAGATTCTAAACGTGGCGGGAAAAATCGGAGCACCCAGAGAAAAATCCACGCGGCCACAGGGAGTAAATTAAAACTCCAAATATCGAACCCACGACCTCATGTATTCCAGGCGAGGTAGTGAACATCTCGCCACCATAATGGAGAGGCTTTCATCCAGCATTGAATTGACAAAGTGATGTGAATTATTTTGTTATAATCTTATACAGCATGTATCAAGCACAGGGTGTTTAATTCATTGAATAAAAATAATCAGTGCTGTGAAAAAAAGGTTTTTTATGCAATAAATAAGTCAGCCTCCATGTGATGATATCAAATAATTGCAATGTCTAAAGATAATTTGTCTGATTTGGATTTACACGTTCGTGTGAGTGTGGGCTGGTGTAACTGCTCCAGCCCAGGACGTAGAGATAAAGTATTGTGTGAAGGTAAAGGTGATTTGCTGACCTGCAATAAGACCCACTCTCAATGTCTCCATTACTCATGTAGCTGCAGTGTAGGGTTGTTTTTAATATACGCTCTCAGATTCAATAGCATCTGAAATAGAATGGGATAATGGCTGGCAATGTTTTTCCTTCATAAAATCTCTGATGGAGGCTGAAGCATATTTTTTAAGATATATATTTTCAAGGGCGATTTTTACGTGGATAAATAAAGATTCTGATTCAGATGTTCGCTTTACTGAATTGCTATACATGTATTAAGTTGATAACATTATTAACACCTAATTCGAGACCAAAATAGAGCAACACCACATGAACTCTCTCCCAAAACCCTCTCGTGGCTAGCAGACCCCGACATTGGCATTGGTTCCTAAATGTCAATCATTGCCATATGCAAGAATAGAATATGACATGAACAAAAATTAAGTGCCATATTGAGATTGCTGTATCAGTGACGCAGTGTTATGAACCCAAAGACGCACCGGTGTACTGGACCAGTAACGATTTGGCACGTTCTGTTTTCGTGACAAACCTTACCAATTGGCTGCGTCGGATGGTGGCGGGTTTCACGACACATTTATATTTACGCGATCTAACCCCTAAAAAAACCCTATATTATGGATAATATTGGTCGTGAAAGCCTCCGACATGTTAAACCAAAGGCTTGAGTAGGACTCCTGGCCGCGGCTGACAATCAGTGACATGCGATGTTGGGCCTCCCCCTTCATCAACCCACACAGACAAACCACGGTGAAGTATGGTCAACGAGCATCATTACCCGACACGGCGTTATCCAGCGGTGGATCGACCACCGGTTGTAAAGTGAGGGAAGAAGTTGGCAACAGCTCTCTGTGGAATTGTTAAGATTTTTGTTATTGATTTTTTCATCCCACGCTTTTGCCGCCCTTCTCCTCTCTCTGTTAAAACGTTCAGCCGGGACACTGGGGCCTGGGCCACAACCTGAGTGGGTGCAGGGTGTGCGAGTGCGATGACGGAGGAGCCATCGACAACAAGTGAGCCATTGCAATCCATACGTATGCACACACGCACACAAAGACCAGGATCCTCTGTGTAGTCTACACGGGCTGTTGAGGCAAGTGCTGTTAGCCAGCATCTATTCAAGTCTTAGGTACGATGCATTAGGAGGTGGTGTGGCCAGCACCACATGCCTTTGCCTCCCCAGTCCTGATGTTTTACACACTCTACCGGCTGCTGATATAGGCCACAATTGATGAGCAAAGACACAACATGCCTAGCGACCAGCTACAAACAAATACTAGTCTCTGTGTTTGCACACTCCATGTAAGGACATCAAGGATAAGGATTTTCATTCACAATGCACTTAAATTCCACGTCATCTCAAAGTGTCTTACGTACCTCAGACATGAACTAGGCTACTCCTGAAGCAAGACGGCTCACCAACCTTGGCATGAACATACGAACATTGACGGAAGAAGGCGATACACAATAAATACGTAACAATCACAAAACACGGACTTTTACCCCGGGATAAAAGAAAGGAGCTGCCAGTGTCGCCACAAATGGATTCTCTCGGCAGGACCTGACCCCGGCGACCTGTGACCCCCTGTGCCCCCCCGCAGGTGTTCGATGAGCACCGGGCAGTGCCGCTGCCGAAGTCACATGACTGGACGCACGTGCGGGCAGGTGGAGCCTGGGTATTTTGTGGCGGCGCTCGATTACCACACGTACGAGGCGGAGGAGGCCACGCGCTCGCCCGTAAGCGTCGATCACCTCCCGAATTAAATTCCGAAATGACAAACGTAACGGAGAAGCGTTGCCGCTGCTGCCTTTTTTTTGTTTGTTGCGATCGCGCCGGACGGTTCTCTTTGTCGGGCTGTACCCGCGAGTTGTCCGGCAAGATCGGTGTCTCACCGATCAACATGCGGTACACCCCGTGAACATTTCACGGAGCTGTCAGGGAGACGTTTTGCTCCGCTGTCGGTGGAAGGGCCTCCACTAGAGGAGGTTACATCTTGGAGAGCCTCCTCCAAGAGGGTATTTTGGTCTACTCTTCCACACTGGCCAGACGTCTCGGCAGCAGTGGGAGTAGCGGCCTTGTCCCCCACTGCACGGGCCTTGCCGATCGACTAACCGCGGCGTGCCCTGTTTATATCACCCGGTGGACGGAGGAAGAGGGATTTAAACAAAACTTACCGCGTCGTTTCAACAGACCGAATCGAACCGGCGACCTCTGCAATGCAAGTCCAGCTTTGCTCGATAACCGTGTGCACGTACGCACGTGCACATGGTGTCATTAAATTCGAGTCATGCTACGTGGACGACGATGGCCGTGAGCTCGTTGCCCGCGCTGCACGCAGGGCGTGACGGCGGTGGTGCGGGAGCCTCCGCGCGACCGCGCCGCGGCAAGCTGGACCGGACGGGGGATGTGCCGTGTGCCCGAGGGCGGCCGCCTCGACTTCAGCGTCTCCGTGCCCTTCTCCATGGAGTACGACCTGGTGCTGCGCTACGAGCCGCAGGTGCGCATTCCCACAAAGACACAAGGTCAGGTTCATAACGCAGGTGGTTTTTCGTTGGGTTCGATCGCGTAAGTATATAAATGCTGTGTCGTTAAACCCGCCACCACCCGACACAGTCAATTAGTAAGGGTTGTCACGTAAACAGAACGTGGCCAATTTGTCACTAGTACAGCACACCGGTGTGTTGGAGAGCCAAGCCACAACATTTAGAAATCTGAGTACGACGTTTCGCCAGTAATTACAACTAGCTTCATCAGGCAACAACCAAATTTGTGAAGTCCACTTGTTCGTTCCTTAAATAGAGGCGTAGAAAGGACCAAGTTCCCCCCTCCCACCCCATGTAGCCTTGAGCAGACTGTCAGAGCAAGGGCTGTTAGCGAGCAGCACCTATGAAGGCCGGGCATGGCACACAATGGGGGTGGGTGGCCAACACCATGCCCGGCCGCCTTTGTCTCCCTAGTGGTGATATCCTTCGCACCAGGTACTCATTTTGAGGCTGAGTTGACCTAGGGGAGGCCCAGGACCGTTTCAGACAATCGTCACTGGCGTTGGCCGTGAGCGGTAATTGAGCTTGGATCTCTGCCGGGTTTGTAACGCAACGCGCCCATCGCTACGCTAACACTCCACACACGTTTCCACACGCGGACACTCATTGGTGACTGCGGGCCCCAGAGCCAGACCATCAATCACATGATCCAGCGCTCTTTCTGTCTCCTAGTCATTCTTCTTTCCTGTGGCAGGAGGGAAAAGCGACGGCTTTGAAACGCGTTAGAGAGTTGAACGCTATGTTTTTCTCAACAAGTTCGAGGAGGCAGCAGTCAATGCCGTGTGAACAGCAGCGACGCCACCACGACGTGTCAATCTCCTCGCGTAATTACAAGTATTGGGATTGTCGCATAAATAAACGAGCAAAAAAAAGCCGCTCACGAACGGTGGGGGGGGGGCACCTTCCTCTCTCTCGACCGCTGCGTGGAGCAGCTGCCCGAGGAGTGGGAGGAGGTGGTGGTCACCGTGGAGCGACCGGGTGCCATTGCGGCGAGCAGCACCTGCGGCAACACCATCCCGTCCGACGACCTCGTGTCCGTCACGCTGCCGCCCGCCCCCAGGGGGGGGGCGGCGGGGGGAGGGGGGGGGGGGGGGGGGGCACGTGACGTGCGGGCCAGCCAACGCGTGCCTTGACGAGCCATCGGCATTGTAAACCACCAAAATAAATCATCTACGGGACCTTTTGTGCCAGTATGAAAAAGATGGGAAAGAAGAAAGTATGATTATTTTTGGCAATAAAAATGGATGTTAAGAAGATGTTTGCATTGTTATAACTGATCAATCCGATACTTGCATTTCCATTGTCCTGTTGGCCTTTTTGGCGTTCTCTGGTCTCATACCGGTGGGACAAGGCCACACAGAAGGCTGTCTCTAGTGTAGGCCAATCGGTTTCAAAGACAATGCATACATTACGCTGTGTAACAAAAAATGTGTTTTGTTCCTGGGTAGTAAGTGTTATTTCCGAATTGCTTAAGCCTCAAAAGTACAGAAAATGGCTATTGTTCCCCACAAACTTTGCTTTTGCGACCAGGACAATGATATTTTTAAATGTACCTATTTTCAATGAGAAAACGTGTGCATTTGTGTCTTTCCTTCACATAAAGTCCTGGTAACAAAAGCAAAGTTTGTGGGGGGGGGAATAATAGCCATTTTCTCTACTTTTTAGGCATAAGCAATTACAAAATAACTTACTACCCAGGGACAAAAATCGTGTTAAATAGTGTTATCAGAGCATGTTTTGTCTGCATGTTCTACAACAAGTATGTCTGGTTAATGCAGACTTGATGCCTCGCAATCGGTATCTATTTGGCGTTCTATTGCCAGAAAGGGTAAAGCCCTTTCTTATTTTTTCATCTAAAACAATTAAGCAGACGGCATTACGTTTCCGTCGATATGTATCCGTCTGCCTCCACGCAATAAACAAAAGTGTGTGACGCACGTGCCACCAGCCCGCATTGGCAACTGCTGGGAGTGCATCGTTTCCAGCAGCCGTGGATCCAATGCGGAGCAAACCCTGGACCGGCTTTGACGCGCGCGGCAGAGAACGATCGGCGCGGGCGGGCGGCCGCGGGCACGGTCCTCCAGTTGAGGGGGCTCGCCCGCCGGACGTCACCACCCCACGTCCCCCCACCCCTGGTGCCGTGGCCCTCCTCTAACCCCTAGCGTCTACCCCCCCCTCCCGTCCACGCCGCACCGCCGCAGGCACGTGGTGGTGCCGCAGCCCGTGTGCCTGGAGAAGGGCCTCCGCTACGGCGTCCGTGTCGACTTCAAGAGCTACCGCTCCGGGGGCAGCGTGGCCAATGCGCACGTCCTGGTCGACTCGGTGAGGGCGGGCGGGCGGTGTGCCGAGCGGTGGTCTCGTGTGTTTGCGCGTCTCCTTTCGCTCGTAGTGAAACTGTTATTGGCTCGGTTTGTTTTTATTATTATTTACACGCTTTCATTTAACTCACTCTGTCCGTTGTTGTTGTATCGTCAAATCTTGTAACTCAATTTTAACCCACTTCCCAATGTGGTATCGACTGCAAACTTGGTATACTTATGTCATACTGATCACAATACTATATTCTATCATAAAAAAAATATATTTTTAAACAATCTTTTTTATATGTTATGTTTCGGCTTGGGTCTAATTGTACACGGTCAACTGACGTTGGCTGTAATTGGCCACAGCCCCTTACGTCATGGCAAGCTTCGGGGCCACTTCCTGGAGTCGTGGAGTTCTTCCATTACTAGTACATTTCATTAAAGCTTGTTTTAAAAAAAATTTGTTTAAATATTACTTCTTTTTTCAATCGCATTACAATCGTGCTATAGGCGTCACTCTACGAGACTTGGAAACCCCTCGTAGGGGCAGGCCGTCACCGCATGCCAGAGAATGGCTCGCAGAAGGAGATATCACAGAACCGCGTCTGAGGTCCCTTCCAAGGGGGGAGGGGAGGGGGCAGCAATTGTCCTGGACGATGAAATGTTATTTTGTGATTCTCAGCGCTGGATCGTCGTTGTTGATATTGAGGGTAAACAAGGATCGATCCATCGATTCATTGACTAAAATTGATTTGTGCACGCAGGGGGCGTGCATAGCAACGTGTCGATAACAAATGATTGTTCACTATTTATGTAATTGATTTGCAAATGGTACAAATGGAGCTAACAAAACCGTACAAATGAGACGTAAAAAAACGAGTAATAATGAGACAAAAAACAGAATCCCTTGTCAAATATAATCTCGAACATTATTTCAAATCGCTTGCAGAAGGGAGGTGGGGGGGTGGACCATTGCATGCCTAATCGGGAGCCCTGTTACTTTACTGACCCATCTACGATGCCATCGTCACGATGACGATGATGGCGATCGCGACAAGGCTACGTTGCTGCTGCTGCTGCGTCCTCCCCGCCATCTCCCACCTCTCTCTCGCCCCGCTCACCTGCCTCTCGGCTCCCTCCGCCCCAGTTGGTGCTGCTGCCGCGCCACTCTTCGCTGGAGATGTTCATCGCGGGCGACCCGGCGTCGACGGCGCGCCGCACCAGCTTCGAGCGCTACCGCTGCGGCGACGCGGGCAGAGCCGTGAGCAAGGCGCCCGTGACGGACGTGTGCGCGGGGCTGCTGCGGAGCGTGTCGGCGCTCGTCCACAACGGCTCGCTGCGTACGTGCGGACACAGCAGCGGACACGGCAGCGGCCCCCGCCGGCGATGCCACCAAACCACCGCTGCCGCCGCCACCGCCGCGAGAGACGTTAGCGACGAGAGCTGGCACGCGCGATTGTTTCGGCGCCCGATCGCTGTGATGCCGATCGTCGGCTCGATTGCACAGCTGGACCGGGAGGTGATGGGCATGCCGTGGCGAGATCATTGGCGTCGTAATCAGCCGTGTTGAGCTGGGAGTGGTGGCCTGTGCGTGGTCTTTACGTTGAGGGTGTGGATATGGGTGCACCCCCATATTCGGTGATGACTCCCCGCGACTTCTTACTCTGTCATTAAATTGCTGATGGCAGCAAAGAAATAATGAAGATTAAAGGAGAGAGGATGATGCGAGGGAGGGAGTCCAGTCGCTGGGGCTGAACGGACCAACACAAAGACAACAACAACATTGTTGCGCGCAAACGGGATTGTTTCGTAACAAATCTCGGTGTTTAACTTCGTCCGTCCGTACAGACCGCAGCAGGACGGCAGGGAGTGCGTTGCACTGAGCGATCGTTCTTCCTTTCTTCCCCTCTCTCCCCACAGCGTGCCAGTGCAACACGCAGGGCTCCAGTAGCACCGAGTGCAACCCCGTGGGCGGGCAGTGCCGCTGCAAACCCAACGTCGGCGGACGTCGGTGCGACCAGTGCGCCCCGGGGACCTTCGGCTTCGGACCGTCAGGGTGCAGGGGTGAGGAGAGGCGTTCCCCTCTTCCCAGTACTCCCAACGTTCTCCCACGGTGTTTCCAGCCTCTCCTCCGCCCTCTCCGCGATCTTCACTCTCATCGGCGGCTCGTTCCCGCCGCCGCTTTATGTGCACCCCGCCAGGCACAGTTGTTGCGTCCTTGATGTTTCGTCGTGAACTGGAGTGCCCTCGCGGTCAGCGTGGGCCGCTGTGCGGTGGTTGTTGTCACCTTGTGAGTGGCGTGGCGCCCCGCTGCTCCGTCTTCCCAACTGCGTTTTATTTGTTTAATTGTAAAAAAAAAATGTTTTCAATCTGTGTCGATTCTTTTTCGTTGGCACGATGTCTTTTTACAGATGCTATTTTCAATAAATTCGAATTCTTCTTTCGGGCCATTCGCTCCGAGGCTCCGCTTCCAACGCTTCTTCATAGAAACCCGGCGACAAAGCTCCACTTACGTGAACCCACGCGCGTGCCCCCCCCCCCCCCCCACCCCTCGCTCCCACCCCCCCCCCCCCGTTCGCCCGCTCGCAGAGTGCCCCTGCGACCAGCGCGGCTCCACCAGCGCGATCTGCGACGCCGTCTCGGGGCAGTGCGCCTGCCGGCCCGGGGCCTTCGGCCGCCAGTGCGACCGCTGCGAGGCGGGACACTGGGGCTTCCCAGAGTGCCGAGCGTGCCGCTGCCACGGACACTCGGACGAGTGCAACCCCCGCACGGGCGCGTGCCTCTCGTGCCGCGGCCACACGGCCGGCGATAGCTGCGACAGGTGAGCCACGCTCCGCCCGCGGAGCCTCGGTCTGGTCCGTGTGGTCGTCTCTCGTGTGTGTGTGTGTATGTTGAACTTCTTTCGCGCCGTACGAAGCCAACCGTGCTAATCGGAGATGTGAAAGCTGGTTCGTCTGAGATGAGTCGACGGTGTTGAGTCACGCGCACGGCGCGTGACTCAGGAATGGTGGGTGAATGTCATTGAGGATCTCGATGGTGTTTTTATTTATTTGTGTTCATGTTGTTATTGTGCTGGTGGTGGTGTTGATAGCATTACTGGTGGTATTATAATGGTGGTGGTGGTGTTGATGGTGATAGTGTTGCTCTTTATTTTGGCATTGTGGTGTTGATTGTATTATTGTGTTGATGTTAACATTATGGTTGTACTGGATGTCTTATTCTGCTGGTTATTGTGATAGTGTTGGTGGTGCTGATGGTGGCACTGTGGTGGTGGCGGTGACAGTGGTAATGTTATAGTTGTTGACGGTGTTGATAGTGACATTGTGGTTGCATTGAATCTCCTATTGTGGTGGTGGAATAGTGTTGCGCTGGCGCTGACGGTGGCACCGTGGTTGGTGATGGTGGTGTTGCAGATGCGCCAGTGGCTACTACGGGAGCCCCGGCTCCGGGGAGCAGTGCCGCCCGTGCCAGTGCCCTGAGGGCCCAGGGACCGGGCGCCACTTTGCCAGCGGCTGCAGCCACGACCCGCGCTCCAGAGCCGTGGCGTGCGCGTGTCTCCCCGGCTTCACCGGTACGGCTTTGACACGCGGGCCCACACGCACACGTGCCGACCGCGCGTCCGTTCGCAGTGGCAGGCGTGTGACAACGCCAAATTGATTCCTCTTGATAGGCAAATTATTTTGTCATGACGCTCTTCGCCCCTCCATCCCAACATAAATAGTCGCTCCAAGCCTGGGGCGTTCCATTCAGACTCTGTCTCCTTGACAGACCTGTTCTTCACCTGAAGACGGCTGCTTGCGTTGTGGCCGAAACGTCGTGAGAATTAAAAATTAAAATGTTTTATTTTTATTATTTTATTATTTTCCTTCTACGTGACTTTACCGAAAGAACCAAGAAGATTAATCCCTGCAGTCACGAAAGCTTTAAATCGAAAAATGGATTCCTAATGTTGCGATGCATGTAATTGAATGATTTTTGTTACGGTTTGTGTCGCGGTTCAGTTTGACACGTTGGCTTTCGCGACCAATATTATTCACGATAAAGTTTTTTTTGGTTAGATCGCGTAAGTACAAATGTGTCGGTAAGCCACCACCACCCGACACGGCCAACCAGTAAGGTTTGTCACGTAAACAAAACGTGCCAATTAGTGACTACTTCAGCCCACCGCAATGTTGGAGAGTAAATCCAAAACATTTACAATTTGAGTTGTACGACGTTTTTGCTGGGAAATTACATCCAGCTTCATTGGGCGACGTTGAACGTGTTATGATTGTATTCCTATCAACTTCAGTTTTCCAAAAGCATTCCAACCTGCTGTCAGTCACCTGTTCATGGCCTCATTGATCTCGGTCGACCTGCGATAACTGCCCCTTAAGTGTACGGACTCTGACGTGTTTTTCATCAGTGTCCCTCAAACGATGCCTTCGTTTGTTTGTCTGTCTTTTTTTCGATATATATAGAAACACGTTTTTCCTAGCATTAATTTCAAATGGTCATTTTAATGACACTGTCATCAGAAAATCTGGGATTCGTAACACTTTACAAATAAGCAAATGTTCACGAGATTAAGGAAACATTACTGCGTGTGAAAAGCTTGATTTGTGAACATCTATGGAAATGACAAATATACACCACGGGAAGTTAATTCTAGATACAGGATATATCCGTCATGGCAGATATGTGACATCATATTGCGTAGCAAACAAAAAAAAGTTACTGGTTGTGTCAAACCATGCTGATTCCACTCAGTTATGTGTGTCAGTGAGATAATATTGACGAGATTTCAGCAGGAAGGGCCCATTGATGTGTTGGTAGTCTCTTATTATTTGACGGCCCATCTGCGACGGTGCCGATGTCGCACAGTACAGCGGTTGTTGTTGCCTCTGGAGCTAGCGGCCCGCACGCCCACTCTCCTCTCCTGGGTGGCCACCCCCCTCACCGCCCGAAGGCGCTCGCTGCGACCAATGCGCCCCGGGTCACTACGGGGACCTGCGCGTGGCGGGCGGACGATGCCAGCCGTGCCAGTGCAACGGCAACATCGACCCCACGGACGCGGCGTCCTGCGACGGCCGCACGGGCCGCTGCCTCCGCTGCCTGCGCGACACGGAGGGATCCGCGTGCCAGAACTGTCGCCCCGGATTCTACGGCGACGCCACCTCGCAGCGGCGGTGCCAGAGTAAGCGACGCGAACCTCTCCGCCCCCACGGACAACGAGCGCTTCGGTAGCGGAGGCGCTGAGCTGGCGTAGGTAGCATCGGTGTCGGGGACACCGAGCCGGCATCGCTGGAAGCTTGGGGTAGGATCGGGCTTTCAGCTGTTCATGATTAAATTGGGTTCTCAAGTGCAGCGAGTGGACGTCACACACACACACACACAAATCCCACGATGTTTCTGTGTTCTTTCACTTAATATCGCAAAATTCTAGTTCTGAGAAATAAAAAATATGATTTGACTGCCATGTGGCTGTTAACTTTATAGCAGTGTTTAGTGAAACACAGTGCCCTTTGGGACGCATAATTTACAGACCGACAGATGAACAGAATTAATGCATTAACACTTCCAAGCATATTTGTTAGACGTAAATTTTTTTTTACGTACTGTATATATATCTTTTTTCAACATGCAGCAATTTAGTTTTCTAACCAAAGTGGTTGCCCTCGGTGCCGGTGCGACGGGCCAGAGTGCACGTGCGTCACGGCCGGCACGGAGCGCTCCAGCTGCGGCCTGGCGGACGGGGCCTGCGCCTGCGACCCCCGCAGCGGCCAGTGCCGCTGCCTGCCCAACGTCCAGGGCCTGGCGTGCGACCGCTGCGCCCCCAACCACTGGGGGCTGAGCCAGGGCGCCGGGTGCCGCCCCTGCGGCTGTGACCCCGCGCACTCCGCTGGGCCATCTTGCAGCGAGGTTAGAGTGGGCGGACGGGCGATCGTAAATTTGCCACAGGTAATGTCGGAGATGGGCCAGCGTCGTACACGACAGGGGGCAGGTGGGATAGTTTTGCCGCAGCTCTCAGGTTCGAAGGGGCCTCAGAAAGGGCTGAAGGGGACGTTAGAGAGGGCATCACCTGGTATTTTGTTCTAGGACTTAAACGTGTTGACCTTTGGGTGTTGTCCCATCGTGCACGTGGTGGCTTCTCCAGGAACTCCGCATCCTACCCACGTGCAAAACACTCGTTAAGGGCAAGGGTCAAACTTTCCAATGCAGGAACCGCTTGAAAAATGGTCTTGAGACTCAGTGGGTCTTTCCTGGATATGTGACTACGTTGCGGGGTGACTGCTAGTATTATTACGCGTTGTATAAATCTTGTCGGCTCATGCTGTGTCTGTCTGTCGGTGTGTGCGCTGTGCAGTTCAACGGTCAGTGCCACTGCCTGCCTGGGTTCGGCGGCCTGACCTGCAACGAATGTCAGGAGAATCACTGGGGAGAGCCTCGCGTAAAATGCAGTGGTGAGCAAACGCGACATAGCCGTGAGGGGATTTGTCGCCGGTGTGAAAGGAGTTTATAATCCTTTGGAATATGGGTTTGGCAATACGGTTAGAATGCTTGACTCACAATTTCTGTCCGGCTCTAATAAGCATATTGTCTCTTCAGAGTAGATAAAATGGTGTCAAGAGTATGATGGTCCATGTGAATGTAGATTTTTCCCCACCGGTTCTGGACTGTCAGTAAAGATGAGCACCGGCCCACTGTTTGTTTCGGTTCAGGAATAATTCACACTGCTAATGGTCAGTGCAATTGGCAGCGGACAGCATATTTGACAGCAATTAGTGCGTTTCTTGAGCCTGACTAAACTAAACTATAAACGAAACAATTTTTATTTTACCAGATAAGGCCCATTGAGCTGTATAACTCTTTTTCAGAAGCGACCTGGCCACAAATGATAGCTCAACGAAGTGGCTTATCGCGTGTAAATTTAGAGCAGCCAAATACTGTAAGCGCGCGACGTTCATTCGAAATGTGGAGGGAAAAACCAGAGGACCCGAAGAATAATCAACGCGACCCCTCGGAGAGAGAGGTAGAGAGAGAACAGTTGTCAGGGTCGGGATCAAACCCACGACCTCCTGTGCACCAGGCGAAGTAGTTACCATCTCGCCACCGTGACGTTTAGTCTTAGGTTCTAACCACGTGCCCCCCCCCGCCGCCCCCCTCGCCCCCTGCCACGTGCTGCAGCCTGCGACTGCGAGGCGAGCGGCGTGCTCACGCGGCAGTGCGAGCGCGCGACGGGGCAGTGCGCGTGCCGCCCCGGCGTGGCGGGGCGGCGCTGCGACCGCTGCGCTCGCGGCTTCTCGGGCGCCTTCCCAGCGTGCGAGGCGTGCCACCAGCCCTGCTTCCCCGACTGGGAGGCGGCCATCTCCGAGCTGGGCCGGCGCGCCGGCAGCCTGAGCGAGCGGGCGACGAGGCTGCTGACGGGCGGCGCCGACGCTGGGCCGTACGCGCGCAGGATGGCCGAGGTGGAGGAGAATCTGGCGGGGGTGCGCGAGCTGCTGGCCGCTCGCAACGCGTCGGCCGCGGCCGTCGAGAGGCTCTCGGGGCTCATCGACGATGTCGGGTACGCGCAACGGGCACGGGGCGACGCTTTTTAGAAATGTTTAAGATGGATAGGTGGAAACAATACGTATACATGTGTAGATGTATTTACTGGTAAAAGGGCTTCACGGCGCTGATCAGTGTTCATTTATTCAGAGTGTTTGTGTTGTTGACGTTAGTCTAGTCTACGACGACCTGTGGAATTGTAGCCCAGCCCTAATCCGTGGATTTCATTCAGCCATTGAACGCCGACCAAATTAACCCTGGAGGCTTTGCCGCCCGCGCCGGGGCACCCGCAGGCGGCAGGTGGAGGCCATGACGGGCCGCCTGGCGCAGCTCGAGGCCGCCATTGGAGGGGCGGCGAAGCAGAACGGCGACGCCAACGTGCTGCTGTCGGAGCTCGACCGCGACGCGAGGGAGGCGAGCACGCGCGCCGGCGAGCTCGGACACCAGATCGACACCATCAAGCACTCCAACTTCCGAGGCACGGGCGCCGCTCTCCGCAAGACACACGCTCGCTCGGATCGCGTCTGACGGCAATGGTTTCAATGCGCTAATAGATAAGCAGACATTAAGTCCTATTTATTGAGTGTTCCGGCACATACACACATTTTTTTTTTCTATGTAACCCATCGGTCCCACGGCCTTCTGAGAGTAATTATCTAATTACCGTACATATCATTAGCATTCAGTACTTGCACACTCTGGACTAGTTTTTGAATTCAACGTCTGATCAATATTTTAGGCTTGCTTGAGTCAATGCTGGTGTATTGGGGGATCCTAGCTCGATGCCAAATAATATAATGTGTAACCCACCACCTTCATTAACGTTGTTGCGGAGAATATAAATGACGCTAACGGTTCGTCCGAGTAAAATTCCACCGCCAATCGGTATCGTGACGAATCCCGTCCTGAGATCGGCAGCCCAAGGTGGCCTAACCCCGTGCGGCCGCGTTGTCCTCCCGTTGCCTGCTCCCGCGCGCGCGTAGGCGCCTACGGCAGCGTCAAGGACTCGTACCAGCAGTCCCGCGAGGCGGAGCGGAAGGCGAGCGGCGCGGCCACCAGCCCGGCGGGGCCCGTGGCTCGCTCCGAGGCCACGCGCCAGCGCGCCGAGAAGTTCATGGCCGCCAAGCGCGCCGAGCTAGAGCAGCGGCTGGAAGCCAACGCCGACGCGCTGCAGGAGCTGGGCTGGGAGGCGCGCCAGCTGGAGCTCAACGAGCTCAACGAGAAGGTCCCTCATCCCGTCCCCCTTGTTCACCGCTCAGATCGGCCACGCTCGCTCCTCGCTGGCCGCTTGCCTGCTCTCTTTGTACCTGCCTGCCTATGTGTGTACGTTGAACTTCTTTTGCACCGTACATTGCCAACCGTGCTAATCGGAGGTGCGGGGAAGGACAACAAATTAAACTGCCTCCACGTAACTACCTGCCTAATTTCCCACTGAATGACCGGCCTACCTACGTGCCTACCTATCTGCTTCTTGTGATTAAAAAAATGTTAAGGATTTTTTTCTTTTTACACGACCCAAGGAGTGAACTATTCCAAACTAGATTCGAAGCTTTCGTGACTGCAGGAATTACTCTTTGGCTCTTTCGGTAAAGTCACGTAGAAAATCAAATCAAATAATAATAGCATACGACGTTTCGGTTGCAACACAAGCAACCATCATCAGGTAATAATGAATGATAAAACACAGGCACGGAAACCACACACATGCAGAGAGACACACACATAAAGACACACCGACCGTGACACACACCAAGGAAACACAAACACTCTCTGCATGTTGTCTGCCTGTGTTGTTTCCGTGCCTGTGTTTTATCATTCATTCTTACCTGATGATGGTTGCTTGTGTTGCAACCGAAACGTCGTATTCTATTATTATTTGATTTTATGAGCTATTCCAGTAGCACTCATTCAGCACTCGCAAATCCTGGGGCGGTACAGTCAAAGAAGTTGGGGAGGAGGAATGGGGGGCGGGGGTTGGTTGGAGAGCGAATGAATGAATTGCCCCAGTGGTTTATTCCCATTTCCAGCCCTTGTTTATAGCTGATATTTATTTTAACTGTACAATAAATAAATAACAGAGCACCATTTATAACGTATTGGTAATCGATCTTAATTCAGCACAGTCATTCAGCCCGGAGCATTCGAGGCAAACTGACATTGAACCGGTGAGCGGTCAAGAGCGACGCTCGCTGTGTCGTTACTGCATTCTTGCTGGCGGGGCAATTTCACAGAATGAACGAGTCGGATAACGTGCAGCAGTGGTTGATTCTTTAAACACCCGTTTCACCCCCTCACTGCTGACGGGCAACGTTTGTTTCACACATCATGAGCGTATGAATGAATGGCTGCGTAGCGTCGGCTTAATCTTGCATTTCGAATGTCAGAACTTCCCTCCCTGCCTTACTGCTGACGCGTGACACGTGCTTTAAACAGAATTAATGAGTAAATATATAATTCGCTGTATGATGAATGAGCAGCCGAAACTCCCACTCTTACATTCATAGTATCCTCACGAGGCGTGCTGCCTGCCTGCTAGCAGTGCATCATTTTATTTAGACACAGCTGGCTTCGGTGGCACCTTTGGCTCCATCGCCACAGCCATGTACACAGGAAGGTGATTGTGTGGGGCATCACCCCCGTGACACATTTGGTTCTTGAGTTCGATGTGGAATTGCGGACAAACACCTCTCAATATATGTCCACAATGATGTGACGATGAAAACAAACAATTCAGTGGATGTGTGTGCTGTATGTTGAACTTATTTCACACCGTATGTAGCCAACCGTGCTGATCGGAGGTGCTAATTGGAGGTTTTGGTGGATGTATGTTCAACTTCTTTCGCACCGTACGTAGGCAACCGTGCTAATCAGAGGTGCGGGGGAAGGATAACAAACTAAGAACGTCATAGTTATGATGATGATGAGTTGAAAAAAAGATTGTAATTTAACCATCTGGCAAAAGGTGTCTCAAGTGAGCAATCACAACCAACCAGTCGTTCCACTAAACATTTTCGTTTGTTATCCAGGAAAAGTCATGCTCTCCTTGTCAGGTCATGGCCCCCTCAAAAAACACACTTGCATTTTAGAATGTGTGAAGTTTTAGATTTTGTACGCTGTGTTGCTCGTTCGCGTGGTCCTGTTGGATGTCGAGTTAAATGCGAAAGGTCAAACAGCGTTAGCAGCGCGTTGAACGCACGGCAGTTCGGCAGTCACTGACCCCTGACCCCTTGTCCACGTGTCTCCCCTCATCCCACCGTGTTCCCTCTCCCCCACTATCTCCGCTTGTCCCGGTGTCTCCCCTCATCCACTTGTCTCCCCCTCGTCCTCACTTTCTCCGCTCATCCCGGTGATTCCCTTCATCCTCCCCACCGCTGGGCCAGGTGTGCGGAGTGACGAGGGACGTGCCGTGCGCGGAGAGCGCGTGCGGCGGCGTCGGCTGCAGGGACGAGGACGGACGCCCGCACTGCGGGGGCATGAACTGCGGCGGCGTCGCCACCGTGGCCTCCAACGCCCTCGAGCGCTCCACCATCGCCGACCGCGAGATGCAGAAGGCCCTGGGGGACCTCGACAAGCTGCACCAGCAGGTGCGGGCGTGCGAACGCACGCCCCCTGCTAGAGGCGGCCGGGGTGGCGCCGGAGGTCCGAGCGCTGAGCTGCCACCGTTGAGATTCGATGGCGGTGTATCTGCGATTCGCCGACTCTCAGACGAAGTCTGGGCCTGTTCGGGCGTGTAGCTCCTACGGCTTGCCTTGTCGAAAATATATTCGGAACAAAACCCGACAGACAATACATGGGTTCACCCAAGGGCATGCCCATGACCAACCTGATGCTCGCGGATCATCACCCTCGATGCAGACAAACAGCCAGGCCTCCTGGCTAGGCTGGGCGATGGGTCGGGACACACCTGGAGGAACATTCCAAATGAACCATTGATAGCTACTAGTATTAATCAGCTGTTGATAAGAACGTAAGAGAGGGTCATCCGAAACCAGAGGGATATTTGGATGGAGTTACTCCCTTCTGGAGTAACTATGCTGACAATGATCCTCGTGATAGACTCGGCGAGGATTTCCTGGATATTTAAAGGACAATTGTGCTCCTGTATATTTCTGCAGGTCATGGACGTGAAGAGCAGGGCAGGAAAGGCCAAGGAGGAGGCTCAGGGCACCCTGCAGAGAGCCAACGGCACCCGCGCGCAGGTGGAGGGCGCGGTGCAGGGCCTGCGGGAGCTCATCAAGCAGATCAAGGAGTTCCTCACGGGTAACGCGGATTGGTCGAGGCCCTGGTCCCTGTGGGAAGCGCTGAACCTCCATAGTTGGGGTCAGAACCGGCCCTAGACCTTTGGGGGCCCTAAGCAAAATTTGGTTGGAGGCCCCTTTGATGTATGATTTTTTTCACCCACTCGCTAGCAGTGACTCTAGGGGGCCCTCTGCTGGCCACGGGGCCCTTTGCAATTGCAAGGGTCGCTTAGTGGCTGGGCCGGCTCTGGTTGGGGTTGCATGGACGCGATCGTACTTATCTTTATTTTTTGGGTGAGATAGACGGTAGCCTTCTCGCGGCCCACCCTGTTACGAGTTTTCGTGTTACCGTAACCGCTACGAATACCGTAGTCTAAGCCAAATGGATGTTGTTTTACTTGAATCCGGATACGATCGGTAGAATTTTAGTTGACGGAGCTGTATCCGACAGGTTTGCACACGGTAGCCTTCTCGCGGCCCACCCTGTTACGAGTTTTCGTGTTACCGTAACCGCTACGAATACCGCCGTCTAGGCCAAATGGATGTTGTTTTACTTGAATCCAGATACGATCGGTAGAGTTTAAGTTGACGGAGCTGTATCCGACAGGTTTGCACACTAGGGGGCCCCGGCTGACAGGGTAGCGGATATGAAAAACTATGCACAATCATCTCCAACACTGTGGCCTTGAAAGGAAGAATAAATAAGTGACATTTCTCATTCATATTGCATACAAAATTACGATCATATCACAAAACATATATTGCCATTGCCTGAAACGATGCCTATTATATTTAGTTCTTGTACAGCCTCGGCGTTATTGTGGAACTCTTTGTTAATTGTGCTCGTGCCCGACTGCCAACGCAGCGGCAACATCACCAGTTAATTTGTTACATTTGAAAGAATTGGAGTTCGGTGCAATGCAACACGAAGAGAGTTGGATTTATGTAGCATCCAATTGCAACGTTTCATAAATGGTGCAAACGAGGCTGAAGGAAATATGTAACGCTATGTGCTTCACGAATGTCAAAAGTTACGCCTTCAGAGTGACCATAAAACTGTCAACTCATTGGGATACCGGCCCAGCGTTCGCTCCGTTAATTCCTTGGCGATGCAGCCTCCTGGTTTAATGACGCCCATTCCCGTGAGAGCAAGTTTCATACTGACAGTGCCCCTACTTTACAGCCACTCAGTCACCCACCGCGTGACCGCAACGTGCCAGACACGACGAGTTGCTGCTGGCGCATTGCTTTAAAATGAGTACCCGGTGCGGTGTGCAAACATCGCTGGCCACCCACCCCCTCGTGTGCCGTGCCGGCCTTCGTAGGTGCTCGCCAACCGAACTTGCCCCAACAGTCTGTGAAGGCTATACGGGGGATCTTCGTCTTTGTTGCGTGCGACAGAGGAGGGCGCGAGCCCCGACAGCATTGAGCTGGTGGCGGAGCGGGTGCTGCGCCTCGGCGTGCCGGCATCGCCGCAGCAGATCGGCCGCCTCGCCGACGAGATCAAGGAGCGCGTGAGCAGCCTGGCCAACGTCGACGCCATCCTGGCCCGCACGGCGGGCAGCATCAACGAGGCCGAGCGCCTCCTGCAGGACGCCAAGAGGGCCAAGTACGCGGGGCGCGACCGCCGGTTATTCTCGTCAACGCCGCCGGGCGCTAGAACTAGAGCAACGCCACTGTCACTACCGCCATCATCATCAGCAGCAGCGCTGTCACTGCCACTGCTGCCACCGTCACCACCGTCGCCAACGATAGTGTCACCATTACCACCAACATTGCTACTGTTGCTGCTACCACTTTTACTACCACTGTCACCATCATTACCACCATCACCACCACCACTATCAACACCACTACCTCTGCCACCACAGTCTCCTTTTGGGGAGTTGCACATTTTTCCTGCCTGTAGCCCAGAAGAAAAGGTGGAAATTCCACATACCTATGATGGGGGATGAGTCATTCAAAAGACAACAATTCCTGTATGTAGTTCGGATTTTATCAACCCGGGAGACATGAAGGGTTGGAGAGCCTGCAGCCTTACAAATAGCACATACCATGTAATGGTGATGATGATGATAATAAGAAAAACCCTTGTATTTTAGGCCAAGCTTGAACGTTTACGCCTCTCAGACTTCTCGTGTCTACGGAAGTGAGCATCATTTCATTGAATAGACATCTTTAGCTAATTTCAAAACGATTCTTAAATCAGCCCGATGCCCCGAGCCTCTCCGGCCTGTGGGTCTGCAGCTGCGTTTGCACTGCCTGGGCGCGTGATCGCGGGACCAACTTGCACCACGTTCCGCTCCGTCGCAGGGCACGCGCCGAAAACGCCAAGAGCGCCGCAGAGACGGTGCGCAAGGCGCTGGCGGGGGCCAGGGAGGCGCAGGCTGGGGCGGAGGTCGCCATCCAGCAGGCCCGGGCCGACCTGCACGACACGCAGGACACGCTGGCCTCGGTAGGTGCCGATGTCCCCCGTGGGGGTTTTTTTTGTTTCCTCGTCCGTCGTCGTCGCGGCGCGTCCGCTTAACGTTAACGTCCCGGGGGACCTGTCTGGGTCTCCAGCTGCTTGCGAGATGTGGCCGGCCGTGGAGGGGAAGGGCAAAGGAACCCTCCGGAGAGGCCGTCTCGAGATGCCTCTGGTTAGAGACCTTCCTGGCCAGCACTGGCGTGAGAGGAACATTTCAGGGCTCCACGAAATTTCAGGGCCAGATGTTAATTGCCTCCTCGCCTGGTATACAGGTGGTCGTGGGTTCGAGCCCGACCCCGACGCCTGCTGTATATTTGGAGTTTTTCCCTCCACGTTTAGAAACATGCAATTAGAGTATTAGGCTGCTCTAAATTTCCACGTGATGAGTCGTTTCGTTGAGCTATCATTTGTGGCCAGGTCGCTTCTGAAAAAGAGCTTATATAGTTTAGTTTATAGATCAGTCGTATAAATGAGTGCGCCACAGTACATTGGGAGGTTGTGTGCGATGGAGTAAAGTGTCGGTACTCCCTCCTCTTCCTCAGTGTATGGCCAAATACCCTCAAGAGGGGCTCTCTAGGGCTTCCTTGTAGAAGAGACAATT
>CM025664.2:8018806-8102447 GCA_014621495.2 Entosphenus tridentatus
CTGGATAGTGCCTTGACAGTGGCTGGATAGTGCCTTGACAGTGGCTGCATACGGGGCCACGTGGTGGGCAGCGCAGCAAAATCCATTGTTGTACTGTATTCTCGACGTCTATGTTCCCGGCATGTTCACAACCCGCACTGACCCGTGGGGTTGAAGTAAGTATCTTGAAACAACCCAAACGATTGACACTGCGTGTGGAGGCCTTCACGCAGCAGTGGATTGACATCATTACTTGGGAAAAAGTTGCCGATTGGGAACCCAGTAATGATTAAACAGGTGTGTGGGGCGCAGAGGAAATGGCCTTCAGTCATCCATGCACGTGGGGGGAGGGGGTGGGGGTCCGAACGTGACGCAAGAAGAACAAACGTTCACACGCGGTAGCAACGACGTCTGTTAATGATGCGGAGAGTACAGCGTGAGCGGGGAATATACTCATCCGTTCCCCGGTCTCCCCCCCGGGAGGTTATCATCGCGAACAAAGCATGGAGATATATGCTTGCAATTACAATTCTAACGCGACACAGCGGTCACGAATACCGCGCTGCGCATGCAGCAATCTCGGTATTGTTTTAGTGCTGGCTCGGCACAACACTTCCTCCACCTAGACATCATGGATACTTGTAATGCGAAGTCCTTGTCCAGTGCTGGATGAAGGTGAAGGCCTTCCCATGCCGTGTCGATCATGGGGGTTGTTGTTAGAGGACGCCGTATATGTGCTGTAACCATTACGGAGGAACTATGATGTAAAGGTTGCAGTCAAAGCTTGCGAGCTCTTCGTTAGTCTGTGCTTCAACTTGTAGACATGTAATAGCTGGCTTTATTCGTGTGTTTTTTTTAATGGCTTCACTTGGTATGAGGCAAGCGTTATTTTAATGCACTGCCCATTGTCAATCCACTGCTGGATCACCGCCTCCCCAATCATTGCTGTTTTACCTCACTTAGACACGCAGGTCAGTGTTGGTGAGCGAAAGGAGGGCCCCAGGACCAGTTCAGACATCACTCACCCAAGTGATGTTAGAAGTGGCTTGGGATTTAACTTCAGGGTCACCGCGCGCACAGCGCAGTGCGCACACCGCTTCACCACCGCTCTCTTCCCGTCGATTGAATAAACTCGGCGTGTGACACGGCTCCACGTGGTGCTGTCCACACTGACCTCTCGCGTGCCATGCTGGATACTTATAAAGGTTGCGCTCATTACGCACAAAGCGCTTGCCACGTGTGAACCACAATACCTGGCTGACCTCATGAAGGAGCGTAAACCATCACGCAAACTCCGGTCATCCTCGCAGCGGCTTTTGGCTAACCGTCGCGCGCTTTCAGATGCGCTTCTTGCGGTCGTCTGGAACGCTCTTCCTTCTGATATTAGGAAACCACCGGAGCTGTATACTTTTAAACAATCTATTGTTAACTCATTTATTTAGAACTGCTTTTTGTGCTTAGTTGGTTGTCCCCCCGCCCTCCGCACCTCCGATTAGCACGGTTGGCTACGCCCGGTGCGAAAGAAGCTCAACGCACACCACGCGGACATATCGTGGGCGCTGACGGCGCTCGCCACGACGAGTTGACGCGAGCCTCGATTCCCCCGGCCGTCCTCCGCAGATGCACGACGGGGAGCTGCGGGACCGCTTCCGGGCGCTGCAGGATCTCTTCGGCAAGAAGGGGCGCGGGGCGGAGGAGGCGCGGCGCCGCGTCGAGCAGCTCCGGGAGCAGGCGCAGGCCGTGCTGGCCGGAGCGCAGGCCCGCTTGGCGCGCCTCGCCGGTAACTGACGACGGCGCCGGTCGCTCACGCTTTGTTCAGCCCCCCCCAAACCCCCCCCCCTTCCCCCCCCCATTCGCGGTCACGATCATCGTCATCGAACCGTCTCGCGGCGCAGAGCAGACGTTGAATGCGGGACTTGTTATCGAATGCGCTCGGCGCTGCGGATTGCACCTCGCACGCTGTCGGACGCACTGGCCAGTGACCACCGTCCAATGTAGCAACGACGCTGAAAACGCGCTGACCCAGTCGTTGTCGTCATCATCAGCCATGATCTATCCACTGCCGGTTGATGGTCTCTTCAAATCATCACGCTCTCTCATATTGAAACACACCAATCCATGGAGCTCCCGCACACGGGGAGATTTCATCGCTGCATCTCCGCGGTGGACGTCCTCGCGGGCGCATTCCCTCCCTTGGCTGCACCTGTCTGCAAACTTTTTTTGCCCACTTTTCAACTTACTTTTGTGCCATTTTCTTTACTATTTTCCATACTTATCATTCGTATATCAACAAAGGTAATATACACTGATTTAAGACGTTGGCTCTTTTAGGCCCACAATTATTTTTACTGAAACGAAAATGTTTGCCTTTGTCCACAGTTGTATTCCAATTTTCCTGTCGGTGTGAGGCCATGAGACGGAATATCCATCCGGATCTCTCTCAGCGCAGCCCTCTGTGTTTATTGAATAGTCCATTGAAGAACTACTCCTGCGATGTGTTCGTAACCTCTGTCACAGTAGGGGGCAGCACTTTGCCACTTATCCCTGCTTGAAACGGTTAACGTTTGTCAATACCTTTGGAAATGCAGAACAAAATGTAATGTTTTATTCGTGAAGTATTTGGATACCGGCCGGAGACCATCACCCCCAATATCCTGTTGCCCAGATTCGAGCACAGGATATTGGGGGTTCATTAAGTGCAAACTCCAACGTTGTTTGTAGAATCGTCCGACTAAGAGTTCACGGAGGTAACTCAAAAGTGGTCACGGTGTTTGCTCTAATTAGGCAGTTTGCAATCCACTGTGGTATCTGAAGAGCAGGCTTTTGCAATAAACCGAACCCTATGAGGCCACGTGTTTATGGGGCTTGATTTCCCCCCCCCCCCCCCCCAGCTTGTAAACCGCTGAGACGGTGAACTGGCAGTGTAGGCACGCTGAGGGCATTTATTAGTCTCCTGTGAGTGCCTGCCCACTTTTTCTGTCGGTTAATTTGACAATCAAACAGCTGATCACAAGGTCGAAACAGCCATGCGTTTCTAGGGCACCTTGAGTGTGCTGTGTAACGATTATGGGGCAACCATGATGTAAAGCATCCATTGTTGCCAAAGCTATGAAAGTTTAGTTAGCGTAAATGTTATACGTGAACAGTAGCCACTGGCTCTGTTTGCGCTTGTTTTGTTAGTGACTTCGCTCGGCATGGGTTAGGCTACAGTTAATTTTGTTTACTGTCCTTTGTCAATTCACTGCTGGATGAAGGCCTCCCCCACGCAATGTTGGCCATGCGGAGGGTGGTTTGGTCATGCTCCACCACATTGGTCCATGTGGGTTGGTGAAGGTTGGTGTCCGAGTCGGTTGAGATATCACTTGCCAATGACGATAGCTGTTGGCTGGGAATTGAAATCAGGTCGTTGGGCTCATAGCACAATGTGCTTGCTTAACCACTGCTCCACCAACTACACTTCTTGAAAAGCATAGATGATTTTTCTACCTACGTGACTTTACCGAAAGAACCAAAGAGTATGGATTCCTGCAGTCACGAAAGCTTCAAATCAAGATAGATTACACAATTATCAGCTTTGTAAGTAATGGTTCATTGACATGATTGAATCAGATGGGTTGATCATTATTAACTGTTGATGATTTAGACAAATGACACACATTACTGTTAAATGTAGGCGAATGTTTTTAAACAAAAACTGAGAGAATTTAAACGGCATGGTAACAAGTAAAACAATAATACTGACTCCATGCTTTGAATCAAAGTGCAATCTGGAATCGTGACATTTCGTCAAATCACTGTGAGTAGGGGGGGGGGGTGAATCATTGCACAATTGATGTTTGAGGCTGGATTAAACGCTCACCGTGCATTTCACACCTTCTGCACCCTAAGTGGAAATATTTAGCCCCGAGGATTATAGTCCACGGGTTTTGATAGTCACGCTCCAGGAGCGATATCGTTGTTGCAACAGGCGTGACAACAACAATAATAATGATGCAGCTTGTACCGCGCACAAATTTGGCAAACGGTCTTAAGCTTGTGTGTGTCTGGGCCCACCGTTCAGCGTTGTCGTGATTTTTAGCAGGTGACGACGTTACTTTGGTGGTAACAAAAAAAACATCCCCGTAAGCAATGGCTGAATAAGCGGTACGTGACAGAGTGCAGGTAAGTGCATGCGAAGGCAAAGTTAAGACTTTATGATTTAAGAGTCCAAGGGTCGCCAATAACGCGCAGGGTCACCTCTGATTCGCGGGGGAGGGGGAGAAGGAGACTGCAATTCTTACAGCTAGCCTGCTCCACCGGTTTTAGTACACATGAGCAGAATTCCATTCTCAGTCACCGCACCTCAATGATGGATTGGCCACGTGTCGAAAATAAACTAAGAAATCACAATTAGAAGGGAAATGGAGATGACTTAACGGTGGAGGACAGAAGGAGTTTGTAAGGATGCAGTTTCCCCCATGTCATAATTCGACTTTTGGCTTAGAAGAAGAAGGCTGTGAAGTGCGTTGGTTTATTTCGTGAACCAGGTAACTGGGACTTGGGCCTAGTTATCTTACCAACCTCACCATGCCGAGCCCGACATCAAATCTGTAGTGGCTCGCTTGCTCAATATCTCTTGGGCTTCCCCCAATACCAATAGCGATGTCACAAGATCAACGCGGTTAAGACGCGCCCGTCGGTGGGTTTCCTCACTTAATTTGTGTACCTTTTTTTGGGGATGAAAACCGACAGAAAATTCCAGTCAATAATCGAGTTCGGCCAAGAACGTGGTGTTATTTTTTTGTTCCCCCACGAAAGGGAGGGAGGGGCTGAGCCCAACAGAGCTGCGGCAACATCATGAAGTGTGGAGACACGGATCCGTGCCCTCCTGCTGGTACTGGAATGTAAATGGGCCTTTGCTGGACCATCGAGCCTGCCTTACAGTGATCATTGGAATGCAGCCCTTAGTCTGGGTAGGGGGATGAAGCAGGAGGGGCTAAGCTTGCAGACCCTTGGGTGAGGGGGGGATCATGAAATATGGGGAGACAGACTTCTTTGGTGATCCTGGAATAAAAACAGGCCTTACCTGGGCCCCGGAGTCTGGCTCGTAGTGGTAACAGGGGAACTATCATTAGTCTGGCTTTCTGTGCTTAGGGTCATTAATACTGAGATCAGGGTTCCGCCTCTTAGGTACAATAGAACCCTGAGTCATTTCATGAGAATAAAAATATGTGGCAACACCACAAGTGGGGAGGGGGGTCGAACCACATGTAAATGAATTGTCTTGACTGATTGTTATATTGTTATGCAACAGACCAAAACTTGGACTTTTAATTTCCTGGGGAGACTTCCAGATTTCTCAGGACAATGTCCTCAAAAATAGGACGTTGTCCTGAGAAATCGTGATTCTTAAGAGGCACCACGGTCGCGAGATATTAACTACCTCACCTGGTATGCAGGAGGTCGTGGGTTCGGTTCCAACCCTGACACCTATATATTTGGAGTATGCATGTTCTCCCCGTGGTTGTGTGGATCTTTCTCTGGGTCCTCAGGGTTTCCCCTCCACATTTAGAATCATGCATTTGAAGTATTTGGCAGCTATAAATTCCCACGTGATGATAAGCCACTTCGTTGAGCTATCAGTTGTGGCCAGGTCGCTTCTGAAAAAAAACTATATAGCTCAGTGGGCCTTACCTGGCAAAAAAAAAAAGCTTAGTTTTTAAGACGTCTAAGGGTAGCCGTGGTCTCTCGCCCCCATGTGTTTGCAGAGCTGGAAGTGGCCTACGATGGGAACGCGGTGGAGCTGGAGCGCAAGGCGCACAGGCTGCGCGGTCTCGAGGACAAGCTGCGCGGGATCGTCTATGCCATCAACAAGCAAATCAACGTGTACAACACCTGCCAGTAGTGGGGGCGGGGGGGCAGAGACCTCTGCCGTTGCACGCGGCTTTGGTCAGCTGAGCAGCCAACAGGCCCTCCCAGCTGTGCCGGGGCACAGGGGGATTAAGCTGAACGTGCCACTCCCTGGTCGGGGTCGTTGTATAGGCTACTTTTGCGTGCGTCGATTCGGGTTAAGCTGTCCGTTGTGGCCATGGCACACTCGGGCACTTTTGGGGCAATTGTCGCTGGCAGTCGTCACTGGAATTTAGTTTACTTTGAGAAATTATGGCGATTGGTTGATCTACCAGCGATTGGTTGATCAGCAATCGTTGATCTGCAGGGCACACGACCTTGTGAACTCTGTGGTGTTATCGAAAATTGACATCCCAGTCGTCTAGTGGGAGGAGCAGCCATTGGTTTTGACCAGATTTGGGCAATTGCTTTTTTTTTACAATAAAAAAAATCCAACAAGCAGACAAATTCCATCAACAATCGCTCAATTATTGCCAAGCCTATCATGACCTTTAGACACCACAGCCAAAAAGAGACGCAACCTCGACAGTAACTGACAAACGTGGGCTCCTGCAATGGATAAACGCCCACGAATGGCTAATTTGCGCAGAGGGCTTCTGTGAATGATAATAGACGTCGCAGTACGGGATCTCGCCACCAACGTGTCACCCATTAAAAACCCTCATGAAAGTAGGTGCATCAATTATGGCGGGTTTTTTTTGTCCTTTTATTGGGAGACCTAAAGTTTTTACAGCGTGCCATGCGTCGATTACGAACGATGCCGCACGGGGGAAGGGTGGGGGGGTTCTTGGGAATCGACGCTTGGCCGTGAAGGTGCGGTCAGAGAAGCTCCAGACGCTTCTGCTGGGTTCTGATTGGTGGTGGCGGTCAGACCCCAATCGTTCACGAGCACGTTGATACCATTGACTCAGCCACTCATGAATGTTTAGATTTTTGCTATGCATTGTCTGACCCGTGGTTTGTTATAGCCAAGTACCCCGTAAAAAATATTTGCAATTTTTTGGAAAATGAAATACAAACCCTGGAGGTAAAAGAATAACATATATGTAACATTTTCCAAAAATAACGTTTTTTTAATGAATTGCTTCTGTTGAACATTCTTTTGCATTCACCTCAAGCAGACGCACCCCTCCTTTTCAATGTGGCCTTTACCCGCTTCCAATACACACTCACCTGTGTGTACCTGTACACTCGTGCAAACACACACACATACGCAACACTGCCGGTCACTTCTTACAACTTCTTACCAAGTGTACTTTACACCGAGTACTATGCATGTGTTTATTTTTTAACCGGAGGCAGATTGGTAGTACGCTAAACTACCGGACATGTAGCGATGCTTCGATTCGCCGATTAAAAATCTATTATTACACCCGTGATGCACGCGTTGAATTGGGCGCGTAAGAGTGGATGACGTATGGTGTATGCTAACGATACGCTACACTTACCGTTTCGCGTAGATGTTGCACACTCGAAATGAAGGACGTGGGCAGGTGCTCCAAATCGAGGGCAAGCACATTTATTTATTGTGGTTAATATTAATCTTGTGAAGAACAGCACCGTCACTCTGTCAAATGCAACAACACGTGTGTTACACGCAGCAATTCTTCCGAGTCGCCATTAATGATGTGGCTGGTTTACACGTGCGGTTATTCAATTAACCCTGCCAACCACCTACAGGCCCAACTCAGTTATCACATGCTGCTGTACACATGCATTCATGCACTGCACAGCACATCAGGACTTTCACAGAACCACACTTTACTCCCTTGCTGCACAAGGATATAATTAAAAGAGTGATCCATTCCTAATGTGCCACATAAAGACCGACAGCAAACGAATAAAAGAAACAATATGACACGAGATGGCAAAAGTAAAGGTGCAACCCTGCAAGTGACTTGCTCATGCCACTGATGGTGGAAGGCCCTCCGCTAGGATAGCGTTCTAGAGAGCTCCTCGAGAGAGGGTAATTTGGTCTACTCTTCCACGCCTCGGAACAAATACGACTTTTTGTTGTACTCATTGTGCCCTTGAATCGTGACAAACCATTGCGCCTCTGCGTGGTTGGAGAGGTCCATCGTAACATGCCAAATAGCATGGGGCGTTAACCCTTGTATCGCTATGATTACGATCGCAATGATTTTTTTTTACCTTTGAGACTGAACATCAGGACGTGGCATCCGCACGCATTGCCCCTCCCCCATGACCCACATTGCGTAAAATGTGACCACCAATACGGTACCGATGGTGAAGCCAGTCAACGGCCGCAACACTGCTCTCCGGGGCTGTTGAGGTTAGCTGCTGCCTCGCGCTGTTCCAATGCCGTTTGACCACAAGCCAGAGGTCGCAACCGGGTACCCGATACCCGTATTCTACCTGATACCCGGCTACCCGTACCCGGCCGGGTACGGGTACCCATTTGCGACCCTGGTGCGGCCGGGTACGGGTACGGGTAGGCCGTGAGTCACTGGTGAGTCACCGTTTGTCACTCATTTCCCAACGTCTTGTCTCTTCTCACAATTCAAGTTCCTAGAATCAACCCACCCGCGCCTGCAACATGGCTTCATCCCAGAGGTCGCAATCAGGTACCCGATACCCGTACCCTACCCGTACCCGGCCGGGTACGGGTAAGGTACGGGTACGGCCAGGTACGGGTACCCTTTTGCGACCCTGGTGCGGCCCGGTACGGGTAAGGAATCAAAACCCGTTTGTGACCTCTGCCACAAGCCACGAGTATACCCACCCGGACTCTACCGCTGAAGTGATGGAGTGCCTTGACCGCTGTGGGTGCGTCGGTGTCAGAATACCTCTAGCAAACATTTTTTTGGAGCGGTCACTTAAAGGAGTCAACACCCGCAGCATCGGGTTATGTGTGAGTCTGCGTTTGTCTCGTCCCTTCAACAAGGTTGAGATAAATGTTGATCGTGCCGACGATGGGACCTTCACGTACACCGCGTGGCGCGACGGCGCACGATGAGGAAGGCTCGGGTACCGAGTCGGTCGCCAGTAGCTGCGTAGATTTCATATCAGTTGCATACAGGAGAATGATTCTCTTATCCCGAACAAAGTGGGTAACGAAATTCGCAGATCCCAAGTGCAGTTTACCCATTTACCACCGTGAAGCATTCGCAAACAGGGCCAATGGCGGAGCCAGGATTTTCAGGTGGGGGGGGGCAACCCCTCCAGCAATGAAAAATGATAGAGGAGTTGTTAGTGAGTAAGGACTTGTCCCTTGCTTTTTATTCGACGCGTGTGCGGCGATGGCGCAGCCATCGATCGAGGGTCGAATTTGAGCCGCGTGGTGTGATCGGCATCGCGCTCGCTGAAGGTGAATGCCTTCAGGGAAGTCGTGTACTGGATACGCAACTGCGCACAATTCTGAGTCACTTATAACTGCTTTGCCGTTACTTATTGCCAATTATGGACTCAGACTATTGTCCTATCATCTCATAAAGTCCTTGGCACGTAATCATATGCTACACAGTGGCAGTGGGGGTCGCAAAATGCCGATTTATTACTAATAAACCCCAATGATCCGATAGAAATTAGGGATTTAGATCGGATCATTGCCACCCCCCCCCCACTGGCTCCCCCAGTGAACAGGACACCGCCAACGTCCGCAGCCTGGGATTTGCTCCTCTTGTAATGTACACACTTCCATTCTAAACTAACTTAACACCATACTCTTTGGTTCTTTCGGTAAAGTCACGTAGGTTTAAAATTTAATAAATCACGACGTTTCAGGTGCAACACAAGCGTCCATCATCAGGTGGGAAAGCATGGTCTGCTGCTGAGGCAGACTGTTTTAAAAGGTAAAAGGTAACTTAACACTTTTTTATTTGACCAGGTAAGGCTCACCGAGCTATAAAACTTTTTTTTAGAAGCGATCTGGCCACATGTGATAGCTTAACGAAGTGGCTTATCATCACGTGGAAATGTACAGCAGCCAAATACTCTCAACGCACGTTTCAAAATGTGTAGGGAATAACTGGAGGACCCGAAGAAAAATCCACGCGGCCATGGCGAGAGAGACACGCAAACTCCAAATATACACGCGCCAGGGTTGAGATCGAACCAACGACCCCCTCCATACCAGGCGAGGTAGTTACTATCTCACCACTGCGACGCCCATTTTGGGATGCTGCAGTTGATATCCTTTTACAGAACCATTAATTAAAGGTAGCCCTGCAGGTGACTCTTGGTTGCGGTTGAGAATGATTACTCCAATGGTAATGCACTTGTAATTGTGTAAGCAGTTGGCAGCTTCGGTCCAGCGGCATTATTAAATGGTTATTAAATTTTGCTGTCGGGTAGTACGATGGACAGATATGCACATGCCTCGCCTTCATTTGGTCGCGTAACTGAAATTGTCTTCACCCGTGACCATGGTGTCGTAAACATTTTTTGGTAATTATTTAACCGTTTCCAGCTTCTCTGAAAAAAAGAAAGAAACGTTTTACACCGCGGCATTCTCGAAGATCAACCCACCATGAGTGCGCACATCTAATCGAATCTCGGAAGCTGAGCCGGGTTAGTACGTGGATGGATGACCACCGTGGCTTGCCAGGTGTTGTAGGTGTTCGTCCACGGTGGATGACCATCGTGGGTTTTCTCCGGATTCTCCAGTTTCCTCCGCATGAGGCCAAACAATCATTAATAGAATTAACCAAACATCCCAATGCAGGACAGTCTTGACAAAGAGATAGTAAAGCTTTCCTCTGTAAATTATTGACGTTATTAAGAACTATAATTACATGCTTACCTTTCTGACGGTGAACGCAATCAAAGTTAATCATACACCCATCCAACATAAAGGAACAACAAAGCATAGGGCATCAAAATACTAAAAACCGTCACGTAAAACGAGTTTCTGACATTTACGTAAGCTTCAGCATTTGCATGTAAAAATGATCGGCCTATGCTGGGCACCATTCTTTGAACAAACACCTCTCGAGACTGGTCGTTAGTGAATACACCCTTTAATGCCAAGGAAGATGTTCACCGAGTAAAGTATGAATTGATAAGCGTGAAGAAGCACTTAGGAGATTGTTGAGCACACGTGCTCGCACCGAATTGGCTCCAAGATGCGATCTCCTTCTGCAAAGATTTTAAAAATAGAGACATAATTGATTTTCTAGACGTAGTTTAATTGCTGTGCCAAGGGAACTGAGCTGCAAGACTATGCAGACGGGGGGGGGGGGGGGTGACTAGTGGGTTAGTGCAAAGCACTCTTGTCTGGCTTTAGTTTCCATGGGTACAAATCCAACTTCAGTTGATGAGGCTTTTCATTAACGCGTTGAACAACAATTACACAGGGGCGAGGAATAGCATTCCTGTTGCAGATCAGCGCAAATACCTACTTTAAGGTATTGCGTCCAAATTGGATTTTTTTTATTTGCAAAGCAATATTTTATTAGACGTATAAACGCACAGCACACTCCAAGGGCACAACGTGAGCGAGACACGAACACATAGACATACATTCTGTGAAAGCATAGCCTCATAAGTTCAAGTTATTATCATCTTACAGAGGAGAGAGTTCAAAGATCACGACATCTTGGCGCCCACGGTGGCGAGAGGTTTACTGCCTTGCCTGGTATAAAGGGGGTCGTGGATTCGACCCTGGCGCCTGTATGTTTGGAGTTTGGATGTTCTCGAGTATTTGGCTGCTGTAAATTTCGCCATGATCAGCCGCTTCGTTGAGCCATCATTCGTGACCAGGTCGCTTCTGAAAAGGAGCTATGCGGTGTAGTTCAGTGGGTCTTACATGGTTAAACAAAAATAGTCAAGATTAATTTGTGTGACTAGATTGGTGGTGCGATACAGTCTGTAATCTTATTGTATAATGCCCTGCTTTTGTTTAAGCGGGACATCTATGGATCACCCTATAGGCATATACGTATATTATTGTTTAACACGTAGGCTTTCGCGACCAATATCATCCATAATACAGTTTTTTGGGTTAGATCGCGCAAATATATAAATGTGTCGTTAAACTCTCTGCTTGGATTAGATATGTGGATGGCACATTGGTGGTCTGGCCACACGGCAAAGATACACTTAACGAATTTTTAATCATCTCAACTCGCAAAACCCATCCATCCAGTTCGCCATGGAAGTGGAAGCTGACAGAACTCTACCATTTTTGGATATTCTGCTCGGACGGGGTCGAAATGGGAAAATAACACGCAGCGTTTACCGAAAGAAAACGCTCACTTACGCATATCTGAATGCAGAGTCACACCATCACCCCGCAAAGAAATCCGCTATCATCAAGACTCTCATTCATCGGGCTAAGAAAGTGTCAGATGGTGATAGTCTGAGAAGTGAAATTAAACATGTTAAAGAAGCGCTGCAATTGAACGGTTGCAATGATGCACAAATCAACAGGGCATTGAATGCCAAACCAAATACAATAACACGAGCATTGAAACTGCCCAAGTAATTAAAACCATTAAAATACCGTACATTTCGGGAGTAACTGATAAACTTGCTGATGTTTGGAAAAACAAAACATCCGAGTCAGATTTGACACGGTAACTAAAATACAGAAATGCATATGTGGTACAAAAGATGTATTACTGAAGCTATCAACATAAGGTGTGACTAATTGTACTTGTGGAAAATGCTATGTTGGGCATACAGGCCGAATGATCAGCACGAGACTAAAATAACATCAAAGAAATATAAAATACTTGCAAATGCAACTGTCAGCAGTAGCAGAACACGCGTGCCAACAAGGACACTCAATTGATTTAGATAATGTTCTCTCCAAAACAAGTTACTACTGGCCAAGCCTAATTAGATAATCTCTCGAAATTGAATGAAATAAAACATAATTGTAACCGTTCGGATAGCTACCGACTTAGTGCAGCTTGGAAGCTAATAACTAAATAACACATTGTTTAAATGCATGCCTATACAGGGCACCATACTTCAATAGGGATTACCGTTGGTACGGCTATTTTAGTGCACACAATGGACAGGAAGTACAAGATCAATGGGCTCACATAATGCACGTGCATCATGCACGTTGACTCATTAATACCGCGCCCCTCCCCACTTTGCACAAGAAGAGCGCACAAGTGACGTCATCACATCTACGCCTCTATATAGGGAACGAAACAGGGGGGGGCTTCTTCAGAAATCTGGCTGTAGCCTGATGAAGCTCGTTGTAATTACTGGCAAAACGTCGTACTCAGATTGTAAATGTTGTGGCTTGGCTCTCCAACACACCCGTGTGCTGTACTAGTGACGAATTGGCATGTTCTGTTTACGTGACAAACCGTAATAATTGGCTGTGTCGGGTGGTGGCGGGTTTAACGACACATTGACATATTTACGCAATCTAACCCAAAAAAACCTGTATTATGGACGTATATTATAGTATGTACGACGCTGTGGAGAAACCGCGTTACGCTAGGTGGCAGCCTTCTCTTGTTTGATCAGCTGTTGCCGAGGCTGATGATGGGTCGTGACGCAGGACGAGACATTTAATTCGAATTTCGCTACATCATGCGTTCCGTGCCAAGTGCTGTCATGCAGTAAAAGCACGGCAGGGCAAATTTAGCCTTGAGAGGACGTCCAGCGTCGGTTGCCAAATGTTAATGTCTGGCAGGGAATACGCACTTTTTTTAAATCCTCTTCCATTAAAACAACGTCACGTGCTAGCCTATCTGCGTGCATTTGCGTCAAACCAATGACATCTGCGATTGACTCGCTGCCAGAGGTGAGAAAATATTTGTTGTCTGGGACACGGCATTGGTTTTCCTTTTTAATGCACACACTTTGACTACAGTCGAATAGCCAGTTGTATAACCGATTATAGTGAAATATGACCAATTTCCCAGTAAGGCCTCATCGAGTTCTCAAGGTTATAATCTTTCCAGGAGGGCCCTGCATTTGGATGTTTGGCCATTTGCATTGCCGTAGTGGGCCGACACTGAAAACTTCACGCACGCAGATTCAAGAACAAATTGCTGCACTGGCATCGACTCACTACCTCGTTGCTAAAGTAATTTAAATTGCGATTACGTTGTGCGTCAATATGGCAACGTGATCTTATACATTTTTATCCATGTTGATGTCTGTACTTTTTTTTTACGATACCATCGACCACGATTCTGCCGCCTGTGGATTGCCGACCGCATGGATGGCAGGGGTGCAATAATGCCTGGATCTGTGCCAGAACAGACATTCATCTGTGTGAGTAGCAGTTTGCATGCTCGCGTCAATCCCCTAGCAAAGCCCACGTCGTTTTTTTAAATGCCCATCGTTGCAACTATCCGGCCAACCAAATCGTCCCCGAATGCACCCGATCTCTGAGCATGGTTCGGAACTTGGATTAGTGATCGCCAGGGATTTCCAGATTGCTGTTGGTGTGGCACTACGGAGTGGTAAACATCGTGGGTGCTCGCAGGACGTTCTAGATTTGAAGCTTTCGTGACTGCAAGGATTCATACTCTTAGGTTTTTTTCGGTAAAGTCACGTAGGTAAAAAATAAAATTAAAAGTTAATAAAAGTAATAATGTAAATAAAATAATAAATCACGACGTTTCGGAGGCAACACAAGTCTCCGTCATCAGGTGGGACCGTCACAGCTAAAATTACTGCATCAAGTGATGATGCAAGTGATGATGCATTAATTAAAAAATTACTGCATCAAGTGATGGTGCACTAATTTTTATTTAATTACTGCATCAAATGATGATGCAGTAATTTTAGCTGACGGTCCCACCTGATGACGGAGACTTTTGTTGCCTCCGAAACGTCATGATTTATTTTACTTTATTTTCATTATTACTTTGATTAACTTTTAATTATATTTTTTACCTACGTGACTTTACCGAAAAAACCCCAAAAGTATACTCTCAGGGGGTCTTCATTTCCCTGCTACGTGACGACGCCAAACACGAATGAAATTGCCCAAAAATCCCGATATAGCAGGATCCTTCTGAACAAAGAAAGGTCTCGAAACAAGGCGAGGGTTTCTCGGGTACATAATTTGTCGTAATAATCTCGAAAAACATAAAAGCAAACGCTTTAAACGACCGCGACTGAATATGTATCAAGCTAATTCGACTCGAGCTAACGCTGCGCCTTGTATCCACGCCAGGGTTGCCTGGGGACGTGAAACGCGTTTGGGCTTCAAGCTTTGCCCTGCCCGTTCGTTCTTTGCCGACGAAAAACCCTCCGTGCTTCCCGTTTGCATTCTGACCTTGAAGTGAAACGTTGTTGTCGTGAAATGCTGCACGGACAGCGATGAATGTGGACGAGCCCCTTGCTTACTACGTCGGTAGATATTGCGGCTTTCTTTAACAATCCTCTCCTCCACCTCCTCCTACCCTTTGTGAAAAAAACAAGACATTGCGTTGCCAACCCCACGTAATGAATGCCCTCCCTGTTGCAGTGTTTGTCACAGTGTGTGCAGGTGGTCAGGGCTGCTTTGTGGCGGTAGTGCAGCGGTTAGCGCGCTGCGATATGTATGCGAAACTGTTGAACTTCTTTCGCACCGTACATAGCCAACCGTGCTCATCGGAGGTGCGGTGGAAGGACAACACGAACCTACTGTACACACAAAAAGCAGTTCTAAAGAAATTAATCCAGCGACCCGAGTTCGATTCCCGCTCACGACCAACACCAGTGACGATTATCTGAACCGGTTCTGGGCCTCCCATAGGTCGACTTGAGTACCTATGTAGTAAACATCGTTGCTGGCTACCCACCCCCTCGTGTGCCGTGCCGGCCTTCATAGGTGCTCGCTAACAAGCACTTACCCCAACAGTCTCTTAATGACTACACGAGGGATCTTTGTCTTTGCGCAAGCTCTTTGCGGCACTGGCCACCGTCACAGATGAAGGGGGATAGACTCGGCTGCAATGCGTGGCACTGTATACGTGTGTATTTTAAGCACAGATCCATCAACGGGGACGTGAGTGTCCAGGCGTAGAGAGAGAGAGAGAGAGCTTGGGGGTCAAAGGAATGCGGGACCTTCCTTGCGTGTTCAGCCACCGTTACTCGAACGAGGAAAGTGCCCCGCACCTCGCCGCACACAAAGTTGTCGTCGCTGTGGACAATTGGCACGACGATGAAAAGCCAAGCGATGCGAATACGCGCAGGCTACCGAGGCACGGTGAAGAAGGCGGCTGTGCCTGCGGTTAGTTTATAGAAGCAGAGGTCACAAACGCACGTCCGTATATAAAATGCGTTCTATCTCGTTATATTCGCAGGCGTACACATACGTACACGGCTAATTTGTCAGTTCACTCGTGGATGAGCCCCCTCCCCTCTCCCCCGGGCATGACCATACTTCACCACGATGTTCGTGTGGGTTGTGTAAGGGAGATGGGGCACGAGATTGGATTGTTTTTTTATGCAATGCCCTCTACTGCCCACAGCGTCAACTAAGCCCACGCTTGTGTTTAATGGTAGTCCATCCGAGCACAATCCGGGCACTTCTGTACTTTGCTCAGCTTCCGATGTGCTATGGGATTGGGCGCATTCCGGGTGAAGTTGGTCAGTGGCTGTCAGAGCCGTCCCGAGGGGCGACTGCCCCGGGCCCCGCACTTGGGGGGGGGGGGGGGGCACGCTTCAACGTCACGGTGTCAGATGTAATATTCCCAGTTTAGTTTGAGGGCGTCGGGAAGGCCCACATGAAGTGGGATTTGCCCCGGGCCATATATCTCCCACTATGTACGGCCTTGGTCGCTGTAATCGCATATCCAGTGATATACTTAATACAATAAAGTAACAATAGTTTAGCATTCATTTACTGCACCTTTGTCAATCAACTGCGTTGCGTCGGTCATGGGAGTTGTTTGTCCGAAACGTTGCCACGCTGTGATCAACGCAGGATGGTCAAGAGGCCCTCGGTTGCGTGCCCAGGACTCGCCCTCTCATGTTAAGTTGTTAAGTCGGAATCGAGCCAACAAAAACCGCTGGGTTCATAGCGCACTGCGCAAAGCACTGCGCCAAACACTCCGTGCACCCCATTTCTTCTTGTTAAATTTATAATACACTGCAAAATAAAATGAAATTCGGAAAACTCTCTCTGATGAGATGGATGCAGAGGGGATGCGATTCATCACTTACCGGTGAATTAAGGCTCAGGCTGTGTAATGTAAAGCATTCGTGATGAGCATTAAACTGCGTCTTGGGTCTACAAGCGGTACCAGGGTCAAGGCTTCGTCTCCGGTGCATTATCCCTGACACTGATCAATGGGTCTCCAAATGGGGAAAAAAATCAAAACAATTGTGATGGTTAAGTTAGAGGAGACGGGATGCGGTTATGAATGCAAACTGCCGTTACGTGGAATTTGTTTCAATGAAGTATGCAAAGTAGGTCACGCTTTTGAATTTATTTTGGTTTATAAATTCCAAGTGTATTGTAAGACCACACCAAACAAAAAAAACCAGACCGACTCCCATGCTGCACCCAGAGACAGAAAGGTCAGAGCTTCGTTCGTATATACCTAGTGCCTGCCACACCAACGTAATGTGGACATGAACATGTACGGAGTCTCATTGCCACTCCACTGTTAGATGGTGGCTTCCACACTGTGTGGACCGGGCGGGTTATTCGTTCATACTTTGCTGAACAGCACTGCCTCCTGATGCAAAACCGTAACCCCCGCAAGCCTACAGAAATCTGCTGTGCGTGGCGGTTCACCCATCCAAGTACAATTCAGGCGCAAGCCAGTGTAGAGATCTGGTCAGATAACGCGCATTCCAAGTGACTCGGTCATCAGCTGCAGTGCAATAGGATATTGTGAATGAGTCAACCACTCAAGTGGTGCGTCTGAATTTTTTTTCTCCTCTGCTGCCTTTGCAGTTGTTTACTCAAACATGAAATTCCATGACCCCCCCCTCTCCTCCCCCCCTCAACTTGCTTTTAAGGGTTTACATCCTGAATCCCTGCCTCACTTGATGCAGCCAATCTGGCTGTGACGGTCCCACCTGATGACGGAGGCTTGTGTTGCCTCCGAAACGTCGTGATTTTTATTGTTTTATTTTTATTAATTTAATTTTTTACCTACGTGACTTTACCGAAAGAACCAAGAATATGAATCCTTGCAGTCACGAAAACTTCAAATCCAGAATGAAATTCCATCCCCAAACTCTTCCTTTCTCCTACCCTACCAGCTATGGCCACGTGCTCGGTGACCTGCGATGAGGAGCTGCACTCCTTGTGCAGCATCTCAGTGAAGGGATTCATGGGTGAGCTTTGTGTAGCAATATCCCCGGACCTCTCTGTGCCGGCTGCTGATGCTATGAATAGACCTTAGATCAGGGCCACGTGAGGACATTCCTTGAATGGGAGCGAGGGGACTATATGGCGATGAGGGACAGATTAGGGCTGGGCAATAGCATGGGAATTGGTGAAAAGGTCCAGAGCTTACGTTATGCGCGTTTGTGCAAATTCACAAATGGTTACATGTGACGTCATTACTATTCTCATCCATTCTTTATGATCCAATTTTCATGATCATATAAACTATATTGACTTAGAGCTTTCGTGACTGCAGGAATTCATATTCTTTGGGTCTTTTGGCAAAGTCACGTAGATAGGTTCAAACAAAATAACAAAAAACTACGAGGTTTCGATCGCAACACAAGCGGTCCTGATGACGTCCTGATGACGACTGCTTGTGTTGCGATCGAAACGTCGTAGTTTTTTTGTTATTTTCTTTAAACATATCTACGTGACTTTACCGAAAGACCCAAAGAATATATATAAACTATCGTCATCCAATAATCTGTAATTATCGTGATAGAATTATCGAATAGCAATTGCTGCCATCATCATCATCATCAAACAAGGCAGTTCTTATTATGCATTCACTAATGCAGTCACCATCCACAACAAATCATCATTGGAGAAAAACAATACAAGCTGAATTATAGATCCGTTATTGTGCAATGATGGTGACGATGATGACGACGATCATTATCGCCTCTTTGCAAGGTGACCACTGCATGGAGACTATACTGCATGAGGTGTCATCCAGAAGTGAACCAAACCCTTGGTTAGGTAATGAACTGAGAGTTGCAGTCTCAGCGAGCCCCATTAGAGAGTCCCCGACAATGCGCGTCTTGCAATCCACTCGAGCCAGATGGGTCCCGGAGGTCGCACAGAACTGGATCCCTTTACATGGCCAGGCAGCCTCGTGACGAGGTCATGTTTCTCGTGGGAAGTGTTTTATTTTCCACGTGCAGCTGCTATGGTGGTTAAGGTGAAGTCTTGTTGCAGCGAGTATGCCAGATCGTGGTGACCTTTCGTTTGACATTCGACAATCCGTCACAACATTTTTACTGGCAGACATCCAGACCCGCTAACCCGAATGGACGGTGGTGTAAGACTCTCTCGGAAACGCGTGTGTACGATTGCTTATTCACCTGTCACCCACTGAAAAAAAAATCATTGGAAACGCATGACTCAAACAATGCAATGAATGTTACAGGTGAGGTTATGATGTCAAGATAAAATCACGGCCAACGCCAATCACGACACCAGATCTCATCATCGCTCCCTCATGCTGGATTCCGTTCTTCCCAAGTTTTTCATTCTCCTTTGCTGCCCCCCCCCCCCCCCCCCATGGTCTGGAACTCCCTTCTCAGACATTCGTGCTGTCGACTCCCCGCCGCTGTTAAAGTCCCAGGCTCAAGAACTAACGTCTTTTTAAATCCTTTATATTACGTTCACTTGTGCGCTTGCTTGCTTACGACTGTGCAAATCTTTCGGTCGTTTTATAACCCACTTCCCGTGATCCAATCGAGCTGACATTTTCCACACAGACTCGTTGTGCGTGACAATTAATGTTCGTGAAATTTTTTTTCCAAAATTTTACACTTTTTAGGACAAAAGTATTATATTTAATTACCAATTGCTTAATGCTGGCATGCAATCATCTGACCCATAGGTGGCAGCCATCTCAAGCCAGAGGACGAGAGGACTCTAGCCGCCACGCATATAAAGGATTTATAGTAAAAAACTTTGTTTTTACGGGTTAATTTTTTCTCTGGCTATGACTGACCGTCTCCAAACAATCAATCAAATATGCCCACTGTTTCTGAACAGCGTCTTGAAATGTTTAATCTAGACGCTATACAGATTCACATTGTATTATATTTGATAAAGGGTCAACACCTGACCTTCAGACAATTATCTTACAATCTAATGGCTTTAGATATGCACGTTTGGTTGCCGACTACTGGGTGGGTGCTCCCATTGACGGCCTCAGTAACGCGACCTCCATCCTGCACACGTGTCCGACCCATCACAACCTCCCCTTTACTGCCACGTACCATTCCGAAACTCTAAGTTGTTTATCTTATTTCTTCCACGAAATTGCGAACATCCTCCATACACAGACTTGCCAAGGTGGGTGAGTGAAGGCGCGGGTAGGGTAGTGGTGATCCCGAAATGTCAAGCTTATTAAATAGGGCTCTACATTTTAAAAAATGCGTTGGTTTTTTTCCCGGCGAATATCAAGGATGCCCAATCGCTCCCTTCCCATGCAGGGATTCGCCACAACCTCCACCACACACCTGTATTCAACGTCTGGTGTTGACATACGCCTTGCCCTGTAAACGTTGAACTCTGACCCATACGGTAGTAGGACGTCTTAGAAAAGGGTAAATGGTGCAGCCCCGATGGCGAAGGGCCCTCCACGGAAGGGAGCTCTAGAGGAGAGCCCACAACGTCGAGGGTAATTTCGGCCTACTCATCCACGCTGGCACAGATGTCTTGGAAAACTCGTGGTGGTGGTGAAGTTACCCACACTTCACCACACCACAGGCGACCTGCCAGTCGACTCTGGCGTGGCGCATTTATACCAACTGGGTGAACAGAACCAGAGTTTCAGCTGCCGCGCCGGGAAATCAATTAAAACCGGAAGGATGGGGGAGGGCGGGTGGGGTCTGATTTCAATGCCAGTATGCTAACCCATAATACCACGCCCCCCCCCCTATACACACACATTCGGTCAAATACATTTCATTGTATGGCAGTTTTGTGAAAGGCTCGCTACAATACATAGCAATGAAGAGTCGGAATACCCTGTGTGTGTGTTGGTTACAATCACCGATGCTGATGCATGGCTTGGGCGGGAGTAGCGTCGCACGTGATTACAGCTCAAGTCAACACGTGCGGTGGCTTTAATCAGGGCCACGGCAAATCCGCTTCCAAGAAACTCTAACAAAGACAAAAGACCCCCCATGTAGCCTCGAACACAAACAGCAAGTGCTGTTGGCCAGCACCGTTGAAAGCCGGCACGCCACACCGAGGGGGGGGGGGGGTTGGACAGCAACAGTGCTGATGCTTACAAATCGCATCAGGTGCTGATCAAAGGCTAAGTCAACCCAGCACCGGTTCAAATATTCGCCGATGTTTGGTCGTGAGCGGAAATCGAAAGGTGACCACTCCGCCACCACCGACTCACGGGAAACGCCGAGAGGCCGGACCACGCCATCACCAGAGACCAACAAAGAGACTTCTGTTGTTCGCAATGGACACGCGTCGTGTTTATTCACCGCTGTGTATGGGGCTCCAGACGTTGTGTTGGTCGTGAAGGGATCTATTTGTTAGCGCGCTGCGCTACGCACTCGGCGACACGAGTTCGATTCCCGCTCACGGCCAACACCAGTGACGAGTATTTGAACCGGTCCTGTGCCTCCCCTAGATCGACTCAGCCTCAAAGGAGTACCTGGTGCGGTGTAAAAATAATAAATCGCCACTGGGGAGATAAAGGCGGGCGGGCGGGCGTGGCGTTGGCCACCCACCCCCCTCGTGTGCCGTGCCGGCCTTCATGGGTGCTCGCTAACAGCACTTGACCCAACAGTTTAGTAAGGCTACACGGGGGATCTTTGTCTTTGTAACTTGACTATACTTCACCACGTTGGTGAAGGTGGGGCAGCATAGACGATTGATGTATTCTACACTGCAAACTGCTGCCGATTAACAGGAAGTTACGAACTAGTGAGTACCCATGCGAGCACTATCCAGGCTCAAGCCTGCTGAGCTTCCGAGATCCGAGCTTTAACCTCCGCAGAGCCCGAAACGAGAGAGCTACGTCTTCAAACAGCGACAAGAAAAAACAACACGGTGACATCATCGTTCCAGAGGTTCTTTATCCGCACCACCTTGCCACGACGACCACCACCTCCACGAACGGCAGCAGGGCCAGACGACCTCGCTATTGTACGGTTTCATCATCATCATCATCATCGTTATTAGGATGCATCAGTGCGGGATAAGTAACCCCCGTTAGCCAACTGCTTGAATGTGAGCGGGTTATTCTGCACAGCCTTAGGTCTCCAACATACAATTGCGTGCGCTCTGCTGGGCTCAGGAGACAAATCATTGAACGGCCGCAGTGACATGCAGCAAACAAATGGCAAAACAGTATATGAAACACGTGTCTTCAACGTGAAACAAAAATATGAACAAAACCCGCGACAGGAATTCCCGATTTTCAGTCCCCAAAAAAATGTGTCAAATAACCACCGTCAGCAATGGTCAATCCACCGCTCGATGAAATGCCTCCACAAGTCACGATCCTGCAAATAAACGCGATGCGCGGACGCACTCGTCGAGGTTGCATTGAAATTTTTGTTTAAAAAAATCACGATTTGTGGGATGTAATTAAATTTGTGGCCATATCGGAATTTTGAATGAAGATCCGCTCATCTGACGTCAGTGCTCCGCTCGTGATTGGGGAGGCAATTGGCGTAATCAGGAGAAGTGCATTCCTGTGTCTGCGTCGCATTCGAGCGCGCTGCAGTTCACGAAGGCGTGCGCATGGAAACGAAACCCCCCCACCCGGGCCCACGTCAATGGACGGGGTGGAGCGACTGCTATAGGCGGTTAGCGCATTGCGCTGTGAAACCCGCTCGTCCGAGTTCGCGTCCCAGCCACGGCGAACGCAACAGCAGCAGCGACGACGAACGTCTGAACCGGTGCTGGAGGTCGTCACCCCTTTTCACTAACGCGCACTCACAAGCGTGATAAAGTACCGTTAAGAACCAGCCCCCCCCCCCCCCCATAAAAAAACCCCCCCCCCCCCCCCACAGAGCCCAACACGGCGTGGCTATTGCCTCGTCATCTTTATCATTTATAATTAATATTTCAAACACGCGCGCACGCAAAAAGAAGCGCATTGCGACTTCGCTTTGCAACGTGAATTATGAATCCGCTCACGTGCCGCCTTCCTACGTCCGCGTGGCGCACACAGCAACGATTGTCAAATGCAAACGGATGGGGGGGGGTGAGCAGCAACTGCTCTTCATCTCAAGCGAAGATTAGTCCTTGCGTAATGCGGAGAGAGAGAAAGGGGGTGGCGGGCGGGGGGGTGCAATGAGGATAGATGGGGACGCGAAATTGCTCTGCGCAGTAGCCAATGGCGCGCGATTTGCTGCTGGCGTCGGGGATGAGATACAGGGCGCACAGATACAGGGCGCACAGATAAAGGTGCCGACGGAGACGAGGGGCAGGCGGGGGGGGGGAGCGCATCCGTTTCGCGTGTTCATTCGCACGGTGGACACAACGTCGTGGTGCGTGTGCGGGCACATCGGGAACAACGTCCAAAATGCAAATGCGGCGGCGGCCGCCGCGCAAAGAGACTTTGGTCGGCTACCCCCCCACCACCACCACAACTATCACCCCTTCCCCCACCACCACCACCATCACCACTCCCCCCCACCACCACCACCATCACCCCTCCCACCTCCGCGCTCAGTCTCGGTTCCCGAGCGCGTTCGTACGCACGCCGCTGCACGTACACACGCTCGCTACGTCACGACACGGGTAGGAGCAAAGGATCTTAAAACGGCCGCTACACCCCAACCCCCACCCCCTCTCATCATCCATCTCCCCCTTCCCTCCCTCCCTGCCTCCCTCTCTCCCCTGCTCCTCCTCCTCCCGAACCGCCGCAACATCATCAACCCCATGACCATGACACCGCCCACTGGTACCCCCCCCAACCCCCGCAGATGGAGAGGTTCCTCCCATCCACCCGGGCCAAAAAAAGACGCGTCCCCACTACCCCCCTCCTCCTGCTGCTGCTTCTCCCCTCCAACCTCCTCCCTCCCTCCCGCTCAGCCTCTTCACCTCCTCCCACCCCCCCCAATGCACCCCACCGCGTCATCCTCCCACCAACCCAGAGACCCTAAGCAGGGCTGGAGAGAGCGAGCGAGAGGAGGGAGGGAGGAGGGGGGCCGGGCTCCACGATTGACCACCACGTGGTCACCGTTACGCGAGTATAAATAGAGGCTGCGCCGCACGCGGGGAGAGCGCAGACGCAGCAGCGAGACGAGAGGCGTGAAGAGAAGAGAAGAGCAGAGAGAGAGAGAGCGAGCAGATAACAGAGAGAGAACAGAGCAGAGAGATAACAGAGAGGAGAGAAGAGACGACACAGCGATCTGGCTGCAGCGCGAAGCAGTGGCGATGAGAGCTTGAAGGCGATCCTCGTCAGTGCGCGTCCCCGCTCGCCTCGGCTCCTTTTCTCGGATCCCATGCGATTCTTCAGGCTCTCATTTAAGTGTTTTGTAGATTGCTTCTGATTCCCTTCGGCCGCGACACCTAAAATAAGAACGAGTCTTCTCTTCACGACAAAACAGAACCAAACGCACCGCGGTCGGGTCGGGCTGAGTGGAGGTGGTGGTGGTGGTGGGGCTCGGTAGCCCGTCCCGACCGAGGGGTGTTTGGTTCATCCAAACCGCGTGCGCTGAGAAGCCGGGGGGGTGGGTGGGTTTGGGTGCCTTTGAGCGGTGGGAGAAGGAAGTCTCTTTTCTGTTGCGTTATTTTTGGTGTCGAGGAAGAAAGAGGGGCACGTGGCTGCAGCTGCGGTGGTGTTGGTCGTGTGAAGATGAAGATGAGACAGTTTCAACTCTGCCCGGAGAGTCCCTGCGACGGCTCAAGCGACGATGGCGCCGTGGTCGATGCCGGGGACCACACGCGGGTCGTGGTGGTGGCAGCGGCAGGCGGCGGCGGCGGTGGCGGTGGTGCCAAGGGGGACCACGATGGCTGCGCAGAGGCGGGCGGCGTGAGCCCCCGGCCCAGGGGCGAGTACAGAGAGCGGGAGACGTGGACCCGGCAGATGGACTTCATCATGTCGTGTGTGGGATTCGCCGTGGGTCTGGGCAACGTCTGGCGCTTCCCTTACCTGTGCTACAAGAATGGCGGAGGTGCGCTCACACACACACACACACACCGAAAGACAACGATTGTCCACCCACCCGTTTAGTGACTGTCACAGGCCTCGCGATCCACCACCACCAACACCACCGACACCACCACCAACACCACCATCACCACCACCAACACCACCACCACCACCAACACCATCACCACCAACAACACCACCACCAAAACCACCACCACCATCACCACCAACACCACCATCAACACCACCACCAAAACCACCACCACCATCAACACCAACACCACCACCAATACCACCAACACCACCAACACCACCTCGTTTGGGCAAGCGCCGTGCACGACCATCGATTGTTGCCATGGCAGCGCACGATCGCCAGCGATGCCGCCCGCTCTGCTGCTGCTGACGGCGCAACACGCGCGGCGCTGAGTGCGTGCGCATGTCGCTCTGGCGTCGTTTAGTGACTGTCACAGGCCTCGCGATCCACCAGCAACACCAACATCATCCCCACCAACACCACTACCACCACCAACACTACCAACACCACCAACACTACCACTACCAACATCACCAACACTACCACCACCAACACCTCCATCACCACCACCAACATCACCATCAACACCACCACCAACACCACCACCACCAACACCACCAACATCACCACCACCAACATCACCACCACCAACATCACCACCATCACCACCACCAACAACACCACCACCACCCCCAACACCACCAACACCTACACCACCAACACCACCACGTGCGGCTGAATGGTCTTCCTCCACGTGCTCCCCGCCCGCTCGTCCGTTCATCCATCCGCGCCGTCGAACGGGCGGATGGCAAATCGCCGTCAACGCGCCGACGATTCATTGACGGATTCACGTGGATGGGGTGGGTGGGGGTGGTGGTGGGCAGCCGATTTACATTCACTCGAATTCGCCGGCGCTCTCCGTGTCGAAGTGCTTGCTCCATTGGCGAGCGTCAGGCGTGAGACGTTCACGCAGGAGGCGAGCGAGTTGGGTCAACCCCCCCCCCCCCCCCCGTGGAACGTGATCGGCTCGCGAGGATTGGAGCGTGGGTTTGGAGCCAGATCAAATCCCTGCTTTTCTACGTGGCAAGGGAGCTAGGTCCGCTGCACGTGCCGGCCTTACTGATGAGGTGTCGTCGGAGCCGCGTCTGCGTGAGCCGGGGGGGTGTTCACGGACTGGCAAGGGCAGCCAATCCTGCCGCTCTTACCCTTCCCCACGTCCCTGATCACATCGCCGCACGTGTCCCGTGCACTGTACAGACCCGTGCTGCTCTGCCCATTGATATGTTAATCGCGTAGCCATCGCCCGTCACGTTTCCCCGTGTGGTGGCAGATTGATGAAATTCTCAATTGGGCCCCTCACCTGGATACAGTGACCGTCATTGAGTCGAACAATGCGATGGATCATTGTCATAACCGGCAGCAAATGTAATTCATAATACAAAAACATATTTTAGAAGGGGCTAAATGACCCCGCGTAGTGCATATACGAACGAGCGTTCTTCTTCGTGGCTACGGAAGAGGGCTTTTGTTGTTTAGGTGAAAGGAAGGTTAGGGTTTGGATTTCGGGAGAGAGCAGGGTGGTGGGAAAAATATATATTGATGGATCGAGGCATCTGGAGAAATATAAACAGTTGTTGGTACAGGGATTAGCGGGAGGAAACCTTGGCTTAAAAAAATTAAATGGAACGTGGACAGCTGTGTGGGTGGGGGACAGTCTAGAATGCGTGGGTAGCAGTGGAGAAGGAGCCACCATTTCTCAGAATTTTAGCTCGTGTATTACACAGAATAAAAACGGCGTTCAAGACACCCAATGGGGAAGTATAAATATATGTCCACACTCTGAATACGGCGAATGTATTAATTGCGTGACAATTTTATTTTAACACCACGGGAGGTCATCTGAAGTTACAGAAAATTTGGCACGAACAAACAAATTGGCACGATTTGTTATCCACCGGATGTCTCTGTGCTTGGGCAGCTTCTTCAGCTCCGAGCAACGTGGGAGGCAAAAACATTGGACACCATTTCCGAGCAAACTCTCTCCGAAAACACATCTGGAGTGAACCAGCAGTTGAGCCACCCGGAGACACACACTGGTCGATTTGGTGGCCATGCTGGTTTTATGAGCTTGTCCCCAGGGTTTAACTGCCCATGTTCAGTGATTGACGGAACCTCATCCATGTGCTACGGCTCGATTTGCCATCACTGGAACCACAGCAGCTGCCACTAGAGCTCTGGGGACATCTGTAAAATGTGGTGATTTTATTTCGCCAAATTTGTCGATTGTTCAGAATTTCCCCTCTCCTGCCTGCCACCTCTTCCTGAAATGCGACGGCACCGGTTTTTTTTGTAAAATGTAAACTCTATTTTCAAGGGCAACGTTTTTTGTATGTGTGTTGTTTAGTTTGTTGTCGTTTCCCGTACCTCTGGTTAGCACAGTTGACCATTTATGGTGCGAAATAAGTTATACATAAATACATTAACCGTGACTTGTCTCTGGATCATGCAATTGCTGAAAAAAATACAAGCGCCGTTAAACACCATCTCCGATAGTGGCCAGGGAGTGTTTATTAATGGACAAACCTGCTGAGTAAGAAGCACAATTTGTGAATTAGAAAACATGAACCTGTGGTCGCCATGGGTTCTCACCTGGGTTATAAATAACGGCCATCTACAGTATTTGTGTTAATTTAATTTTCCTTACAATGAGCCAGCAATTAAAATACAACAACGGACAGCACATCCTACATGTTAGATAAGCAATACATGACACGAACGCATTATACTCATATTTACGTGATGGGATGACAATTTAACATAACTGCAAGGCATTCAATTATTATATAATAGGTTTGAAACAATAACAAATATTGGATACCATTTAGATTTTATTTAAACACGAAGATTGTTGAAGTGGGCAACAATTGTATTTAGTTATTTTCATTTTATTATTATTTTTCATCTATTTGACTTTAAAGAAAGAACCAAAGAGTATGGATCCTTGCAGTTACGAAAACTTCAAATCTAGAATTAACAATTTAAGTCTGCCATAGCACGTGCAAGGATAGCCAATTTTAACTCCGCATACTATATGCAAAGTATTAAATTGGTCAGTGGGTAAAAATTCTGAACTCTATTTGAAGGGCAACTTTAGCGCCAGTTTAACACGTTGGTTATCGCGAACAATATTCATAATGAAGATTGTTTTTGGGTTAGATCGCATAAATATAAATGTGTCGTTAACCCACCACCACCCGACACGTAAACAAAATGTGCCCATGAGTCACTACTTCAGCAGTAACTCTTCAATTTTATCGACAACATTTATATTTAAGCGATCTAACCCAAATAACTACCCCCCCCCTGCATTTCGAACGTTGGCACCACCTTACATTCAATTAGTTCTCTCGTGGCTCTCACGTCCGATGCGGTTAGAGAAACGAAGGCACGAAATCTGCCGCGTGGCGAAAGTAAATTGCCGTGTGGGGCGCATCTCCGTCTTGGACTTGCGTACGCTCGCAAAGTCACGCACGGTGCATAGCGTTGCACCACATCGCGCAGGTAATATCAAAACCAAACCATCAACGGTGCTCTTTAACCCCATAAAAAAATTGCACAGAAATCAAAAGATTCGTCATCATCATCATCACGACCCATGGGCAGATATCCCCGTAGGTATCCACTGCACATTTCGTCATTCCTCTCTGTCTTGTGCCAATACGCTCAAGTAGTGCCACATTTTTCACAGGCACCAATCACTCATGTCGTCGTCAAGCCCTTGTCTGTTCAAAAAAAAAGACGAGCATGAGGAAAGTCGAACCGCGTCAGCCAATATTCCCCAAAACATCGAGTGTGGGACCGCCAAAAGCGGCTGTCATTGGTCCTCTCGCTGCCTACTGTAAAGGTGGCGACAGACGACAAGAAGCTGCCACTGCTGGGACCGGGCAGGCGCCAGTAACGTTCCGCACCGGTGTCGGGTTAAGAATAGTGCGCGCCCCATGGGTGCGCAGCAGGGGCTCGACATTTTCCTGCCGCCGTAAGAGATTCTCAGCCAGTAAGCCCAGAGACGTGGCCGGCAATCGTCAAGCCAGAAGGGCCGGGTTGCTCTCCTTGAGACCGGACTTCATTAAGGGGAGGATGTAAGATGATTTCTCGCGGGGATTCATATCGTCGTATCTGGCGCCGCGTGTAACGAACGTTGGGCAATGGTTATCTCCATCGTTGGTCCTGAGCCAGTGGTTGAAAGACCATATCCAAACAGGCGGCGTCCAGGATTTACGTAAGACGGCAACTCTTAATGAGCCACCATATGGTGCAGCCAACACCGAGTGTTGGTCACTGTACCGACCCAGAAGGGATGTTGGAGATGATGAGCTGATCCTGGCAGGGATTTGAGCGCATGGTCTCAGGAATGGGGGAAGCCCTCTGTCAGCCGACAAACTCGGCTATATTCTGGCCAGCTTTTGAGAACTTTCCGGCGTGCCGTCCCTTGTTGCATTTTATCGCTCGCTGCCTCTCTAAAATATTTGACAGACGTGATGGCACGTGGTTTATGTCCTTCGTTTGTAACTAGTGCGCATTGGCTAATCAGTGTCCCTCTTGCAAGGGAGAACTGAGCTATTTACAAGGATGCATATAGGGCTTCAGTGTATATAATGGGGGTAAAAGGTCAAGATGTGTCACTGCTGGTAGCAGGGCCTCTACTGGAGTAAGCTATAGAGAGCTCCTCTAGAGGGTATTGGCCTACTCTTCCATGCTATACTTCTGACGTTGTGGAAGGAAAAGTATTTTAAAAAACACAACGGAAGGGGCGCAAGTATTTGTGCAATATTACAAACTAATGTAGCGTACAACGTGAAGTACCAGATCATGAAACCGCATCAATGCTCGAGAGCTATCAGTTCAACATTGGCTCAAATTATCATCAGATCACCATGTGTGCTTGTGTACAGGGATCTGTTTGGGATGCGTGCTATCAAGAGACAATTACACATTTACATTATTTACATTTAAAAAAACCCGCTAAACCAATTTTCAGGAACCCACTTATTCTGGAATGGGTGACGATTCTTTGACACGTGGACAATCACGCTGTACAGGAAAGGTGTTTTTTGCTAAACAATTATAAATGTATCTTCTGTCCAGGAGTGAGCTGTAGATTGCTTGCTTGGGCCGTGTCTAAATGCGTGCACGTGCAAGTCAGCGGTATGGTGTACACACGTGTGCACTGCGTGTGTGTTGTTTGTACGTTGTGTGTGTGTGCGTGTGTGTCTGTGGGGCTGTGGGGAGCGGTAGTGTAGGGGTTAGCATGCTGTGCCACAAACCTGGCCACCCGGGTTCGATTCCCGCTCACGGCCAACACCGATGACGATTATCTGAACCGGTCTTGTGCTTCCCCTAGGTCAACTCAAACACAAATGAGTGCCTAGTGCAGTGTGTAAATTTCGCCACTAGAGAGACAAAGGCGGCCTGGCGTGGTGCTGGCCACCCACTCGCTCGTGTGCCGTGCCGGCCTTCATAGGTGCTCGCTAACAGCACTTGCCCCAACAGTTTGGCAAAGGCTATACGGGGGATCTTTGTCTTTGTGGAGCTGGCCACCCACCCCCTTGTGTACTGTTGATGGCCTTAATAAGTGTTTGTGAACAGCACTTGCCCCAAAAGTCTGCTAAGGCTATACAGGGGATCTTCATCCTTGCGCTTTTAAATTTTTACAAGCAAACGTTCGTACATCTTTTAAAAAATGTACTATTAAATAATAAACACATTATATTAATAACATCGGCCTACTATACATTTTCTCTGTTATAAGACAGTGTTAATGACGGACGTGATGATGTTTCGTTAAATATTGTGCTTGTGCAGCACTGCTAGCATAGTCTATTCAGTTTTTTGGTCAATGGTTCTTTAGCGTTACAATAATGCACTGACTGATGACTGATGGACCTCTTTAAATCCAATGCTGGATGAAGGCCTCTCACATCGTGTTGGTTATGTTTTTTCTCTCTCTCTCCACACTTCATCGTGCTGGTCAGTATGTGTTGGTGATGGCGGGGGCAGGCAAACAGGATCAGTTTTACTGTCATTCGCCACAGACGTTAGCAGTGGCCGGGAATTGAACATAGTCTTTCTACGTTCATCGTGCATTGCACTTTCCACTGTCCCGCTGATTACCCCCCCTCCCCGCTATGGTATAACGGTACAGTATTTATGCAAATATATTCATGCTACCTTTTTGGATTAGACACGAAGACGCGATTTTTATTTTCAAATTGACTCAACATTTAATGTAACGGCGAAATGTCTGGTCAGTGGCTCGTTCTACCCCGCCGGCGTGGAATGCATTCTCGTGTAGCGCCCGCGTCGTGCGCACAAGGCAGTGGCGAGGCCGCGTCCTGCCCTCTTCTAAAGGCTAAGTACATTTACTGCTTTCTAATCAATATGCAGCTGGTGCAAAGAAGAACCTTTTTCTATAATTGCCATGGCTCAATTCTGAAGGGTGGTTTAAAAATTCTGTTTAGTGAGATTTTTTTCAGGGGGGGCAGGGGGGGACAAACGCTGCTTGGCAGCTTCGCAAACTTCCAATTAGTGAAGATTTTTTTGTTAGTTTTTTGCGTTTGCGTGCAACTTAAGTCATCCGGGCAGCTTCTAAATATTGCATAGTATATTTAATTATTAAGCGGATGTGACCTGGCTGAAATGCCAAGGCACTCAGTGTGTGGTACGCAATAAATGAAAGCCTGCCATAAAACATTTACGTGCAATAGTAACCTCAGGAATATATATGATATTAGTAGATGTGAATTTGATTGGTCAGTGATGTCACCAAGCCCCGCCCATCACCTCCAGTCCAGCGTCACACGTTGCAAACAAAGGTGAGACTTTTTTTTTCTTCTTCTCAACAATTTTTGTGTTTTATAATATTAGAGTCCAAGAGTCAAATCCATAATCGTTACAGTGATCGATTACTTAAATATTTTCATAGCCCATCACGAATGAAGAGTCAGATTAATATCTTACTGACACATCTCCTGGATTATTTTGCTTTAACACGCACAACGTTTTAATATTTTGGTAACATTTTCAGCAGCTCCCTTAGGGGTAAGCACCCTGTTCCTAAATCAACTTGGGTTTTTATTGGCGGATTTTATGCGATCGAGGACAGGAGGTGCTAAGGCAAGAGTGCACAAAGGGGTTGCTTTCACGGCTTATTTACCGGTGCCATTTAGCATCCGTTGAAATTGCTCGAGCGATGCTATGAGAGGAGGCGTTTTACGCTCGGTGGACCGGGGCTTTGAGTCCGTGTCAGGCCGCACAAACCTGGATGTCGATAAAGAAAACAACGAAAGAAAGTTAAAGGTGTGCAGCCCATTGCCACTACTCGCTCACACAACTGTTGGTGGAAGGGCCTCCACGAGAGGGAGCTGAAACATCTTGGAAGAGAGACGGGAGCACTGTACGGCAAAGTCGATTCTTCTGCTGTTCCACTCTTTAACTTCTGGGTGGACAGAGGCAGCGTGGGGGGGGGGCGGTGTGGGCGATGGAATTTAAGAAATTTCCATCGTTTCAACTGACTTTGCACGCTGGGGAGATCGAATTGAACCGGCAACCTCCGAATTGCAGGTCTCGTGTGCAAACCGTTACACCATGGCAGCGACTGTCTGTCCGTCCGTCCATCAAGAAAGAAAGATCCCCCATGGGACTGAAACACAACATTGACGGTGGGGAGGCTGAAATCGAGCACTTTGTTGGACAACAGGTGCCGACGCTATCCCGCTGGTGAGACTGCATCCCGGTCGTCAAGCTCAAGTGCAACAGTTGACCGCTGCGGCTGCCGCAAAGGGCCCAAATAAGGCGCTGACTTTCCAGTTTGCCACAGTAATGCATTGGATGCTGGGGCCGTCGTGATGGACAGCTGACGGACCCGTCCTTCCCACCACCCCCCCCCCCAAGCGCATGTTTCTTGCTGTAATGGGGAAAAGCTGATTTTGTCAGATTGCCGTTGGCCATTTGCACTCGTGGCACGAGGTCGGGCGTCGTCGTCCCCGCCCGCCCGCCCCGGTTCGATCGTTGATGAGCGCGCCGACTGCAGCTGCTAGCGGTGCCAGAAGGCAGTCATGGCCCGGCTCCGTGCGGTCGCCGCAGTTGCTACCAACATCGAACATCGTTGGGCACACGCTGCCGATTGGAGGGGGGCCGGAGGCTGCAGCGCTGCCAACTCAGCAATTTTACCGCGAGATCCTAGCGACTTAATTTCTGTTAAATCACGTGACTTTCTGGGAAAGAGGGCACTGTGCATGGTTAAGCAGCGGTTCCAGATATGCGTTGAGGGATCGTGTGTCAAGTTTACTTCGGTGTAATATTTGGCAAATTGCCGAGTGACATTCTTACAATTGTTGGAGGGTTAGCTTTCAGGGGTTGTTTGGTGACATTTTCACTTTCAGTTGGCAACACTGGGAGCAGGGGGGGATGGAGGAGGGGGTGGGGGCGAGGGTTGAGGAGACAAGAGAGGGTTACGGGTCACTGGGTGAAGACTTGGCCATTCAAGCCGCCCAAAGCCACAGAGGGAGCCATACCGGGCGCGATGGGCAGAATGATGCCTGTCGTTATATTTAACCACGGGGCAGCAGCAACAGCTGCCACACGGGCAGTCGGCAATGCGGGTTGTGTAAGAATGTCAGACACACGGCAGCAGCGTGGACAGTGGAGAATTCCACGTGTCCAGCGGTACGCATCGGTCAGTTATCCCAGAGCACCTGGCGGGTTCGTTCCGCGACTTGCATCCAGCCGCCAGCGCGCCATCGACTCATTGCAAGCGCAACCCAGCCCGGTGCAAGCCAACTGCGGTGACATCACCCCCGTTAAAGAGTTGAACGGTGGCTCTTCATCGGCGTCGGCGGGATTTACGGGTCGGCAACGTAAACGCCGCTACTGCCGCCCGCGCCGCCGCTCCCCACGGCTCTGGTGTGGTGGCGTCGTTTCGGGACGGGAGCAAAAAAACGTGTTCACGGTCCTGGGATCTCGTTGTAGTTGAAGCGGGGTGCTGGCGTATCTTCGTTCGATCTGTAGCGGCGTGTGAGCGGAATGCTCGGGGTGGTGGATGCTCACGCCTCCGCGCTCCTCTCCGCCGCTCGCTCGCTCGCATAAGCTCATTTGAGGTCATGCACGTGTTGTCGATAATATGCTGAGTGTGAAACCGGGGTTTTGTTTTTGTCCTCTTCTTCCCCCGTGTTGTGGTGGAGCCGCGACCTCCGATGACCTCTTGGTTTTTTTTTGGCTCTGAATCGCAACAGCGGTGCGGTGATTTGCAACTCGTCCAATGGAGCCCTCGCAGTCGACCGTACAGATAATTTTCTGCAAGGGTACACCAGCGATGGGCATCGGCGTGACAGGGCCCCTTGATGCTTGCAGAGAGCTCGCAGGCCAAATCAAATGTCCTACCCTCCCCTCTGGAGGCTGGGATGCTGGTATACCCCAAACCGCCGTGGCAACAGGCTGCATGGGATCTTTTTTGTGTTTAACCGTTTATAGAATTACAAGTATTGGTCAAAAGAGTTCAATTCCTGGCCATGGTTAACAACCGATAAACACCACCAGTGGCGAGGGATATCTGAAATATTCTTGCACCCCCTCACCTCTGCTTTACCACCCTGCACTGACCAACATGGTGAAGTATGGTCAAACAAACCCCTATGACCGAGACAGCATGGGGAGGCCTTCATTCAGCAGTCGATTGACAAGGGACAGCACATGTTTTTTTTATAATCGAGTGTTTTATCGCTACTTGTCCAAGACTTAGTAATGCAAAACAAAAATGAGAAGCACAACCAGAGTGAATATGTGCAAGCGTTTACCATCGCGTTCTCCGTTTTTTGCATTTAGTCTGTTGTCCTTCCCCCGCACCTCCGATGAGCACAGTTGGCTTTGTATGGTGCGAGAGAAGTTCAACGTACACACAATGCAAACCCTATTGACGGCTCCTTTGTATCCTCCACGAGTCTGTTGCAGTGACGACGGCCTCTTGTTTCACGCAGTGCGGTAAATGTGGTGCGTCAATGGAAAATGTGATGTAAATCGGCGAAAAAGTGTGAAGAGGAAAATCAACAATAGCCGAGCATCATCCCGGCCGTTTCTGTTGATGTCACCACAACTTTCCATTGCTTCCTTAATAGGGTAGTTTCGTGATCTCAGACGTGCATTTCGAGATGCATTTGAAGCTGCGGGTTATAATTGGTATGTTTTGCTTGGGCAAAGTTTTGCAAACCAATAATGACTCGGTTCAGATAAGAAAATAAATGTGATAAAGAAGCAATGCTCGTAGATTACCACTCGGTGTGTCAGATGTTCTCAATTAATGTGATTCATCCTCACTGGGATGATGAGGGTGCATTCATTTATGTGTTTGTCAAAACCACTGACATTCCATAAACAAGCCATCTTGTCAAAAACTACAGATGTGTACATCTCCAACATGGTACCACAAATGCGTTATCAGGATGCTCGTGAAATATTCAATGTGAGGTCGCCTAATTTGTGGGAATCGCCCACATTATTTTTGATGAGGAGTGCATTGCTCTGATGGTGTAAGTGAATTAATGGCTTGTTTCGTGTCTCTCTTTTTGTGCCATTGCAGGGGTTTTTCTCATCCCGTACATTCTGATAGCTCTCTTTGGAGGAATCCCCGTGTTTTTCATGGAGATCGCTCTCGGACAGTTCATGAAACAAGGCAGCATCGGGGTGTGGAATATCTCCCCCATCTTTCAGGGTATGACATTGAACACGTTGCACACCAAGCAGGCCTGCCGAGATGATTTCGGGGGCCCTTGGACACAGTAATGTTGTGGCTGAGCGCCCCATCCATTCCTAATTTCCTGTGGCTTTTGTCAAAGGCAAGTGTTATAATAATTACGAAGTGCACGATTAAGCGTATTTTTATATTGCAATTTTTAATTTGATTCTATTAGTCGATTTCACTATTAAATGGAAGCCAATTTTCTGGATATACAAGGGCATTATTTACACAGGAGTTAAATGTACTCACGAAATGTTAATTAAAATTGAGAAAAAAATCTAAATTTTTGGTGGCTTCCCCCTGAGCTTGAGGCCCCCTTAAGTCACGTGTCCCTTTTTCCCCTCCCTCTCATTTGGCTTGCGGGCACACGAATAGAGATGGAAACATTCATTTGTCTCTGAAGCGTCTAAATATTTTGCAGGAAGTCCATTACCATTTTACAGCTGGTGTAAAATATGTGGCTTGGGCCACCTAGCACAATTATTTGTACAACCTGCTTTGTCAATCCTCCACAAAAAGAGATTGCAGATTGCAAAGTTTATTTGACCATACCTAACCATGCCGGTGAGTGTGGGTTGATAAAGGCGGGGAGCATAGACTTTGGAGCATAGAATCACAGTGCAGGACTGTACAATGGATTATCCTACACTGCCCTCTACTGCCCCATACACAGCCCCAAAGCAGAGCTGCCTATGTCAATATGGCCTGCAGAGTGGTCACCCATCAAAGCACGGTATCCCGATACGATGAGGGGTCAGCATTCTGGATGATTTTGTAGGTCGGCATAGGTAGGCAGGCATTCATCACGTGTTTAAAAATATTTTTTTACAAGTTGAAAACAAGAGGTTAGGTAGGAGATTTAAAAAAAGCACCACATGGGGTTCTAACTCTGCTGTGAAAAATAACAGGGGGATGGTAAGGCGCATGTTATTGAAGTGCTGATGTGGTAATGTTGCGTAATATATATACCCGCTCCCTATGCGATCTGGAAAAGCACAGGCTGATCCAACACCGCCATCAAAACATCGGTGAAATGGGTCATTCACTGCCGACGCGTCACCGGAGTACGTGCCGAACGTGCCAATTTTACAGCCCTGCCGTCAGATAAGCGGCGTTTGTTTACACGTCATAAAGGTATCAAATTTATTGGTATCAAATTGATCATTCTCATAGACGGCGTTTAATAAAACTAAATTAATAATTTGGAAACGTAGTCAAAGAGTCTTCCTTGATTGTGTTCATTTAGCGGAGGCTCGTGTTACGGGACCATGTGCACGGGACTTGAATGGGTCCAATTGTGAGGCTTGCGATGCAGTTTTGGCGAGAAGGCTTGGCTTTCGCGAAGAGGTCAACCCGCCGAGTCTGTTTGTGCAGCGCATTTGAATTTGGAACAGGCGGCCGTTTGTGTCCACTTGGTGTGTAATGGGTAAGCATTCTGTCAATTGGATTGGACTTATTTTTAAATGCGTTTTCACATTTTGTGTTTTTATTTTCAAGTTCAGGGTAAAATGTAGAACGGGGTGTAGGTGCAGCCCTGCAACTGCCTGTTTGTGCCACTGCTGGCGGAAGGGATTCCACTCGAGGGAACGTTTTTCGAACACGAACTCTTATAAATACTCTACCACGCTGGCCAGCTGCCTCGGAAGAGGTGGTAATACCGACGCTTTGCCACACCACGCACGCGCGACATGCACTTCTACGGATTTGTCCACTACCCCGTGTTTACGCGAGCTACGGTTACACCGAGTGGCTCGGGGCCAGGGACCGCAGTGAAAGAAACCATAATCTAAAACGCAGGTCCTATTTTGTAAATGCTTTCAGTGTTTCCTCTGGCTGTCTCGCGTGAGTTTTACGCTTCACTCATGAGAAACAAGACTTTTAAAGTCAAAGTTTACAGTCAAGCATGTTGCCATAGCACTTCAGTGACATCAACACGATATTACGCCCATACGTTTGAGTGCGTCAGTGTGCAATCGTGCCGTGTTTTTTACGTCTTTTTACTGATGAACAGCAATTTAAATTGTTTGGCGGGCAGCCCAGGGGCACGCAGCTTTCAATAAATATAATTAAAATCGCGATTGTTAAGCACAGCCCCCAAAAACGCCAAGTGACCTCCAACAACCAGCGACAATGAAGGTATACTCATCTTGTTTCTTCTTCCGTATGGCAGGACGAAAGAGTAATAGTTTTGAAGGGTTTTTAACGTTGCATTTTTTTAAAAAGGTATAACATACGTAAGAGTTAATACATTTCCTGAAATGAGCAAGGTCACAATAAGAGTTTGTGAATAGAGATGACGCAAGGCAATTCCCAAGGGGAGCAGCGTGAGTCTGTATCTATCTATCTATGTACAACAGCGGTTCTTAACCTGGGGTGCGAGATGCCCTTTCTGGGGGTGCGAGACATGGCCAGATTTATTTAGAAGGTAAATCGTCGAAACACAAATTAAGCGCGAGCACGTAAGTACAACTTTGTTTTTCGATTTAAAGGTTTCGTGACTGCAGGGATTCATCTTCTTGGTTCTTTCGGTAAAGTCACGTAGAATGGAAATAATAAAATAATAAAAATAAAACATAATACAACATTATTATGTAAAAATAAAACATAATAAAATATTATAGTTTAATTTTTATTATTTTATTATTTCCATTCTACGTGACTTTACCGAAATAACCAAGAAGATTACTTTGTTTCATCAAACCTATATATTTAAAAAAAAAAATGTAACGATTGAGAACCAAAGGGGGGTGCAAGGCTGCGCAGTAAAGGTTAAAAACCACCGATCTACAAGATGAGCCAAATAGAGTTTCACTCTGAGCTTTGACTTCCCCTCAAACTAGAATCATCGGCGCTCGTGTGCGGTAGTGGGAGGGAGGGGCATGCGTCGTTGTCGTGATGTCGTTCCGTTGCAGGCCTGGGCCTCTCCTCCATGGTGATCGTCTTCTTCTGCAACACCTACTACATCCTGGTGCTCACCTGGGGCCTGTACTACTTCATCCACTGCTTCGCCACCACGCTGCCCTGGGCCACCTGCGGCAACACCTGGAACACAGTGACGTGCAGCGAGGGGGCGGGCCACTGCCTGCTGCTGAACGGCACGAACGGGACGACCAACCAGAGCGAGTGCATGAACCAGGGGGCCTTGACCTCCCCCGTCGTCGAGTTTTGGGAGTAAGTTTTTTGACCTTTTTCCGTCCGTTTTGCCGTCTCGCTTGGGTGTGCAGCCGTGTTATGTATTTTGTCGTGTTTTTTCGTCTGCTGTTTTATTACTATTTTGTTCACTGCATGATCCTAAACATGGCATCGGCATATATTTTGCGAGTAATTCATTCACGTGCATTGAAACATGATGAAATTGTTATATGCCCAGTAAAACGAAAAACATAATAATTGTTTGCCAATAATGGTAATAACAGTGTACAAGGTCTTCGTCAACCAAACTTCACAAGTTCGTAAAGGGAGGACCCAGGACTGGTTCAGATATTACCCACCACTGACATTAGCCATGGTCAGCAATCAAACTCGTTAGATTCATAGGGTGGTGCACAAACCACTGCGCCACCCCTCCGCTGTTCATCATTATTTTTGGTTATCACAGTCTTCATCTTCGGTCAATAATCTTTGTCATGCAATTGTTGTTACCCTCAAGGTGTGGTCTCCCACCCAAGCGAGTGTCAACTCATGCTCTAGTCGTAGAGATCCACGGCTTGTGCTTGCTGTGCAGTTAGAGCAGCCTCCCATAGAGTGCCTAAGCCCAACGGCTGAGAGGCTCAGCCCGGAATAAACCCCGATGGGATTGGCGCTCCTGCGGTGAACGGTTCCACAGAGCGTACATGTCCCTACTGCACTCCTGAGAGGGTGCTAGAGGTCTCTGAGCCATTTTAATCTCTTTCGACTAACCCTCTTATTCTACGCGGTCACCGCGTTTAATCTCGTCCATCATTACCACCACCATCATCATCTGCCATTATCAATCCACTGTTGGATGAAGGCCTCCAAAAGGCTCTTGACATCTCTCACGATCCTGCGATGCAATCATCTACCAAGCACCTCGCACGTGAGCTGATTTCCATCACTCCATCTGCTCAGTGGGACCAAAGTCTCAGAACGTTCCATTCCTTGACTGCCCCCCCCATTATTCTTGACCTTTGGCCATCTTCCCATCTTGCGGCGTGACCTGCCCAAGCGCACTTTCACTGTCGTCGCCGTCATCTTCATCAATGTTAAACTTGCAAAGCGCGAACATTTGCTGTTGCAGGTTTCGTCACCAGGCTAAAAAATGTTCCACAGGACTGGTGTGTCCTAATGGACACTGAGAATACACAGAGAACATATATAGAATAGAGGAACCCAGAAAGTCAATGTTCCTGCTGGTCTAGCGCTGTGGTCCCTCTCTGTACACACAGGCCTCCCCCATGTGGTGTCAATTCATCGGGGCCAAAACAAATTGGTCAATGGGCATGTTTGACACGTTCATGAGTGGTCACTGTGCATGAGCAAGTGCACGTACAGGAAAGCACGTGTGCATTCCTGCATTAATCTAGACATGAACCACCGATTAAGACACCCAGGAGAGTCGTAGGACAATGTTTTTTTGATTAAGCAATTCCTGACCCATTTACAGGAAGCGGAGGCAGCCTATTTCTGCTCCTTGCCGCTGTGTGGGATCCGTGTAATCAGTGCAGTAAATTCCAACGCGGCCAGAGATGAAAAACCATAAGGCGTCATTTGTCTTAATTTTTACCGATGTCAGGCAGGGTACAAGACGTACAATAAATGCGTGAACACATTCTGAAGGACATTGCTCTGTTGAAAAACATCCCATGGTCTTGAAGGTGTCAATGCAGTAAGTGTGTATGGAAGTGCACAGCTTGGCAACCTGTGTAACTCCCGGGCATGGGAGGACCCTGGTAATGAGGCTTGGGAAAACTGGCCCTCGCGGACAGAGTTGGAACATACTGTTAGGTTTTTTCGGTAAAGTCACGTAGGTAAAAAATAATAATAAAATAATAATAAATGAAAAATGACTGGATTAAATAACGACGTTTCGGAGGCAACACAAGTCTCCGTCTTCAGGTGGGACCGTCACAGCCAATTGATACAGTAAATTTGGCTGTTAATTTAATTTATTATTTAATTAGTATTTTTTACCTACGTGACTTTACCGAAAAAACCTAAGAGTATGAATCCTTGTAGTCACGAAAGCTTCAAATCTAGAATTAAGAGTTGGAACATTTCGTGTCTTCAAAGGTTCACCGCTCATCAAGTCTCACTTCATACTCGACGTCAAGCGACGGGAAACCTGGAACATGCTGAACGTTGAACGCGACGTGGCCCCGTAGCGTCGAGGGTTGGGGGGGGGGTGCTGGAGGTTTATTTAGTGTCCTCTTCTGAATTCTTGCACCCACCATTTGCAGCTCTGGTAATTACTGATCTCCTGTTTAATTTGACATACAGGCTGTCTGCAACAGCTAGAGGGGCCTGGACAAAATTTTATAAAAGTATAAACTATAAAAAAATGCAACAATTGTTTTTAATTTTAGCAGGTAAGGCCCACTGAGCTATATAGCTGTTTTTCAGAAGCGACCTGGCCACAAATGGTAGCTCAACGGAGTGGCTTATCACGTGGACATTTATAGCAGCCAAAATACACTGAATTAGTCGAATCAAGAGTTTGATGCAACATTGCAGATCGTATCGTTGCTCATTATGCTTACAGTTTAACGTTTGCTTAATGTTTCGTTTTAACATTGACTGTGTCGGGGCCCCTCCTCCCCATCCCCGAGTTTGTATGCCTCCCCCCCCTTTAAAAAAGGTCACGCGTACAGGGCTGGCCGCTACGTGTGCGGCGTGCCGCTGCAATCGATGGAGCGATCGCGTTCCCTCGAGTCTCGCGCCGACGTCGTTAGCCGTGCCTCCGCCGGCGCTCTGGAATAGTGGTGGGGGGGGAGGGGTGAGGGGGTGGAGGAATAGTGGTGGGGGGGAGGGGTGAGGGGGTGGAGGGAGGAGAAGTGGTGGAATTCATCCCCTGTCATTTACAGCTGCTTATATGAGGGAAGGTCAAAAGGTTTTCGGGAATTGAGGTACCGTGCCAAAAATAAAACGGCGCTAATGTATAATGGCAGGCTTAATGGGGAGTCCCGTGTGGCGCTGCTGCGACGAGGGCCGAATGTGTGAGCGCGGCTTGTCCGCAAGGGTCACTTCCCTCCTTTTCTCTCGCCTTTTTAATCCGGAACCTCGTTCTCTACGGCACCGTCGTGGCACGAGGCGGAGGCGTTTCAGTTTGCAGCTCGGCAGCGATAGCGGTGCATGAAGCCCTGCGGCAGATTGACGGCCACGGAAGATGATGTCACAGAACTGCTCCCGAATTCGCTTAAATGGATCACATTTTTCCACACGAGGGGTGTCCACATTCTAAATATTCCCTGCAAATACTGCTAGTCGCGTGTCAATCAACCTGAAATTTGTACGGCTCAGAACCGTATTTTTTTTTCCCGGTGAAACTTTTTTTCAAATTTGTACGTGCGTTTAAAATCAGTTTCTATGAACTCTTTGCGGCGCCCCTCGTAGGCCATTACGTACCGGTAATGGAAGTAACCGGACGTGCGTGTGTGGCCGTGAACACTTTCAGTTTTATACTTGCCATAAACGGGCCTGTTTTCCTGCATCGTTATTCACTTTTGTGAGATGGTTTTGCCGCAGCCTTACGGAGGCTGACGGTGATGTCACGCCAAGGCATAAAGTGGGGGGAGGGGGAGGGGTTGCGTTTCAGGGTCATTAAGGATCACGGTAATGCGCTGCTGCTAAATTTCCCAGATGATAGCCGGCGGAAAAAAAAATCAACACTAGTGCACAAACACCATTAGGCGTAATGTAATCAAGGTGGTGTAGAGGCATCGATCAGAACCGCAGCTGAACCCATTGCGTGATTGCTGATCAGGGTGGTCTGACGTTACCAAGTGAGTGATAAAAGTGTCTATCGAGGGCTAGGGCTAGTGGTGCCTCACATGGGCTAGTCGCGTCTATTTAGAGTGAATAGCATTCAACATGAGCGAAGAGTGTCTAGCAATAGCCGGATGTAGCAGTCTCTAGCAAGGGTTAGTAGCACCAAGTGAGAGAGAGAGAGAGCTAATAGCATCTCGTGAGGGCAAGAATTAATTGCATTTGACATGGGGTAGTAGTGTCTCGTGAGGGCCAATGGCAGTCTATGTTTTTTAATGTTTTTTTAAACATATTTTGGAAGAAATGTATTGTCTTCGTTTCCATGCACTCCTAAATCGCTATGTTCGGTTCCGTCGGATCTCGGCTAATCTCCCCCCGTACTGTATGTTCCCGGAGACTGGGGCAGAACCATTTACCTCCTTGCACCGGAGCTCGTCTGTACGCTCGCCTGAGCGATCGGTGCGAGCGACAAAACACGGTTAAGTCAGCCGTCGCTGGCCGAGAGGGGCTAATGAGTGCGTCTCGGTCAGAGATGTCGTAGAAACAGTATCGATTTGCTTTCCGTGGAAAGGAAGGCCCATCCTTGACGCACGCCGCTTGCGCTTCTCTCAGGCGCAAGGTCTTGCGGATCTCCGACGGGCTCGGCAACGCGGGCTCCGTGTCCTGGGAGCTCCTGCTGTGCCTCGTCACCGTTTGGCTCCTCGTGTACTTCTGCGTGTGGAAGGGCGTCAAGTCCACGGGAAAGGTGACTCGCTCGCGAGAGAGTTGTTGCATGCTGTCCTGCTGCATCGAATGCCTTGGAGGGCTGTTAAAAAAAAGAGAGAGAGAGAGAGAGAAAGAGAGAGCGAGAGATAAAAAAGAGAGAGAAAAGAAAAAATACTGTTTTTTTGTCTTGTGTGTTGTATTTTTTTGTTTTTGTATTTTTAAGCTCTGAGCAGTGGGCCAGTCACGTAGCGGATTGGAATCCGTGTAACATGGCTGACTCCTGCTCACGCGCTCAACTTTGAGACGGACTTCCTCCGCTTTCGGCTTGCGTTTAATTGTTGAGGTGCTGCATCTACATCCTGTATGCTTTAGTAACTGCAACGCTATTGGATATCACACGATGCCTCTTGTGTGTACCGTTGATCCTGTGGGGTGGGCGGGGGGGGGGGGCCTGGTGGGGCTGGGGGGGGGTCAAAAACACTTAGTGGTTGCTCATCGGCTGTGCTTTTACACGAGTGCTCATCATAGGGTTGCTTACGGGGGTGCCTTGTGCCACACACAGCCTCTGCTTTGCACGGCCTCTAGCTAGCTCCTTTTGAGGATTCTAGCATTAATGTTCTTTCTGCACTCAAGACGTAACCCTCTTCTCCCCCCCCCCCACCCCCCTTCACTCACACACTCACACACACGCAATCAACACGCTTGTCACATACGTCTAGGGGGCTATCGCCATGCTACCTGCTGCTCGGTTAAAACTATGTGGGATCACAGTCCGTGTTTGATAATGGGACCAGGTTTTTTAGGGTCACTACCACTTCGAAAATAGTATCAGGGCCACCTATTCCGGTTGTAATTCCACCACCATGAGATCTTGGGCTGGCATACAGCAGTTAATACTGGTATTGGGTTAATGCCTAAAGCACCTCCTAAGTACGCTGCCATGTAGGTTACCACAATGTCCCCCCCCCCCGCCATTTGAATGCGTCGGCACGACCGTGAAGCAGTTCACGACGATAAATGACATTGCAGACAAAAGCCAATGCGTCGTCTTTGGCTTGGCTAATGGGTGGCTTGGCTTTCCAACACCCTGGTGTGCTGTACAAGTAACGAATTGGCACATTCCGTTTACGTGACAACCCTAACTAATTGGCTGTGTCGGGTGGTGGCGGGTTTACCGACACATTTATATTTTTACGCGATCTAAACCCCCCTCCCCCCTCACCCCCAAAAACAACTGTATTATGGATGATATTGGTTGCGTAGGCCTACGTGTTAAACTGGGCGGCTCTTGTCGGTCGATTTAAACTCTGCAAAAGGTGCCTTCGTTTGCAGCGACCGCGTTTGCTCAAGACTCTGCCGCGCGTGCCGCGGTGCGGTTGGTTGCCGCGGGCCCCCCCCCCCCCCGAATTAGAACAGATGAGTTCTCTACGTTCCACTCTCAGTCCCCCCCCCACCCCAACATTAGCCTCCGTACCCCATGGGCCTCCCAACAAAAGCACACCTAATAAGATCACGATGGGCATCCATTTCATTGCAAAAGAACTAAAATAATCAGAAATGTTACCAACTCCCATCAGCGTTTCTGCGCGTCAATAATAATAATAACCCGACGTTTAAGTGAAGTTACTGCATGCTGTTAAGTACAGAGCACATATCTATATCATTACAAAGTCTGTGGTAGTATTTTAAAAAATGTTATTTTACACTGGTAGTTAGAAATATGGATTACTTTAATTTTTAATTTGTAAAATGCTGTCAAGACTGTGTGTGCGTTAGTGCACTCCTGGGGATACGTCTAATGTAGTGGAAATCTCGCTTGAGATGCACAGCAAAGATCGGAGTTGCGTAACTGGGGGCTCTCGCTTGCAGGTTGTCTATTTCACCGCGACCTTCCCATACCTGGTTCTCATCATCCTCTTCATCAATGGGATGACGCTCCCAGGATCCTATGATGGCATTATGTATTACCTAAAACCCGACTGGAGCAAGCTCGGGCAGCCACAGGTGAGCATCATCATCATCATCACCATCACCACTGTTGTCATCATCCTTCGTGGCCATCACAAATCATTGACAGCACATACTCTTCACGGCTATACTAATAGGGTTTTTCCCTTTTTTTCTGGCAACAAAACTGACACCTTTTGCAAGGAATCATGTTTACATTAACCACAATACTTGCAGTCAAATGCAAACAAAAAACAATACTCTGATAATTTATGCATTGTTCTTGAAACTGATTGGTCCACACCAGAGCAGCTTTCTTTAGAGCCTAGTCTCATATGGTGTTCGACCAGATGACGCCAAAAGGCGTACTGGCAAAGGAGGTCCCATGATGTAGCTGCTCACCCCGAGCTCTCATTACTCTGATAGTGCGTTGTCTTTGAACTGTGCAAAAGGTGTCAGTTTTGTTGCCAGAAAAAAGGGGAAAAACCCTATTAGTATATTTTGGTACTGGCAAAGGAGGTCCCATGATCTTCACGGCTAGTTAATGCCACAACGATTTTGTTGTTAACCTGCGTACAGGTTTTCAGGAGCGTCTCGTTGAAGAGAGATGGGCTGTGGTAATTAGTGTTGTACCCATGATTAGTCCAATGGTCCGATGCACACATCGCCGTCATAAATGGAAATGTATGGACAGGGCACGGTGTGACTGTGGCCCATGCAACCCAAGCTATGGATCGTATTGGAAAACCGCTGCAGGCTGCTCTCCGTCAACAGAGGAGTAGCAGAACTCCACAAAGCCTCCTGAATCCCTTTCGTGGCTAATAGACCTCGACATTGGCATTTAGCTCTTGGACATATTGGCATTGGCATGACCGAGAATAGAGAACAGCTCCGTGCCCTCCATGGTATCATTTTAACGAAACCCTACAAGTGCCGTCAGGACAGCACTTTGTAATATGCTCTGCTTGTCTACATTGAACACAAAAACTACTTCACACTTATTGGACTCAACCGTCCTACGCACAAAAATAACAAGCTTCAATAATGATTGTGTTGATGTGCAATTCATGTAAATTCTTGATTGAAATTGATGCAGTGTTTAGACTTGCAGCGATTTGGGAGGTCATTGAATATGTATCGGGAAACACAGTGGGTTGTGGCTCGTGGAAGTAATTGAATTGGAAAAATAAATTCACCACCACTAAATAAAGTAACGACTGCAGATTATATTATTGGTTCTTTCTACGTGACTTTACCGAAAGAACCAAGAATATGAATCCCTGCAGTCACGAAAGCTTTAAATCAAAATTTGACTGCAGATAAATGGAATAAAACATCACTTTGGAATAATATAACTGCAATGTAAAATGGAACACTGACATTAAATCTAATAGCACAGCATTTGAAAGTAAATAAAAACGCGTTGTGTTATTTTCGTGACTGTGTGGGTGTAAGTGTTATTCCGTGTTTGTGACTGCCACTTTCCATCGTGGCTAGCCGGGGCGACAGGCCAATGCACCCATGCACTAAAGAAAACAGGTGTCTATGGCTGACTCACTAATACTTTAAGCCCTGCATCTGACTAATCTGGACATCTTAGTGACCTTTTCATAATTCAAATATTCAGGTTTGCATGCACACGAGGTTTCCATGTCGACTATAAATGCATCACGCAGCAGTTTGCAGAGGGCGGAGTACTAGAGTGTTGTGTACTGTACTCCTGTCGTGTTTTTGTATTGTTTGTTGTTGTAAATCTCTGACCCGCCCCTACTGAACAGTTGTGAAAACGAGCTTCATATGTCATCGGATTTCCTCTAGTATAAATACAGATTCTGATTCTGAAGTGCCTTAACATTTGCAATGAATCACTGCTGTCAGAAACAGTAACCTAATTTTGAATGGAATTAAATACATGTTTAGTTATCAGTTATTTTGTGTTACAAAAGTAATCTAAAGTGATGAAATTCACACGAGTATGTCACTGGACAGGTATTAATACAACTTTTGGGTATCTGCACAAAGTAAAGCATTGCAAATATAATGCAATGCCACACTCCATCATCTCTCAGTTGCCCTAACTAACAAAGACAAAGCTTCACCATATAGCCTTAACAGACTGTAGGGGCAAGTGCTGTTAGCGAGCACCTACACAATCGCCCTAACTAACGTACACACACACACACATTGTAAATGGGGACAAAATAAAGGAAGGAAGTGAGGGATGGAGGCACCCCAAGTGTGGGCCATGACCCCTTGACCTCAACATGAGCACTGTATGAGAGGGTCAATCAAAACAGTTGTGAGGTTGGAATCTGAATGATACACACAGACGCGTAGCTATTTTACTATTCGACTTATAATAATAATATACAGCTCCTTTCGCCATTACACTGCTGGATGAAGGCCATGCCACGCTGTGTCATTTTATTTGGGTTGTTTGATCATACTTCCCCACGCTGGTCAATGTGAGTTGGGGAAGGAGGCAATCTTAGCCATGGCCGGGAGTGGCACTACGGGTCGCTGGTTTTACAGCGCAATGCGTCCGCCATTGTGCTACCCTTTTCCTCACTCCCTGTTTTCTTTATTACTGTGTTTAAAATACCACGGTTAACCCCCCCCCGCCCCCAACGTAAGTAAACTCAATGCATTAATGTATAATACTCGTAGTGTTCAAAATAGGTGTAAATAAATTAATAGGGTTTTGTTCTCATAACCTTGCGATCATCGTGTTGTTATCTTCAAGGCCACAATGAACGAAGTCCACGCTGCGCGCGCTTTTCATGCAACCGCGTCGACAACTTTCGATAATCCATTCTCGAAACGTTTCGACTGGCACCTTTGTGCCCAACCGCACCTGCAGCAAGCGAATTCGCGTAAACCCCATGATTTGCAGTACTGCAACATCGTTGTCCGTGTGTTCTTTTTTTTTGGTGTGCTGACACTCGCTCACAAACGCCCGTTGCGTGACCCGTAGGTATGGATAGATGCGGGCACTCAGATATTCTTTTCGTACGCCATCGGTCTGGGCGCGCTGTCCGCCCTCGGCAGCTACAACCGCTTCAACAACAACTGCTACAGGTGAACGAGTGACTGCGCTAACCACAGCTTGTCCGCCACGGCGATTGGCCGAAGCCCTGATTGCCTGACGCAACATTGTGTTCCTGCACTCACAACATAGCATGTCTGCTTATTTACGCGTCTGCTTATTTCGATGTTCATTTACAAATAAATCCGTAATTTTGCTATAATTAGTTTACTAGGTGGTTTCAAATTACTGCGCCGCCAATGATGATCACTTTCTGGTATTTTGGGGCGTTTGCACTCCACTCTTGGAATCCTAAAGGTGTCTTGGTCTGACTTTTTAAAAACTTGTTTGAAAAAAAAGGCCCGTTCAACACTAAGCATCATGAAGGTGACTTAGTCTAACTCTCTTTCGCCTTGGGCCTCAACAATGAACACTAGGGGCCTTATTTTCACACTTTAGCCTAAGAAATGTAAGAGTACTGTTGTCTAGAAATGTTTGAATTTTTTTATCGTGTGTAGAATGTTTGTGTGTGTGTGTATGACCGCTCATGTCGACATACGCTTCTCATTTATATAAATAACCTAAACATTAAATTATACAAATGAAACCGTAAGAATAATTATTAACTTCTGTTGATTTATTTTGGTGACAGACGCAACCTATGTAGATTTATTATTTTATTATTAATTATTTGAAGGAGTCTATTAAGTATTTGCTTACTTGTTTTTTTCATTGTGCAGTGATACATTGAAGAGAAATGCTTCCAATTTGTTAGAGGTTAATTATGAAAACAATCAACTGCAATGAGTTAACTTACTAGTTTTCCTTTGAAGTTATCTATTGTCCCATTAGTTACATTTCTGAAGAGTGCTTCCAGAACTTTACAACGGTAACTTGAAAAACAAAAAAATCCATTGTGCTTCTCGGTCTTGCCCGAGCAGCCCTTTTGTGTGTTACCTGATTCCTGTGCCCGCATGACATTAATGAAGTGACCACGATAAGTAACAATGATGCCAGCGTGTTGGAAGAATGGCCTGAGCACCCGACGCACCACACAGACACACATCCGCAGCACCAGACAGAGCGAGTGCTCCGGAGAGCTCTCTTAAAACTCTTCCACCGCGCCAGCGATCTGCGCTGGGGCCTAGCCGAGCCAGCCCGGCGCGGCTCACGAGACACCGCGTTGTTTCTTCACACCGCAAAAACCAAGCCGTGCCTGCCGCTGACGTTACACGCAACGGACGAGTCGAGCCGCGTGTAGACGATGCGGTGATGCCGTATCCTCACGGTACGCCGACTGACATTGCGCACGATGATCGCATGATTAGCCCCCCGCGGCCCTGGCCCTGCTTTGACCTCCAAGACAGAATCCGATTTCTCGAGGAGGGCCAGCGGACCGGAGTTGAGTTCCGGCTCAACATGGCGAATATCACCAGTGGAAAGCCACCAGTTGCTCGAGGGCCCAGCGTTGGCTTGGCTCTCGGACGTAGCAGTTGGGAAAGGGGCGATTGGAGTCCGGCCTCCGGGCCACATTGCAGGAGAAACATTGACCCCCCCCCACCCCCCAACCGCCATTTGACCCAGCGACACTGGCCTCGTTCTGTGTTCTTTTCTCCAGGGACACGTTCATTCTGGCGCTCGTCAACAGTGGCACGAGCTTCTTTGCTGGCTTCGTCGTCTTTTCCACCTTGGGGTTCATGGCGGCCGAGCAGGGCGTTGACATCTCCCAAGTGGCCGAGTCAGGTGCGGAGTCACGTTCCACTCCCTTGTCCTGAAGCCCAGCCGTAGTGCAGCTCCGACTTGGTGACGATACCAAATTTTTTTTATTTCTTTAAATCGCAGCACAATTCGGGATGTTGCCCCGTGGCGTACCGGCGATCGCACTCCATTTGCAATGCGATCCAGGAGTCGCCTCTGTCCACCCAGCGAGTGTAAATGGGGACGCCACACCCAATGGGCGGGTCACGTGTGGCGGGGTAAAGTGTGGGTAACCCCCCCCCGCGGCTTCCACCTCCGGAGCAAGGGGCAGGCAGTCAACAGCATGGGTGCCTGAGTGCAGGGAGCTCCTGACTGTGGGGGTAAGTGGAGGAGAGTGAGCGACCTTCCGCAAAGCGAAGGTTGACTGGGAACTTCGACAAACGGCCTTGGTTGACCGAGCCGAGAGCTGTTACAGTTTCTATTGGCTTGGGCTCGGCTGCATTGCCTTCGTTGCTTCATTGAACATGAAGTGTTTTGGGCGGCGCGATGAGAACCCAGATTACGGGGGGCTCGCAATGGCGTGGTGGCTGACACATTGCCGCACGTGCTTGGGAGAGTTCTCTGCGGTGGAGCACGATCGCTTCAACAGGTCACATTGACTCCATTTAGCCCGCAGCGTCCCGTGGTTGGAAACATTTCCGGGGGGTCCTTTTTTGAGCGAATTGAGTCACCCCGTCTGTCACCACCAACTCGTGCAGCACTCGGAGGCTTTGAAACTCTTTCCCCCCCACCCCCATTGGGCCCCCCCCCAAAGCCTGCGGAAGTCGCCGTTACTCTGCTAATTTAACACAGTAATAATAACCCTTAATTGCCTGCCTTTCGTCAACGCCTTCCAGGACAGTGTGTGTGTGCGCGCACGCCGTACCACGATACAATGCTCACAGGACACCAGTTGTGTTACATATCGGGTCTCGTTTTACGTAATTAATATTACGTGAACATTGCAATCGTTCAGTTCATGAAGAAGGCGTTGCTACACTGCGCCACATTTACGGCATTTTTATGATGTTTTGTAATTTTGACAAAATATCCACCAAACTCGATTGCACAGCGGAGGAGGAGATGTGTTGTTAATTCTAATCACGCGCAAGGGGATGAAACAAAATGTTATTTGATTAATTGCATGATTAGCGACGTCTCATCGGCCATTAATTGAATGATTGACTTTGCGCTTACAATTTTCAGTAACTCACTTAACAAAATGAAAGGAGCACCAAATCTTTTGCCTGCGACTATTTTCACAAACTTTTAGCGAGCGGATGATTAACCAACTCAAAAAAGCATGCCTGGCTGCACGCGGGCAGATACGGTGCCAATGAGCGAGGGGCCTGTCGCAGAAATTCGCCGCTCAAGTCGTCAAAATTGACAAGTGCTGTACCTTGAACTTTATGGCGAAGGGCAAATTCGATAAAGCGGAGCAAATGTGGCGTGCTTATTTGTTATCAGGTGGGACATCTTATCGTGGAACAGGGCTATGGTAATGGCGCCACGTACGTTCGGGACAACAGGGTTCGAGCGAAGCTACAGACCAGCCCACAGAGGGGCATGGAACGCATCCACAGTAACTGCTCGTGGAATTTATGAGGTTTTTCCCGTGGTTGTGTTGGAATCTCAAATTCCCGTTCCGATCATGGGTGTGGAAATGCATTGAGATGGTGCGAATTCATGACTGGAATCCCCCCTGCAGACAATGTATGCTGCTGATGGAATAGTTGAATCTGCGTGTCGCATTGCAGTTTTACAATAAAAGTGTGCTGGGTCCTCATGCAGACCATAGACTGGAGCCATGAGCTGTCGGGGTCGTGAATGATGAATGATTGGAAACTGGCTTACGTGATACATAAAACCATCGTCCAATGGGACTCAGAGATTCCATCTACAAGTATCACACATCGCCCGCAATTAGCAAGTCTATATTTATGTCAAGTATAATGTGACCATTTGCGACCTCGCTGGATGTATTCATATTCTTAGGTTTTTTTGGTAAAGTCACGTAGGTAAAAAAATAAAATTAATAAAAGTAAAATAAAAATAAAATAAAAATCACGACGTTTCGGAGGCAACACAAGCTTCCGTCTTCAGGTGGAACCGTCACAGCACGACTGCTGCATCAAGTAAGAGAAATTCCAAGAAAACAGTCCTTGTATATATACTGGTTGAGGGTGGGAGGAGCCATTGTGAGGTTCGGTGCGGCTGAAGCACGCTGCAAGGAATGAGCCTTTGTTGTGTAGACTGGTTGAAATGGGAGGTTCCAAGAGTTTTTAAGGTGCGGCTGATTTTAGAAGGTCGAATATATGAACGTGTTTATCAAATGACAGTTGCACCATGCACAGTTAACTTGCAGGGCAAAATAACTGCCCACAAACTATTTTGAACGTAGGTAAATGTGTTTTTGAAGTCAGCGATTTAAGAATAGAGTTCTGTAAACTATGATGCGGCTGATAATATAAGACAAGCCGGCCTTTCCCAAATTAAACTCTTAAAATGTTGAACAGGAACTCATGTAATGGCTTCTTAAGTTAATAGTTTCCTATTTGAAAGATCTCGTTTTTTGCAGCAGTATTGGTCGGCACACTGGACCCGCAATCCGAAGGTCGCTCGTTCGATATGAACTCCCCATCACCACAGTTGAATCAATGGGAACATTTCCTTATTCACCTCCGCGCGTGGTGGGGTGAAGTGTGGATGCTTCCACCTCTTCCAAGATGCCTGGCTGGTGTGGAGTTTTTTCTAGCACTTCCTCGCGTTGAGGCCCTTTTGCCAGCAGTGGGATGAGTAAGGAATCGCAGGGCTGCACCTGTACGTCTTTAGTGAACGTGCTGTCCTTTTGGAGCCATTGCGGACGCTGCGAATATGTGCCGGACACCATTTTCCAAGAACTGGGTTAATTGGTCAGGGCGGATTTGTGACGGTCAGATATATTACTCGCCGCAGTGCAGGGAGCGGAGCGGCGGTCTCGGCGATCAGGCCATCGTGCCAACAACTTGATTTGCCGTCAACGGGTAACATCAGAGGCGAAGGGATATCTGAACCGGTGCCGGCTGCCCTCTGCCTTCACCAACGCGCACTGACCAGCGTGGGGTGATTACGGTGACTGACACGGCACGGGGAGGCATTCGTTCAACTGCAGATTGACAATGGGCTGTAAAAAAATAAAATCCATACATTTGCATTTCAGTCATGTGCGTGTGACGTAAGCTGACATATATAGACTGATATGTATGGTACACGTGCGAGCACGTGGTATGTGTGTACATGCTTGTAAATGGGTGATAGCTGCCTTCATAATAAATGTCTCGTGCAACGCATGTGGGGAAATCTTTATTAACATACCGTTGATAGGAACACAACTCCAGTGTCTTTGAGGTTCATGGGAAGGTTGCACAACTGAGAGGGCACTTGATGCACTCTTGCCACTGCAGTAAAGCGTGCGTGTGTTCTGAGTTGGCTGGCTGGCACCTCAAGGGCCAGAGCACTGAGCGGGCACTGCCGAGTCCATGGGTTCAAGTCGTTTGTTCAGCTACCTGTGGTTAGACTAGGTCATCGGGTGTGCAGTGAGTTCATGGTCTCAGCCTGGTCACTCGCGCATTAAAAAGAACACGAGCTATTTTTTGATTGTACTTAATTTGGCTTATTCCAGCTATGGATGGCGAGATGTTAATTACCCCGCTCGGTATGCAGGAGGTCGTGGGTTCGATCCCGACTTGGAGTTTACACGTTCTCTCCGTGATCGTGTGGCATTTTTCTCCACGTCCTCTGGTTATCCCCCACCATATTTGGAATCAGTATGCATTTTCCACCTGATAAGCTACCTCGTTGAGCAATCATTATTTGTGGCCAGGTCGCTTCTGAAAAAGAGCTATCTAATTGAGTGGGCCTTACCTGGTAAAACAAAATAAAAAATATAGTTTCTATTTTAGATTGAAGTGACTTCAGAATTTGTTCTGCGATGTGATTTTGCAGGGTTATTGTTTTATACGGCGTCGTGCAGGTCCACTGGAAGGTGAAGTGTTGAAAATGAAAATGCCTTCAACTCACAACCCCATGCCGAGGACGTGATTACAACAATATTGGTGGGGGGGGGGGGGAGAAAGAAAAGATATATAATTGTGTGTTTTTTTGGTGGTGGCTGCTGTGCTGGTGTGTGGCCTACTGCAGGTCCAGGCCTGGCCTTCATCGCGTACCCCAAGGCCGTGTCCCTCATGCCCGTGGCTCCACTCTGGGCTGCTCTCTTCTTCTTCATGCTCATTCTGCTGGGGCTGGACAGCCAGGTGAGGGCCTGGGCCACAGCGTGGGTGGAGGGTGACAGCACAGATGGTGGCAGTGGCTGCAGTTGTTATTTTGAACCCGTTGGGGTGAATTATTGCATAGCCTATGTATGTTGAACTTATTTCGCACTGTACGTAGCCAATTGTGCTATTTGAAGGTACGGGGGAAGGATAACAAACTCAACGTAAGCAGTTTTAAAGAAATTATCTTTCAATCCTAATATCGGAAGGAAGAGTGTTCCAGACGGCCGCAGAAGCGCATCCAAAAGCGCGCGATGTGGTGACCGTCTTTGTTCGACGGCGAGCCGAAAGCCACTGCGAGGATGACCGGGGTGCGCGTGATGGTTTATGTTCCACTGTACCCTTATCAGCGCGCGTGTTTTGCCCGACGCTCGGTCTGCCCCGCAGTTTGTCGGCGTCGAAGGCTTCGTGACGGGAATTTCCGACCTCTTCCCCGCCGCGCTCACGGGCGGCTACCGCCGCGAGGTCTTCGTGGGCGTCTGCTGCTTCACCTCCTTCCTCATCGCCATCTCCATGGTCACCGAGGTCAGCCACCGGCACTATCACCAGCGGCCACGATCTGTCCACCCGGTGGATGACCGTCTCCCCAAGCCATCGCCATCTCTCGCGCCGTTTACTTTGCAACATTCCCGTCCAGCTCCTGAGCCGCGAGCCGCTTTCCTCGCTCCGTCTCTGCGGTGGACATCCCCTCGAGCGTGTTCACTCCATTGGCTGTCTCTCCATAATTACTCTCGACCGTCAACCGTCGTCCCTTAAAGTGATGTATCCTGCCCAAGCCCACCTGAAGGGTTGTTGTTATTCATTGTGTCCGGTATATATGTGTATGATTAATCATTAGAGGTGTGCCAATGAAATAATCCGACTAGCTCCTGCACACCACCTGATTTCATTGCTCCACCTCCCCAGTGGACGGCTTTCGGGCATGCTCCGTCCTTTGGCTGCCACTCGGTCATTGGTCTCTTCCCAAGCCCACTTGCCCTCCTCAGCAGTCAACATTGCATGCCAAAATGTTCGTCAACTCTGTGTAAATTCCAAAACGGGCGAACCCGGCCCGTGTGAACGCTCGCTGCTGTTGCCGGTTGTGCGTGAATGTCGGAGCCAACACAAGTGCTCTATTGTGAGCGTCGGTGAAAGCAATCCTTGGTGTGGCCCCGCGCCAATTCAGCTGTCAGTGTGTGACATTCACCAGCCTCAAATTAGTTTCCCATTTAAGCGCCTTTGCCACACTTCACATCGTGCGTTTGGTTAAGTTACGCAATGAAACGCACTGACCGGAACGACAAGGGAGAAAATGTGCCACCATCGTCGCAGCGTTATCGCACCGGTGCCAACCGGTCACTTGCCATAGCACATATATGTTTTCAATATTTGCCTGCACAATAACAACACGGCGTAGAAGCAAAATAAAAAAAACATTCACCAACGGGATATTCCGAATCGTTACGCTGCCATAAACACACTCTGCAAAAGCCCGTGTTTACGCACTTGGGACGTTTCCCAAAGCGGAGCGGCCATGTTTTACGTGACCTCACACAGCGCGGCGCTTTGCCGTGACAAGACGCTGACATCGGCCTGGTGTGTGTGTGTGTGTCCCGCAGGGCGGCATGTACGTGTTTCAGCTGTTTGACTACTACTCTGCGAGCGGCATGACCCTGCTGTGGCAAGCGGGATGGGAGTGCATCGTCGTTGCCTGGGTCTACGGTACGCACGCTCGGGCCTTGCGGTGGCGACGTGGCTCCGCGCGGCGGTTCACCGCTAGAGCCCAGTGGCCGCCCTGGTTTGTTGCTGTGGGTGTGCTAACACCGCGGGTGTGTTAACACGGCGGGTGTGTTTACACCGCGGGTGTGCTAACACCACGGGTGTGTTAACACTGTGGGTGTATGAATCACAAATATGCACCGTGTGCTTCACGAGCGGAATTTAAAGGTAGCATGGCGTTAATAAAAAAAAATGCGTGCCGGTGTAAAGGTCCAAATTTGGAAAAATCACTCGCAAAGTACAAAAATTGGGTGAAGCCACCAAGTAACATTGCCCCCGACTAAACCTACTACAGACGAGATTCGTTTGTGAGAAACAGTGCCTTTGCGACAGCCTTGCGGTCTGGGAATTAACGTCGCGGATACGAAAGGTACCAATTATTCGATCTGATCTGTCCGCAAACTATCCCTGCTACGTAATTTTCAGTGGGATCGCACGGTGTGAACGCAAAGGCACGAAGATTAAAAAACCGCCACCGACCTGCGGTCTTGGTGTGGTCGATCGATGGTGGTGACAAAACGTCCTTAAATATTTGCATTTGTGTTTGCACCTCATTCAGTGATGTGTTTGTGAGCCTGGATGGGAGGGAGAAGAGTGTTTGAGATGGAGAGGCTGATGTGAGCCGATAGGGCACTCGATGCTGGACAGAGATGGGTGAATATATTTATTGATCAGGAACTCTACGATTCCTCATTTACAATAACCCCACTCCACATGCTAAAACCTTATTTACGTTTAAAATTGTATTTAATATTGTTGCGAGGGTATTAATTTCTTGATTGGATTTCATCCTTTTATTTTGCTTTCATAAGATCAAATTATTTTCATTTGGCTTAATGTTGTATTGTTTGTTCAATTGGAATGTTGTTGTATAATAGTAATATTCGTGTTGTTTTTGTTCTTTACGTAAGTTCTGCATTCACATGGTGTATCTATATTAACTTAGGTCTCCTTTATATATAAAAGATATGCTTTCTCATTGGGTTCTTACCTCGATAAAGCTCTGCCTGAAATTATTTAGTGAATGTATTACAAATATACACATCGACAGGCCTATTTGCATGTCGACTCAGCCTTAAATAAGTACCATGTGCAGTGGAAACATCGGGACCGGGGAGACAAAGGTAGCTACGTGTGGTACTGGCTACCCAGCCCCTTGTGTGCTGTGTCGGCATGCATAGGTGGGCACTAACAGCACTTGCCCCAGCAATCTGGTAAAGGCTATTCGGGGGATCTTTGTCTTTGTGTGTTGAGCAGGTGGGGATCGCTTCATGGATAACATCGCTCTGATGATTGGCTACCGCCCATTCCCCTGGATGCGTTGGTGCTGGGCCTTCGTGACACCGTGTGTTTGCACGGTAGGTGAAATTTGAGATGTTAACATCTCTCAGGCGAAATGTTAACTCCATAGCCTGGTATACAGGTGGTTGTGGGTTGGATCACGTATTTGGAGTTTGCATGTTCTCCCCGCAGTGGTTGCATGCATTTTTCTCCGAGTCCTCTGGTTTTTCCCTACACATTTAGAATCAACATGCGTTGGGAGTATTTGGCTGCTATAAATTTCCACGCGATAAGCCACTTCGTTGAGCTATCATTTGTGGCCAGGTCGCTTCTGACAAAGAGCTACATAGCTCAGTGGGCCTTACCTGATAAAATAATAACTAGTTTTGGTTTAATTTAAATAGTTTAAATACATTTGAATATGTAATCATTTGTATTAGCTTCTTCAATGTGCGAAGAGGCTTCAGTGTTTTGTAGACCTGAGTAGCTATTCTGGATAGAGCGGCACCTATACCAGCGAAAAGCCAGACAACATGTGTTCCCTTCATTAACCAGCAGTGACCCACATGGTGAAGTATGGCCAACCTCTTCCCCCAGAATTGACTGGCACACCTACACCAAGACCTCTCATTGTGTTGAACCTATCCAGCAATGTTTCGTGATATCAATTCAAATGTTTGTTTCGTGCTCATTGAAGGTACAACATACTTTTGTTTTAATTTTAAGCTTAAAAAAATAAAATCAAGTATAATTTCAATTAAATAATTGTAATATTTACCAATGGAAAAGAGGCTCGTGGTATAAGTGGCCTTTCACTTGGCATAAATAAATAAAGGATGCATGCATGAGTACACAGAGCTAACATCCAAGAATAATGTATTGAACTAGTTGAGATTTACCCAACCACTGTTTGCATGCATTGATTCACCGCGGCGTTCCCTTGTTTGTATTTGCCATTTCGAACGCTTCCACCGGACAGGGCATCTTTTTGTTCAACCTCCTGAATTACAAGCCGCTGACGTACAACAAGGAGTATGTGTACCCCTGGTGGGGCGAGGCGCTGGGCTGGTGCATGGCCCTCTCGTCCATGCTGTGCATCCCGGTCGTGGCCATCTATCGCCTGGCACGTACCAAGGGCAACCTCCTGGAGGTGAGAACCTTTGCTCCAAACCCACCTGCATTGCTGCTGCTGCTGCTGCTCCTGCCACAACGTTCCACCACCTCCCACCTGTTTAGTGGAAAGTTCCTGCAGGATGTTAGAGCCGGTGACTTCCGAGACACGGCTAAAGAGCGACATAATGTATGTATGTTGACCTTCTTTCACACCATACGTAGCGAACCTTGCTAATCGGAGGTGCGGGGGAAGGACAATAAACTTAATACAAAAAGCAGTTGTCACAAAATGAGTTTTAAATCTAGATTATTTAAAAGTGCATCGCTCCGGTGGCTTTCTAATATCGGAGGGAAGAGCGTTCCAGACGGCCGCAGAAGCGTATCTGAAAGCACGCGGTGCGGTAATAATTAGACACGCCCAAGTGGCTTGGGTCAGAGCACTGTGCTGACTAAATCTGTGGGAAGCATTTGGCATAATCTGGAGATAGGCCCTGCACACATGAGGGGGTAACGCTCAAAGCTCCGCAGAGATAGATTCAAGAACTCGTTGCTTTACTGACGTCAGTCACTTGGCCACTGTGCAGCTTAGAAGCGTACTTACAATACCTGGTGTTCTCGGGCAGTTTTTCACGCGGGTGTTTTTGCCTGTGATAAATGAAGCCAAGAGTACCTAGAAAAACCCACGCAAGTTATGTGTATTTTGTTTAACCAGGTGAGAGCTCAAAAGACGAAGATATCGTCTCAATTGTTTCATCATGTTGATACTGGCAAGAAAGGTCACGGAGATAAATAGTCTCATTAGTAAGAGTTGACCTGCAGCATTAGTCTGCCAGTAGCGGCGATGTTTGCTATGTATGATCGCAATTGAGTAATTTGCGGGTAGTTTCTAACGTGGAAATTTGTATCCTGACGCTGGCACATAATGAGACACTCTTGTGAAGGATATCGGAGGATCTTTAAGGTCCGCTTTGAAGCAGACGGCACGTTTGATGTTTCTCGCTCCTGCGGTGATTATCATACGAGGTGATAACGCTCAAATCTCACCATAGATGGATTCGATCCATTGCTTTACTGGCATGTTCTGGCCACCTCACAGTCTTGTGGCCATTGAAATTATACAACAATGATGAACGATTACTAAATACCAGCAAGGAGGATGAGTAGATGGTGCAGCCGTGAGGACATCTGGTGATTGACTTCCGATCCACTCCTCTCTGTTGTTCTTCTCCAGCACCTTCCGATTAGTACGGCTGGCTACGTACAGTGCGAAAGTTCAACATACTTACAACCACCCTCTCCCCTACCTACCAACCTCTACCAATTTTAATTTGAATGTGCTATTTTATTGGTGTGGCCTTTGACTGCTTTTGCTGTTGTTTTTCTACCTTGCCCAATTCGAACGTATATACTTTATACTCTTAGGTTTTTTCGGTAAAGTCACGTAGGTAAAAATAAATAATAATAAAATATAAATAATAAAAAAGTGAAAATTATTTTATTCTTAATAATAGAATACAAATATTGTGATTTTTTATTTTTATTTCTATTATTATTTCTATTATTATTATTATTATTATTTATTTTTAATTACGTGACTTTACCGAAAAAATAATTGCAGTCACGAAAGCTTCAAATCTAGAAGTATATACTTTATCTATTTGATGTTTACATTTTTAGTGATTTGCTTTCTTTTCCTATACCTGGCACTTCTATCGTTTATTGGTATTGTTTGTTGTTGTTGTTGTAACTTTCTGACCCATACCCTACTGGACATCCGTGAAAAGCAGCTTCATAGCTCATCGGATTTCTCAAGGATGAATAAAAGATTCTGATTCTGTCTCCATTCCATCTGCAGCGCTGGCGAATTCTGACAACCCCAGTCTGGGGCTGCCACCACATGGAGTACATGTCCCCGACAGAGCCAGCCCCGCAGAGCATCCAAGACGTCGAGACGACCCCTCCGATCGCGCTGACTCCCACGGACGAGAAGGTGGTGCTCTGCGAAACCATCATGTAACGAGCGCTTCGATATTCCCGTGCCGTTTCTCTCGGCAAAAAAAAAAAGAAACAAATAAACCTTTCCTGTGCGGGTGCATTTCTTGTGCCCGAGATGAGACAAATAATTGTCGCGGTTTTTATTTTTTATTTTGTACGACATAGATCCGTGTTATCGTGATGCTGAACTTTTCCTTTGTAATCGGATGCTGCTGTGCAAAGGATGGATGATGGAGCGGAGATATTCATACGAATAACGGTAAAGATGAATGAATATTTCCCATGACAAAACAATATGGATTCTTCCCCAATTTGCGACCACGTCAGCATTTGGCAGCAGTTATTGATCAATGGCACTGGAGTTCGAAATAAGCTGTGGAACTTCGTACCATTTCAGGTGTTATATATATATAGATATTCTCGTCAGTGACTGCACATTTCTACAGTTGTATTCAGTGTTATGGTCGATCACAAAGTGTTGACTGTTCCGAAGATTCTATCCTAGTCGACGTGCCATCCCATAGAAGCTGCATTTCTATGCATTGTTGTGAACTGAACCAATGGAAGAATCCACATGTTATGGATCATTATTTAGAACCTAATTGTCCACCTGGGCACGTCTATATTCTCGTATTGCACCACTAAAGTTCGATGTAGAATATAGTTAAGCATAAAATGCAAATGTCTGTAAGTGTTCATGATCGCTGCATCGTTGCCAAACATGTGAAAGTATATCATGTGGGGTTTATTACGTGTGTTTGAATGTATTACTCTGCGCGTGTTTTGTGCGTGGATAATTTCAACGCGTAAAACTCATGTTTCGGTGTAACCAGTGACGAATAAAACAAAACAAAATCCACCACGCACGGATTTGGAACCGTCAAGAGAAAACAATGCAATAAAGTGTGTCGAGGTGTTTTTCTTGCGGGAAAACGCCGATGTACATGACGGTTTAGTGCTGGAGGAGGATGAGAATCAGAGTTTTGGCGAGAAGGCGACAGATCGCCCCGTGCCCGAGTCATTGCAACAAAATTCCACAGCGGCAGATGCAATCACGATTCGTGGCTTTTGGTCACTGGTTCCTGTGTTTGTCTGTGGGGTGCCTACTCTAGGCAGGAAAGAGTGCATTCTCATTATACGTTCGGCATGACGTTTTAAAGTTATCTAGTGGTAGATTGTAAAATGTTTATAGTTTGTGTCTTCCATGACATAGTCTGGGTATAATAATTCACTCCGTTATCAGACGTTACCAATCACCTTGTAATGAATCAGTGTTGGTTATTAACCTGTGACAGTCTTCCAAGAGATGTTATTCTTAACAAAAAATATAATCCATAACTGCTGTAGTGTTAAAAAAAAATCTTGTAAAATCCGACTACATTTTTTAAACCTAATATCAACTATTCTTCTTGGATTGAGTTAAACTTACCAAATAATGTCGGGCAAAGTGGGTCAGGTTTAATGTCCACCATATTCCCCTTAATGCAATGTTTTTTTTACATGCATTTTTAGATTAAACATCAATATATTACTCATATATTGTACTCTAAAAGCCCATAAAATTGATTTGTATAGCACATTCTGGTGATTTTAATGTTTTGTTCACGGCCTTGTTAATCCGTAGAACTTGGAAGGGTCATTTAGCATTGATGTCTCTTGCTAACAGAGACCTCTTCTACAGTTCCAATGTAACACATCCAGACACTTCAAGTAATGAATACCAATCGGAAAAACTCAAAGAAAAAATAATCGTTCAGTTTTAAGCATTTATAGGTTTGTAGGTTTAAAATGATACGTTTTTAAATGGTGTTGTCTTTTAACAGGTATTAAAATGTACATGTATAAGATGAGGAATTGAGAGGTATGTTGCTGTAGAGGTTGAGATGTATAATGGAAACTGAAAGTGGTGCCCTAAGGTTAACATCCTCCGCTTTCGTGAACATTATACTGGTGCTTTGACTGAAGAATGTGACCGATGTAAGTAACAGAGTGGAAATTCAATGCACACTTTACATCCTACTATTTTTTGCCCTGTACATAAACAAAAAAAAGTACAATAAAAAAAAATACCGATTTACAAAGGATATATAGCCTCTGATTGTTTTATTTGTCTAAAATATTTTTTTGCCACATTATCGTATATCCTGGTTTTGTGTTGTACGTACATCATATGTTGAAGAATAATCGTAAACTGCAGGTCTCTGATTGGAAGGGAAGCAATGCTGCTTGCAGTGGTTTGTGCACTGGTGAGCTGAGTTTGATTTATGGCCACGGCTAACATCAGTGGCAGGCGAATAATCTGAACCGGTCCCCTTTACTATCCCACACTGACCAGCATAGTACAGTCAAACAGTCTGGACAACACCACATGGGGAGGCCTTCATCCAGCAGTGTAAGTTATTACAGAGACTTACGAACATTCGACTTTCGAACTTTCAGAGATACGAACAAAACTGTCTGTATGTCCAGTTGCCTGTTCGGACCGAGAGTCGTAAGTTGAAACGTTGCGCAACAGATAGCGATGGTAGCATCTACATATGAAGAACCAGTGGCATGTACATCTACAGGAGATTATACAACTCTTAAAGCCATTCCCCGTGTTTAGTGTAAATGCTGTACAACATGTTTGGAATCGACAGAAGCAAAAAGTTTGACTTACGAACAAATCAACTTATGAACAGACCTCTGGAATCTAACTCGAACGTAAGTAGAGGAGTCCCTGTACTCCGGCAAGCGTGGTGTGCTTTGCTGGCTTTCTCATGGGAAATACAACAGTGCTTAGAATCGCCCTTGTTAATCCCATTGGCAGCGGTAATGCTGATCATATCACTGACAGGAACCTCCTGGTTACACCAGCCCACAGGGGATTATTGTGTCCGTCCGCCGTGCATCAAAAAATGGGAGGGTTGGGGCTGGGTGGAGAGGGGAGGGTGGGGAGGGGTTGGGTGGGGACGGGAGGGTGGGGAGGGGCTGGGTGGGGAGGGGCTGGGTGGAGATGGCTGGGTGGAGAGGGGAGGGTGGGGAGGGGCTGGGTGGGGAGGGGCTGGGTGGAGAGGGGCTGGGTGGAGAGGGGCTGGGTGGGGAGGTGCTGGGTGGGGAGGGGCTGGGTGGAGAGGGGCTGGGTGGAGAGGGGCTGGGTGGAGAGGGGCTGGTCACTCCGTGGTGCCCTTATAAAACTCAACGTTTAACCTACTCATTCCGGCTTGTGCCCGCCCTCACAGTCGGCCATATTTGCGGAATACACCACGCCGCCGTTGACCCTGGCCATTGACCGAGCATCCCAACGTTCCTACCAGCTCCCTCCGCAGGAATGGTGTTTTAAATTACATTTCTACCGTACCAGTTAATTGCTCCTAGAATTTATCACGATAGGACTTCATATAATAGTCGTGATGTTATTGTCGCTCGAGCAAATGGTGGTGGTTGACTTGTGTCGTGGTAAAGATTGTTGTAATTGTGATTAACTACAGTGTTGCTGTGGTGGATTGTGGTATTTTTTGGTAGGCGAATTGTACGAATGTTGTGAGACTCCCTTCCTGTGGGTGTCGAGGTTGCCATACCCTGGCTCGCCAGGAGAAGGCAGTACAGCAAGTGGAACCAATCGCCACCTGTTTCCATCTGTTCGGGAATTGAGTGTTCTACCCTCGCATGCGTAGGGTGTTCTCCGGGTGCTCCAGTCTCTGTTCACGTATAAACACTCATTAATTGTATTCTTGGGTTTTTTCGGTAAAGTCACGTAGGTAAATTTTTTAAATTAAAATTAATAAAAGTAAAATAAAAATAAAATAATAATCACGACATTTCGGAGGCAACACAAGCTTCCGTCTTCAGGTGGAACCGTCACAGCACGCTTAATTCATTATATAAAAATATAATAAAAGTATAATTACATGAATATTATTTACTGAACACCTGTTGTATGGTAATAAAAAAAAACAATAAAATTCACAAAAATGTGTTGTATCATGTATGTCTAAACTAGTGAGTGTTTAGCATTTAAAGTGTATTAAATGCACTTGCGATGGCGGGGTGGTTACGGATGGGGGGGAGTGGGAGCGGAGTGGGATGGAGAAGGGAGATAGTGGATGGAGAAGGGGGGGGGGGAAGGAGGATGGAGGAGGGGGGAGATATGAGATGGAGGTGAGGGCGATTGGTGATGGGGGAGGGGGGAGATGGGGGGTGGTGGAGGGGGGATGGAGGACCAGAATGCCGAACCGACCGATAACCCACTTACAGAGATGGGTACAAAGCAGTACTCGTCACGGAATACATCAAGTGAGTTATTGCTGCGTTTGGCTTTGGAGAGTCAAATTGCACACACTGCTCTATGTACTGCGATACACGTGCACACAGGTTTTAGTTTCATGTTTAAAAAAAAAATAATTTGCGGCCAGCGATACTTTTCTGGTCACCAAAGCATGGCTCCCCCAATGAGATGGAATGTCCGAGATCTTCGCTGCATAAAATACTGGACTTAATATTAATAAATGCACAGCTTAATTAGCATAATGTGAACAAGAAGCAGCTGGCATCGATATGTAAATCAATGCAGAGTGCAGATAATTGTCGTAGTTCAGTGGATGATGTATCGTGGCTAATGTGATCAAAGAGCAGGATTGTATGCAGAATCGTAGCACTGTGTTGCCATGATTGGAAAGCATGCAATGCATCTTCAGCAGCGAATTCCATCGCTACAGCAAATAAGGTTCCATGGGTAAATGATTGCCCTCCGACTTCCACACTTTCAAGGTCTCTCGCTGAAGATTGTTTTAAGGACACTTATCTTTGTTTAATCCGTCTTTCAAAATGTATTCTCGTGTGTGCAACAGACTGCCAGGGTTTGTTTAAACGTGTACCGTTCTCTTTCGCCTGACCTTGGGATTTGCCAAATGTCAATCAGCAGAATAGGTTTATTGAGCGGGGTTGCTGTTTGCAAATTTCTAAAAAACAAAACAATGTGCACATTCAATGCTGCCTACAAAATGAAGAACAGCAAACATTGTAATTCCTACTTTTGTCACTGCCAACCCAAGTTTTAAAATTATTATTTTTAAACCATGACCTTTGTGTCTGTGGAGGTGGAGTGGGTCAGTGGCCTGTGCCACTGTGCGAAATGGTCCTGGAACTACCCCTTGACCAACGTGGTGAAGTATGGTCACACAACCTCGATTAATACAAAGCATCGGGCGTAACTTCATACAACAGATGATTAAGTGAGGTCTGTAATTACCTGCAAATTCAAAAGTAATGGTTGTTAATTACTGTACTGACACTAATAGTGGAAGAAATAATCTTTCGTAGGAATGGTTGTTAATTACTGTACTGACACTAATAGTGGAAGAAATTATCTTTCGTTGGAAATTTCTAGTTTGACCGGTAAACTGCCAACCCAGGTATTTTTTTTACGATGACACGGAGTGGTGGTGGTTGCAGTAGCTTGTGCCACTGTGCTATGAGCCCAGTAACCCGAGTTTCAGCAGTGAGTGGTGACTCACCAATGGTGAGTAATATCTGAACTGGTCCTGGGTCTATGCCTTGACCAACACGGTGAAATATGGTGACACAACATCCATGAATGCAAAGGCACGGGGCATCCTTCAACCAACAGAGGATTCAGTAAGGACGGTAAATTGTTACGTGCCAAATCAAAAGGAACGATTGTTAATGATTGCATTGACGATACTGGAGAAAAAATTAAACGAAACTATTTAAACTAAGATGTGTTTATTTTACCAGGTAAGGCTCACTGAGCTATATAGCTCTTTTTCAGAAGCGACCTGGCCACAAGTGGTAGCTCAATGAGGTGGCTTATCATGTGGAAAAATATAGCAGCCTAATTAACGTGTGTTTCTAAATGTGGAGGGAAAAATCAGAGGACCCGAAGAAAAACCCACGCGACCACGGGGAGAGAGACACCGCAAACTCCAAACACACAGGCGTCAGGGTCGGGATCGAACCCACAACCTCCTGTACATACCAGGTGAAGTAGTCAACATCTCCGAGCCACAATGGTGCCCAATTCCGAACAAAAATGTAACTTGAGTTGGCAATTGCTGCTTTGGCCGGTACTCCGAGGACAACGGCCTCTCTCAAGTCGAAAAATCTCCCATCGATTTCCGTTGGGGCACAACGGGACGATAACCACGGAGCCAGCTTTGGTACAGTGTGCAGTGTGAACATTGGCAGAGGCGTGATTTAATCCTCGAAGTAATAGCGGCTTATCTCTCCCAGCCCACAAAACAATTTTAAAGTGTTCCGTGAACAAATAAATCAAGCCAACGGGTTTGCGGCCGTTTGAACAAGCACGGTGCGGCAGAGGGCTTTTGCATCGCAGATTATGGAGCAGTGTGGCTCATGGAGCTGGGGGCTCCACTAAGCCGGTTGAATTAATCCCGAGCTTGAGGCTTGGCAGGTCCATCGGTTTGCACGTGGCATGCCCTCCGAAAGTTGAGGGGCAGTTTGTGTGTGATTGCCCTGGGATTGTTGTGATCAGCTCTGTGAGGACTTGCCCCGGGTTACGCTTGATGAAGATGGAACATGCCGTTTCGTGCGCTCGGTATTTTTAGTGGTCACGGCAATATTTCTTTCTTTGCTTATGCAACGAGTTCCGTGGGACGTGGGTCACACGGTTGGGTCCCCACGAAGATCTGTGGAGCCGTGCCAGCCACCCCCTTCCCTCAGCAGGGTTCATTGCGTATCGCATATATTGTTTAACTCCACTCATAACTTGAGGTATAACGTTAAAAGCAAGTTTCAAGGGCACGTGACAATGCGATTCTCTGCTTTCGTAACAAAGTCTTGTGCTTGCGCTCGTCTAAGACGGTCGCCCCGTTATCGATTGCTCGACAAAATGGAAGTCGCCGTCGTAACAACAGTGGACTTGCCTTGAATGCACAATAGAGCATCCTTTTTGTTTTACTTTTATGTAAAAAGGAAAATGAACTTAAAATTCTCATGGAATTTATCACGCACATGATATAATTTTTCTACGCTATTTACCGTAATAAAAAATTCGTCCAGTTATTAGCAAATACAACGCAAAGTTCAAACCCTAAGTTCGACTGACACTGTTTGGGGAGGAAGACCTCCATTCAGCAGTGGATTGACAAAGTGTGCGTGAATTATTTTAATACAGGATAGATATGAAACAATGTACGTGCAAAACACTATCAGTTAAAGGCAGTGCAATTTGTCATTCAAAGGCTCATATTACAAAGGATCTGATTGCAAAAAAACACTTTCACGAGGGTGGCCGTGTGGGTTCAGGGGTCAGACCGCTAAAGCTTGCACCACTGTGATCCTCGGTTTGAAGCTGGCCAGCCACCTGTGTTTAAACTGGCCTCTCGAGTGTAGCAAGTGCAGCTGTAAATACAGGTTTAGATGGGGGGGGGGGCAAGCCCCTGGTGCCCATGCCTCATTGCCAGTTGCGACCCAGCTCTCGCTCCTCAATCTCATTGCCCTGGGCTCTTTCGCGTTCGTCTGGGAAAACAGACGGGCAGAACGTGGGTCATCGCAATTCGAATGGGCCAAAGTGTACCGAGACTGCTGGCGACGCTGTGGTGTCACATGCCATGCGACGCACACAGACAAAGACAAAGATCCCCCGTAGAGCGTGAACAGACTGTAGGGGCAAGTGCTGTTAGCGAGCACCTATGAAGGCCGGTACGGCGCACGAGGGGGTGGATGGCCAGCACCACGTCCGGCCGGTTTTGTCTCCCAAGTGGCGATGTTTACACACCTCACCAGGTACTCATTTGAGGCCCAGTAGACCTAGGGGAGACCCACAACCCGTTCAGATGAAACGTCACTGGTGTTGGCCGTGAGCGGGAATTGAACTCGGGTCGCCGGATTTGCAGCGCAGCGCTCTAACCGCTACAAAGACAAAGATCCCCCGTATAGCCTGTACCAGACTGTTGGGGCAAGTGCTGTTAGCGAGCACCTATGAAGGCCGGCACGGCACACGAGAAGGTGGGTGGCCAGCACCACGCCCGACCGCCTTTGTCTCTCCAGTGGCGATGTTTACGCATCGCACCGGGTACTAAGTTGAGGCTGAGTCGACCTAGGGGAGGCCTAGGGACCGGTTCAGATAATCGTCACTGGTGTTGACCGTGAGCGGGAATTTAACTCGGGTCGCCGGGTTCGCAGCGCACTTGGGCTCCGATGGTCAAACGTGTCAAATGAGATGAGCGTCATCGGGGGTTAAAAACAGAAAATGTACGCAGATGGATGGTGTGATTTTTTTTTCGTGGCTGAAGACGCGGTCACAAGTTGAACGCATGCTGCGAGGGCGCACGGCAGATTGGATCAACTTGGAAAATAAAACCATACTCTTAGGTTTTTTCGGTAAAGTCACGTAGGTAAAAAATAACAAAATATTTTTATTCATACTCTTCGGTTTTTTCGGTAAAGTCACGTAGGTAAAAAATAACAAAATATTTTTATTCATACTCTTAGGTTTTTTCGGTAAAGTCACGTAGGTAAAAACAAATTAATTCATACTCTTAGGTTTTTTCGGTAAAGTCACGTAGGTAAAAATAAAATAAAAATGTTATTCATACTCTCAGGTTTTTTCGGTAAAGTCACGTAGGTAAAAAATAAAAAATATATTTTTATTCATACTCTTAGGTTTTTTCGGTAAAGTCACGTAGGTAAAAATTTATTTTATCATATATATAAATTTTTATTTTTATTTTTGACCTACGTGACTTTACCGAAAAAAACCTAAGAGTATGAATCCTTGCAGTTACGAAAGCTTCAAATCTAAAATAAAACCAGCTTCGCTCGCTCGCTGGCGCACATCCCCCGGCAGTTTGCGCGGAGTTTTTTGAGCCGTAATTTCTCGAGGCCTATTTTTTGCTGCTGAGAAACATAACCCACCTCCCCCAGCCCCATGCCCTCTCCCGCACGCCACGCCAATGTTGACAGGGCACACGCTTTCAGCGAGAGTTCGCCTTCCAGCAGCATGTGAAACAAATTGTACGTTGAATTGGGCCAGTGAGCAGAAATGCACACTTCTGCTGCAACAGCGTGGCTTTGTTAAAATAGAGCGCCTTTTTTTACAATTTCAGAGAAGCTGATCGTTAGCAACCACCACCCCACCACCGCTTAAATTATAACTGCACGGGTCTGTTGCTGTTGCCTTTTTTGGTCTGATGTCAACATCGTCGCCGCCTCCGCTACCACCGTCTGCCCTCCACATTTGTTTATACGCTCATGATTCACTGCGACGATCGATTGAATCTGCATTTGTACATTATTTCCGTGGTACACGGATGAATTTGATCTGTTAATACGTGGCAAGTACTTTATGTACGTAGTCAATGGAATGTTGGGGTAGTGTGCACGTATGCATGCATGACTATATGTGTTCACGTGTTTATCCAATGTTTTTTTTCATAGGATGAGGCATCCAACCCGTTATTGCCGTTCACATTACACAGCTATATATTTATATTAATTATTATACCACATTCTCTGATTAGCGTTTTGCTTACTGCCTGTTTTCAATTTTCATTATGAGTCGAGATATGCATGTTATATTGGAGCGTCATGATAGACGTCTGTGTACGTTGTGCAATTCGTTTTGAGTGTTATGTCCCAACGTCCCTATTAACACTGAAAAGTAGACAAGGGGGATAAAGTGAATACTGCCAGTGAGTTTAACATCAACCAAGAGTCACTGGAATTCCTTGCTTCATTTTTTATTTATAGGCGGCTGCTAATTAGGGCTAACAAGGCGTAGTCCCCCTCAGACCTAATTCACGACGTGCATTCAAACCGTCTGTCGAGTTAAACATCTTGAAGCTGGACTCGGCGAGGGAGCGTAACGTCACACCACTAGCAGAGCACGTGGACAAGTGGAGAATTCGGTGAGCCCGTGTAATTGGGCATCGGTCCATCATGTGCTCTGCGCGCAGAAACCTTGTGCGGTCTCGTTTTACCATTGGGCATCACTCCGCCACCATGGTGACAATACACATCGCAAGTATAATTATGAAAATTAATTGATGAAAGATCTGTCCATACGCAATGTTTTTGTTATTTACTCTATCAGCCTATGGACTAAAAACATACGGCATTTTCAGTGAAGCCTTTTCAATAATTAATTGGACACTTGAGATTTACTTAGGGGACAAGGGGCATTGTATGAAAGCGGGGGGGGGGGGATGCCCTGTGGTTTCCATGAGCCTCACCCCGTGGCATTCGGTCGACAAACACCGTGTAAAAGTCATGCAAAGGAATTTCCTCAAAAATGGATACTTTGACCGCACTAAACATTTCTTGCTGACATTGTCATTCTAAACATAAATCAGTTATTGACCTATGAAGAAGTATATTTTGTATCGTATTGACAAATTCACACATTCTTAATCCATCACTGAAGTGTCAGTGGACATTTATTTTCGTATGGTATTTGGTGTCATCCAGGAGTAATGGCAATACATCAAAATGTATCGACATGTATTACTTAGAATATTAATAATAACGTACAGCCCATTGTAAATCCACCACTAAAGGCTCTCCCAGAGTCATGGGGGGTTGTTTGACCATACTTTACCATGGGGGCTCAGTTCAGATATGGCTCGCCGTGGCTTGGTGTGGAATCTCAGCTTGTCAGGCTCAGAGTGCAATGTGTGAACCTTTGCCCCACTGCTGCATGCAGATGACTTACAATATGCACAATGTTGACGTATGTTGGGTCGTATCATTACCAAATATCAAATTTTCAGTGTTGCATAGGTCATCTTGATATACTACCTCACTATGTTCCCAAGTGTGCTGTTTGTGCTCATAGGCTAAAAATAAGGAATCACTACCCAAGCACATGGTAGAGTGATGGGTGTATGAAGGATCCATGAGAGTGTTGGTGTCATGGTGTCTCAGCTCAACATTCCACTTGAAAAGAGTGGAACAACATGGACGTCCAGAATAAACGCCTCATCTGAGACCCAAACATCACCGCATCTCATGGCTTTTGACATTCCTCGCCCTCGACTGGTGGAACCATCAACGGAATAAGAATGTTAAAAGGCTGATGGGCACATCTCCTTCATGAATGGTTCATTAAAGGCATGCAACCCAAACTTTTGGACGATATAGTGAACCACTTTAGTATGCGCCCCTTCAGTGGAGGAGGAACAGCAAAACTACGCAAACTCTTTTCCGAAGCCCTCTTATCAAGGCTAGCAAACCTCGATATTTGCATTGAGCTCCTGAACGTATGACAGTCGTGCACAAGAATAAAATGGAACTTGAAAAAAAACACACTGCTCTCTCTACTTGCAGGCTTTAAAGCATCACTTCATTGGGCCCCACCTCCTCGCGCGCTCAGCGGCTCACTCAGCCAATCAAATGAGGGGTGTGAGGCCCTCAGAATGATTCCATGGGGTTTTTTTTCTTCTCCAGAATTACATAACTCGAATAACGTGGCTCTTGCATCCACGGGCCATAAAAGCCTTCCATTTTGTCAAAGCACTGTACAGCAGACTGGCTATCTCAGAGAGAGGCTGTTTACATCGCAGTGGCAATTACCATTGTGCTTTGCCACCATGTAAAATCCAAACGTGTTTGGTTGTAAATCAGTTCATTCTGCATTCTCGACGTGTGCACATGCAGTGCAGTAAATGTGTAGCTAGTTAAGTGCTTCTAATGACCCTGTAAAATTATGCAGCTACATTAGTTGAAATAATACCAGCATAGCAGAGAGCAAAGTTAAAACGTAACTTTTTCATTACTCTGACTTTTAATGACACCATAACATGCTCATTTATTTCACGTAAAAATGCCTCGGTTACATGGATTTTGAATGGCTGCAGTTCTTGGAGGTACATGTGTAGGTCATAAGCCTATGAGGTGCTGACGTGAAGCTGCGCATTCAGCCCTTTCTTGAATACTCGCTGACTTTTGTGTCTGCACGTATGGGTAGTTAGCAGTAGACCACGTGGTTGTGGATCGTTAGGGGCAGTCTCGATTGCTCGAGTCCAGTCCATGACCTCTCGGCTGCCGTCCTAGCCATTTTCTCTGGCCTCGTCATTCACCTTTGTCTCAGGGGTGAGACTTTGGATGTCCTCGGGGCATTGACGACTTGGTGCATTCCAACTGGTCACGTGCAGAGCCGGCCCTAGACCTTTGGGGGCCCTAAGCCAAATTTGGTTGGAGGCCCCTTTGATGTATGATTTTTTTTCACCCACTCGCTAGCAGTGACTCTAGGGGGCTCTCTGCTGGCCACGGGGCCCTTTGCAATTGCAAGGGTCGCTTAGTGGCTGGGCCGGCTCTGGTCACGTGCAATGTCCCATACTTTAAACTGGCATGACTTTTTAAAAATTGTCTTTTACATTTATATTTGGATTTTGTATGGTAAAGCTCACACCCCACATGTGAACGAACCCACCTGAGTCAAAACACTTCTGTTCATGGACGGTACTTTGCTTTGTTACCCGGGTCTGTGTAGCAACTGAACCATATCCAAAGCGTACAAAAGGGCAGCCAAACAGAAGGGAAAAGATGTTGACCGATTGCTAATTTTAGCAGAAAAATAAATAAATCAGTATTGACCTTCATTTCAGCTTCCTGGATCCCACCCTTGAATCAATAACTGGTTTGGGATACTTTTCAACGCACAGTCATAATCATTGGGCAGGTAAGACTCATCCGTAAAAAAATGCTTTATTCCGTTCATGATGCATCCATATAATTAAACATGTAAGGATCCATTATTTATGGTATGTGACAATACTCTTTGTTTTTTTCGGTAAAGTCACGTAGGTAAAACATTAAAATAAATTAAATAACGACGTTTCGGAGGCAACACAAGCTTCCGTCTTCAGGTGGAACCGTCACAGCAAAATTACTGTATCACTTGTATCACTTGGTACAGTAATTTTTGCTGTGAGCTTCCACCTGAAGACGGAGGCTTGTGTTGCCTTCGAAACGTCGTTATTTAATTGATATACATTTTTTACCTACGTGACTTTACCGAAAAAAACAAAGAGTATGAATCCTTGCAGTCACGAAAACTTCAAATCTAGAACGTATGTGACAATGATATGTGACTATATGCATTAGGCTTGGTTGATCAAATGACATTTTATAGTAGAGGTCCCTGTAATTAATTGTGAATAGATCTGTATGCATAACTAAAAACGTGAGACATGCATAAAAACACTGCCTTTAGAGGTGAAATATACAATCGGCAATAGTCCTTCGTAGCACATACAGCATTTTTTAAAGCAGTCTGATCGACAAGTGTGAGTTTTTGTTGCTGTTATTTGTGCTTGTGCACCCCAGCCAACGGCAGCATCACCACCAAATAAATGGTATCCCGTGCCCACTTAAAGGCGATCGCGACGATGGTGAGATTTCACACCGATGGTGGTGAGATTTCACATCGTGGAACAAAACAGGCTCTTGTAACTCGGTTCGTTGTCACAAGCACAAACGAGATGGTACAAACGGGACAACGACAACGACAACAAGTCGCATTGATGAACTAACTAATTTAATCACGAGCCAGAATCGTGACAGTTTGTCTCATCGCAGCAGGGGGTGAATCAATGCATTCCTCACGCTCACAGTATCTGGGCAACTCGAGCATGACAATAGGTGGCAGCAGCGAGTTCAATCGCCGCAGTGGTGATTCACAATTATTTGCTACAGCCTCGAAACCCTCGTGTGTGGGTGCGTGGGTCGGATGACCTCTGGACGGTTAAAGCTTAAGGACTTCACATGCCCGTTTACGTTGCACTGACGTGACGTGCGACACTGCTAGTGCCACCAGAATGGCCTTGTATGACACGTGTGCTTCGTGTGAATGTTTGCGTGGCAGTGAACACATTGCGCAGGGACGAGTACACGTAACATTCACAGGGTGTGTGCTCATTGCCCGACACGAACGTCGCGTCCCCATGCAAAGGGACACTTATTTTCATTGCGTAAAGATAGGCCTGCTCAAACTCAACATCACACGCACGCACACAGCCAGGGCTTGCGCAGGGTTTGCTGGAGGCAAATGCCACGTGAGGCCCTATTATTCATGAACGGCAGAAACCATTCCCACTGTGGGGAGCCCAGGGCAGATTACCCCCCCCCCTCCACCCCACAATAATATTTTATTATGAATGGGTTTACCAATGGTAGAGAAAGGGTCAGGTCTAGGGTTTCCTAGGCACCGATATGTTATTTTACTCTCCCAGTTAAAGCGTATTCAAGGGGATTATTGTGTCCGTCGTACAGGGAGGGGCTGGGTGGGGAGGGGCTGGGTGGGGAGGGTGGGGAGGGGCTGGGTAGGGAAGGGTGGGGCTGGGTGGTGAGGGGTGGGAGGGGTGGGGCTGGGTGGGGAGGGGCTGGTCACCCCGTGGTGCCCTTATAAAACTCAACGTTTAACCTACTCACGCCGGCTTGTGCCCGCCCTCACAGTCGGACATATTTGCGGAATACACCACGCCGCCGTTGACCCTGGCCATTGACTGAGCAACCCAACGTTCCTACCAGCTCTCTCCGCAGGAATGTGTTTATTTAGAATTATCCGAGTGAGAGGTGGACAATCCTGTGTCTGAGAACGGCCAAAGAAGATGACATCATGGAGCTACTTTTTAAATTATTTCAACCCAAACGTTCCTCCAACCACCACAAAAACAACTGTAAAACCAAAGGATACAGGTCATTTTCATTTGCAGCACCACACCTATGGAATAAGCTCCATGAGACAATATGCCAAATTTACTCCCATAACTCCATTCAAATTACAAATAATAATACATCTCTTAATGTTCACCTACAACAATTAACTTACAACCACATCTCCTAAATACCTCGTTTGTTCGATGTACAATATTCTTCAAGGGCCCTGTACTGCAATATGACTGGGTAATTGGCTCAACATGATGATCCGTGTGACAAAGAAAATAAACTCAAACTGTACGCTCAACTACAGCAATTAAGTTACAACCACATATCTTCTGCTGCGGTGATGGTCGTGGTGAGGATGGTGGGCATGGTGGTAGGGAATTATTTTAGTGCCTTGAAAATTGTGTTGTGCTTTTTAATTGGATGTTGTACTTTGTCAAATAAATGTTGCTGTATTATTTTGTGTTGTGTTCGTTCGATGTAATGGCAACTTGGATGGCAAATCTATGCCAGGAAGGTTCCCACATAGTAATAACAAATGAAATGTACGTGCCTATTCAATAGGCCCTTTCATTCAGACTAAGGGAACACCCTTTTTTAATATTACAAATCGTGTTGCATGTCAAAACTATTCTGTAAGGGAAATTAAGTGAAAACCCAAACTACGTGATTTTATCTTATTGGTTCTTTCGGTAAAGTCACGTAGAAGGGAAATAATAAAATAATAAAAATAAAACATAATAAAATAATTCTCACGACGTTTCGGCCACAACGCAAGCAGCCGTCCTTTTATTATTTCCATTTTACCTGACTTTACCGAAAGAACCAAGAAGATGAATCACTGCAGTCACGAAAGCTTTCAATCGAAATTTTACGTGATTTTAGTTTAACTATTTGTACATCATTGGTGAGCAGGTTGAGACCATATTCTTGCTACATTTGAGATATTTTTTTTAGTCACAGGTGCCTCAAACGTTGAATTGGACCCAGAATCTCAGAAGTGCTCGTGACTCCGGTGCTGTCACGTGACACCCCTCCCCCGTTCGACTCCGTGAGTCGTGTGGGCCACCCCAGTCTTGCCATGGCGACCGGTTTGCGTGTGCTCGTAAAAGCTTCTCCGGCGAAATTAAACGTGAAACGTGAACCATGAATAAATGGACTGTGCTGCATGATTGCATGCGAATTGCAGAATTGGTCATATTTGTTCTACGAATCGGTTTGGCTTATTATTCGACCGAACGGAATAACAGTGCGGTCACGTGCCTCTTTCAGGCACTCACTTTTACGGTTACATAAAAACCACACTCAATGCACTTGGACAAAACAGCTATTTACTGAAGCAATTTGGAGCTGTTGTGGTTAGCGCCAGTATCCATGGAAGCAGTCACACGTTTGATGGTAATGCGGTTTGCAGATGACACAAATACGCGCGGGTAGACGTAGCGGTGATAATAAAACCCATGTCCTCGTACGAAAGGTCCTCAAGACATCTATTTGGAAGTATGTATTTTTCTTGAGTGGTATGCAATGATATATTGATGGAGATGGCATAGCAATGGGATCAATAGGTGGCATTTATTTGGCATAAGAATGATCTGTTTACCCTTATTTCACCCCAGTGCTCCTTGGGAACTGCAGTGAAAAGAAAGTTTAAAAAAAGAGGTCAAAGTGATTTATTGGTCGAATAACCATTGATATGGTGCTCATCTCCGCTTTACAGACCTGATCCAGTGTTGGAAATTCCACATTCCTATGGCGGGAGGGACTCTATCTGGCAGACAATTACTCAACTGTGACTTAATTGTATTGGCCATGGAAGGACGAGCGTGCTGGTCGCGGGTCTTGCCAGATTACTTGTAATCTTACTTGTAATCTGCAATTCCTCTAACACCATCAATGCCAACATCAACCGACTGAAATTACGAATGCCGTAGAGACCAACGCGGTTGTCAGTGTCACGGCACGAGACAACCATGCCTGCGAATGTCGAAATGGTTTTCAATGAATGGACATTTAGAATTAAAACTTTCAGCACTTCACACATGGTATATGCAGCAAGCGAGTCCTCACACATGTTAATGGCAATTCATTCTTTAGTTGCAATACACTTTTGAATGGCGCCTAATGCAGCCACTTCTCAAGACGCCGTACACCTCCGATTAGCACGGTTGGCTACGTGCGGTGCGAAAGAAGTTCAACGTACAGTACGTACGTCTTCGAGAAGAAATGTCATTGTTCGGTAGACCTCTCTGCAGAGCGGACAGTGAGCGCTAAAGGGAACATGCTCACAATAACGGGGGCGGCAAAGAAAAACACGTGGCACTTCACTGCAAGACCCCTCCTTCTGTTGTAGACGCGTGGTCATAGCCAGCTGCGGCAGCACCTTCGGTGTCACTTCACCGCTGTAGTCGTGGACTACTGTGGGTTTTTAAGGTTTAAGTACACGCACACCCAGGGCCGGATTAAAATTTTGTAGACCCCTGGGCTACAGGTACTGTGAGGCCCCCAGTAATATTTTCAAAAGGAAAACAAAGTTAAAGACAAATTATTTGTACAAGGCCAACAACAAATACAATTCAAACATTGACTTAAAGCTTTCGTGACTGCAGGAATTCATATTCTTGGGTCTTTCGGTAAATTCATGTAGATAGGTTCAAATAAATAATGTTATATATTGTATTAATATTTTCTTTGAACTTATCTCCGTGACTTTACCGAAAGACCCAAGAATATAAAAATTCAAACATTTGCTTTGCGTAATTTCTTTGAAAAAAAATTATCCAAAACATCAGTAAATTGTAAGTTATTGAGAACTTCGTTTTAAATTGCCCTGAGTACATTCTTTAGATGTTTAATCTTGGAGAAACTCCTCTCTCCAGTCGCATTAGTTATCATTAAACACGAGTAAATCCGTAGTGCTATTTCAACATTAGGGAATGAAGAAGTTAATCCATTGTTTACTACAAGGGTGTAGATATCAGAAGCTTGTAGTGTTTCATGCGTGTGCCTGAATGAATCAAATTGCCCAACAAAGTTCCTGAAGTAAAGAATTTCTTGCACAAGTTCAGGCTCAATGTCATCCGAGTACATTTTCTGAAACTTGACTGCTGCTGTTGAAATGTCTTCATCATTCATTATTGGAAATTCGACCAGGAAACCAAATAATGAATGAACATTTTTACATGCTTCAATGCGATGAGAAAGAGCTGAGTATAACTTGTCTATGATGGATAGATATGTTTCCACCTTAAACTTCTGTCTTCCTCGCAAAGCAATATCTTCAGCATTACCATAATTGATTCGTTTTCTTTTCCAATGCTCTCGTTTTTACTCTTTGGTTCTTTCGGTAAAGTCACGTATAAAGATAAAATAATAAATTAAATAATAGCATACGACGTTTCGATTGCAACACAAGCAATCATCATCAGGTATAAAATAAAGAAATAGCAACAAAAATATAACCAGAAAACTATAGACAGACATATAAGCAGACAGACATCACAAAGATACACAGAGAGAGGAGACGCATCGGCACAAAGAGAGAGATCGTCTCTGTGACGGGGTCTTAAATAGAGAGAGGGGGGGCGGGGTCGGAGAGAGGGAGGGGGCAGAGGAAAAATTAGCATGTCAATGAGTAGGGCGACGTGTGGTGCGGTACGCAAGCTTGAAAATTAGGAGAGAGGGAGAAAGATACACTAAAATTAAATAACCTAGCAAAATATCGAAATGTAATGTAATGCAACACAGAGAGTCGGTCAACACACAATTAACGCATAGCCTGGTCGATTACGTATTTCAAAGATTGCTAAGTTAGAATTTAAGTGTGAAAATTCCAAAGAGAGGACACAGGCAGAGAGAGAAAACAAAAAACCCAGAGAGAGAGAAAAAATAAACTTAAAACTTCCCCTTAGAAGTGGTTCAATCTTAATTTTAGAGCTTTCGTGAATGCAGGAATTACTCTTTGGTTCTTTCGGTAAAGTCACGTATAAAGAGAAAATAATAAATTAAATAATAGCATACGACGTTTTATCTTTATACGTGACTTCTGATTTCCATCTTCTGAGATGAACTTTTAAGCTTCTTGTAAACAGCTGTAGCCTTTAGACAATGCTTCTATGGCATTGGCCCTTGCGGACCATCTAGTATCTGATGCTCTTTTAACTACCAATGTAGATTCTTTTCCACGTTCAGCTTCAATGCACTGAAGCATTTCTGACAAACGTTGAGTTGAACCAGAAAATGAATTGTAAAGTTTTTGTGTAAGACCAAAGAATAAAACTGCCCCAATGCAGCTTTCCACCGCACATAAACCTACCATATAAAGGGAGTGTGCAGCACATGGAATGTAATGTGCAAGATGATTGATATTCATAATATGTGCTTGAAGCCCTTTGTAGCATCCTGACATGTTTGATGCGTTGTCATAAGACTGTTCTCTTAGATTAGCTACATCAATTTGTTCAAAGAATTTCAAGACAATGTTGGCAAGAGCTTCTCCAGTGTGACCTGCAATGGGAATGAAAGGGAGAAAACGTTCAACAACCTTAATATCTGACATTCCAAAATAGCGAATATCTACAGTCAGCTTGTCCGTGTGAGATACAGTATGTCTGGTGTTGAATCAACACTTAGAGAAGAGTATTTGGCTTCCATGATTTCTTCTACAATGGTTTTCAATACTTTATATCCCATAATCTCTATAACTTCCTCACATATTGTTGAAGATAGATATTAAGCTTTTCCTCGTCCTTGATTACCATATTTTGCTATATGGGACCTAAGAAAAGGATCATACTCAGCAAGTAATTCAAGTATCCCAAGGTAGTTGCCATTCTGTTGAGAATTAAGTACTTCTATATTACACGAAAGGCGAGATGAGATAAACTTTATAGTTGAATTTACTCTTTGTAGTACTTTTGCCCAGTATTCTTTTTCCTTTGTGAATTGGATTTCCAATAATGAATACATTCGTCCAAGTGCTTTTCGTCAAGAAATCCACGTCATCATAGAGGTCCGATGTCCAGAACTGTTCTCATATTTTGGAATCCATGTAGAGGCATGTTTCCAGTCTGAAAATTCACCTTCAGAAAACCAGTTTTTTTTATCCATGTCTCCCATCAAAGATAACGCAAGCAAAACAATATACATTTCCTGTTGAGGGAGAATACATTAGCCATTCCCTTTTACTTTTATCAACAGTTATATGTTTTCTGAATATAAATGAACGATAACATTTTCTTTTCTGATCAAAGTATTGTCTTTCGGATAAAGAAAAGTCATCATCATGGTGCTGGCATTCTACGGGACCTTATTAACACCAAAAGTCACGGACCTCCTTTGTTATATTTGAGTTTCTCCACAGATCCCAGGTCATCTTTCTTCTGGTGGACAAGCTTAGCATCAACTCCTGTGGCATTGGCATCATCACAAACAACTTAAACTTCTAGTGCCTCAGACATATTGCCATCATTGGATGCATTTGTTGTTTGATGTTCTGCTGCTGCCTTGCGTTTGAACCCAAGATCAAATTAGTGTGGAGATTTACTGAGCAGTTCTTCATGCTTCCTCGTCTTCTATTGTTGTCGTTTTCTTTTGCCTGCTCCACTCTCAAACCTCTTCTTCTCCGACATGATTCATCTGAAAGGGTGAAACAATTGGTAAAATTGTTATTTTAATTTAAAAAAGCCATGGAATTATATTAGTAGTAGTATTTTGTGGACTTTCAAGTAGTTTTTTTCCCAATGCCAATGCTAAAAGTAGATGTCTGTCTCAGGCCTAGGCCAAAAATTTAATCTACCTTCGCCATTTAGGTCGCATGTATATTTTGGGAACAGTTTTTAGAGAAAAAAAGTGCGACTTACATGCCGCAAAATGCGGTACTTATACTTTGATTCAGCATTCACAAGTGAAATAATTTTCACTTAATCTCTGGAGGCCCTCCAGCTGGCAGAGGCCCCTGGGCTGCAGGCCACAAAGCCCCCATGCCTGAATCCGGCCCAGCGCGCACCGTCGGGGAATAGGAAGCATGTTGTATATATGTTTAAAAATACAATACAAGTCCTGTAGTAGGCAGAAGGAAAAAGAAGACAGTTGTTAGAATTTGAGGAGTTGATCGCATGGATGGCTGGGAGAAGGGAATTTCAGACTATGGAGGCAGGAGTGGGAAAAAAAGATCGACCTCTCACCGAGTAAATGTTGACGGAGGGACTCTGTAGAAGGCCTTGGTTGCTCGAGAAGGGAGCACATGAGTGGCAGTAGAGTGAAATGAGACGGGAGAGGTAGCCAGGGGCGAGTCCCATGGCTGATGTTGATAATGAGTGTGGGTGGGATTGGATTGGGAGCCCATGGAGAGATCAGCATATTGGGATGATGTATGTGTGTGGAGACAGATCAGCCTAAAAAATAAAATAAATAAAAAATGAAAACAAATAAATTAAACCACGACGTTTCGGGCGCAACACAAGTGCGTCTAAGAGATGGCATACTTAAGCGTTTGTGCTTTTCTCTGCGTTGTCCACACCTGAAGACGGACGCTTGTGTTGCGCCCGAAACATCGTGATTTAATTTCGTTGATTTAATTTTTCATTTGTTTTATTTTTTTACCTACGTGACTTTACCGAAAAAAACAAAGAGTATAGATCCTTGCAGTCACGAAAACTTCAAATCTAGAATATCTGGCTAAGGTGCTCCGTTAACATTTTCACTGATTAAACGCACGCGATTTCTCAATTGAAGTGCAATTGCTACCGAGCACGTGACTTTACTGCCCCAAGTGGCTGTGTAATTAGTTGTTTTTTAAATTGACCGTTTTGCCCTGCGAATGGCCTTGCCGTTATTTACACAACATTTTGTCACGGTACAAAAATTGCATCCTTTGCATTCGGGCACAGTCATTTTGATCACCTAACATTTGTATTGCTGTTTTGTAATCGCAGAGGATTTACGAGTACATACGCAACTTTGTTTGTGACATGAATTGAGGCAAAGCTATGCATTATCACAACTTCTTATGATCTCTAAAGCACCCCTGACCTAGTTTATCTGTGCAATTCTGTACCTTGCGTCATAGTAAAAATAAAAAAATGTAGGCTGACATAGTTCTGAGTCTTTACCGAAGGCAGGTGCAGATCCAGACACATCAATAGGGCGTTTCATGACAACGCATTTGAACGTGAGGTCATTTATCCAAAGCATACATTTGAAGAGGACATTATGTTCTGCATCTAATCTGCTCTCGTGAGCCATGCCCCAGTTTAAAACACGGGCAGTGAGGCAGTAATTATTGGAAGTTACACCTACTGACCTTATTAAACCTTCTCTCGATCTCTCTCCCACACCCATCGCAATTGCCTCATAAAATCGCTCAATAATTGTGGCGCATAGTCCCACAGTGGAATCGTTTAGGTGCTCAAATGGCCTGCATTCGGTGTGGGAAAGTCATACATGACCACAGTCCCCCAAAAAAAATATAAGCCCTCTCCGATATGTCCTCCGGGCTGTGCCGGCGTGTGGTTCGGCATGCGTTGTCTGACGTAATGTCACTGCTCGCTGTGAGGAGCTTCTTCGGGAATCGAATGGAACGAACTCTCTCGTCCAGTGGTGCGAGACGTCGGACATTGTGGCCGAACGGCACGGCAACAAGCCATCGACGATGACAGCAATAGTTGAACACGTGGTAGGCTTACGCCACCAATATCAAATATATAAATGTGTCGTTACAACCCGCCACCACCCGACGCAGCCAACTAGTAAGGGTTGTCACGTAAACAGAACGTGCCAATTCGTCACTCGTACAGCACACCGACGTTTCGCCAATAATTGAAACTAACTTCACGATGAAGCTCGTTGTAATTACTGGCGAAACGTCGTACTCAGATTGTAAATGTTGTGGCTTGGCTCTCCAACACACCGGTGTGCTGCACTAGTATAATACACTATACACTACACTATACACTACACTATTAAACATTACACTATACCCTAGTGCTGTACTAGTGACGAATTGGCCACGTTCTGTTTACGTGACAACCCTTACTAGTTGGCTGTGTCGGGTGGTGGCGGGTTTTAACGACACATTTATATATTTACGCGATCTAACCCACAAAACCTCTGTTATGGACAACAACATTGAAGAGCAATGCAGCACGATCACGAAAGTCGACGCGGTGGTTAAAAACATTTTTTTTACTGACAAAGAAGATGGCACTCATTTGTAAGAGTACGACAATTAATAGTTTTTTTAACTGAAAGCGCAAAGCCAAGCGATGAATCTGCAAGGAACACAATTTTAGGAAATGTACACACCACGCACACAGCTACACAATGGAGACGTGACCGACCGAAGGTTTCACA
>CM025664.2:8102847-8125031 GCA_014621495.2 Entosphenus tridentatus
CTCTGCTTGTGTGTCTGTCTGTGTGTCTATGTTGTGTGTCTCTCTCTCTCTCTGTGTCTATGTTGTGTCTCTCTCTGTGTGTCTCTGCGTTGTCTCTCTCTGCTTGTGTGTCTGTCTGTGTGTCTATGTTGTGTCTCTCTCTCTGTGTGTCTATGTTGTGTGTCTCTCTCTGTGTGTCTCTGTGTTGTCTCTCTCTGCTTGTGTGTCTGTCTGTGTGTCTATGTTGTGTGTCTCTCTCTGTGTGTCTATGTTGTGTGTCTCTCTCTGTGTGTCTCTGCGTTGTCTCTCTCTGCTAGTGTGTCTGTCTGTGTGTCTCCGTGTCTATGTTTTGGCTCTCTATAAAAATGTAGTTCTACCTGATGACGGTTGCTTGTGTTGCAATCGAAACGTCGTACTCTATTATTTAATTAAAAAAATTCTACGTGACTTTACCGAAAGAACCGAAGAGTAATTCCCGCAGTCACGAAAGCTTCAAATCAAGTTTGACAAAATCTCCTTTGTGTGGAAATTCAATGGATTGAAACTGCTACGTGACTAGTGGCTGCCATCGGCAAAGTGTGGGTTCATTGGCTTCCTTCAAACAGTAGATTGAGACCACAGCACGTAAATATGAGTATAATGAAACTAAATACTTTAAAATGTGGCTCTGATCAATGCCATTCCAAAAACAGTACCGTATTGTTTTTTGGAATGAAGGAGTCGGCACATGCCTGAGGAGAAGTTTGTGTTGGGCATCCTGGAAACCTTGGGGTGACTCCTTTTTCCTGTGCATACCTCCAATATTAAATTCAAGTCTGAACAATATTCCACTACACAAGATGTCCAAATAAAACCAATGTGTCTCGGCTCGCTGCCTGCAATGAAGTTGCTATTTAACTCCCGGGTTTACATTTTAAAGCGAAAAAATAATCTTTGGAGATTTCCATAACATTCTCCAGATAAACCCTTCCACAACAAACTGCTTGGTTATCATTCAGAAGCTCATTTACAACTATAATTAGTATACATGCACCTCTCAGACAATACAGAGTAAAGGACAGAAAAAATACATGGTTCACTTCATAGGCAAAAATAATCTTGTCAAAATTAACGCGGCCTGGGTCTTAGCTCGGAAAACTAAAGTAACCAACTCAATCCAGGGCTTGAGAAGACTCAGAAACGTCTGTACCAAAAAATATCCGATTTTCCAATTTAAGTTACTGTACTGTAGTAAAACAACTGACAATCGAAACAAATTAATAAAATATATACATATTTAGCTCAACTATAGGATAATTTCAAAATGGCCCATAATTAAATTTTCTCCAGTCAGTCACCTTTGTACCGTCCAGGATATGACAATGGCACGGCAGTAGGTACAATAACAACTTACCGTATTGATTATGGTGACATGATTTAAGCTACTCAGAGCACAGCTCTCAGTAGCTTAAGCCCCTGTTATCTGTCCCGGCGCTTTATTGCAAACGAGGGGGTTCGTGCTGTTGATGACTGTGACCTCTGCTTTAAATATGGTCTGTCGACTTACATTATCTCGTCCGAGAGAGACGCACGTAATACACCGCCGGTCTACGTTTGCTCACGAAGCGATCGAAGCAAGAGCGGCCTCGACTCTCAATTTGTTTTGCTGGTGCCAAATTAAAATCCCTGTGATCCAAAATGAGCTGTGAAACTACTCTACAATACGCCGAGGGTGTAATAGCACATCTTGGAATTTGGAGAAAGATCCAATCGTCCACGGTGCTTTCGCATGCCTGGAAGAGGCTGCACGCTTTCACTTTGCAGTAAATGTCTGTTCCTTGTAAATGTGACTTTCTATAATAGTCCGAGCGTGTTTTTGCCTCTGAATTTGCACCGTGTTTTATGACAGCTCTACGTTCGCATTGCGTTAGCTTTGTCACAATATGCTGTCAAGTTGTGCTTAACTTCGTTGTGTCTTTAAATCACTCCGTAGATCACGTATCTCTGTAAGCTCACCCTTCAGTGCACTGCGCTTCTGTCATCACTTGCTTACACCCAGCTCACCTTTGCGAATGAGATGTTTTGCCTCCATGGGGTGGGGGGGGGTCTCACCTGTTTCAATAAAGAATACCAGTACTAAATGGTGCAGAGAAAGAAAATCAGAAACTGTTATTTTTGGTTAGACCTTAGGCAATTAGAGGTGAAATTTGCCAGCACGGCTTCCAATCCAAGAACAATACATTTAGAATGCAGCCCTCCCTCGGTGTCACAATATTGACCAGAAAGAACATCGCGGTCCGATTTCAAAATCCACTGCAGCAGAACGTTTTTCTTTTCATCTTGGTGGAGAGTGGAAAGTTTTTGCAATCACTTTCCACCAGGCCAGACGCATCCCAGGAAAATTCGAGTCGAGCTGTGATTCATAAGGACAGCGAGTTAAGCCAATACACCTCAACGAGGAGATCTTTTGGAAACAGCGATTGCGGTTCTTCAACGACAATGACCACACCGCTCCAGATGTGCACCCTTTGCTTTGAAATACATGCGTGATGTGTTGTTCACTATGAAAGAATAAGACATAAGACCAAGTCTCCTGAAATTCGCCCAATCTGATCAGGTCTCGGAAGCTATGTGGCCTTGAGCCTAGTGAGTACTCGGATGGGTACCTGGTGCTTTTGTAGGTTTGGGCTGCGGAGATGGCCCCGGAGATGACAGGAAGGAAATTATTTTCTGACACCTACGAAGAGTTTTGAGTGGTATCGCATGCATCGTTTTATTCCAGCGACCCCGCTTGCCTCACACATAAAGCCAAAGAAATAAAGCCAAACACATCATAGTGCAGGATCCTCCTGAAAAAGACTTAAAAATAAACTCTTTGTATTGAAACTAGCAAAAAAGTCCGTCCCTCCCTCCCTACCAGCAAGCCAGCCAGCAAAAATGTTTTTTTCTCATGTAGTAATATAGTACGATAGCATATCCCGCACATTTGCGTGGGATACAGGGCCAGGGTGGATGGCGGGTGCCGGGAGGGGCATGGCGTTTGCACGCACGAATCTAGCTCAACGCTGTGAAACGTGGGTGACGTAATAACCATGCACGTACGCTTGCCCGCCTGCATGCCAGCCAGCCGGCAAAACTTATCTTTTCGAATATACTACAATGAAAAATTGCATCTCTGCATGAAGGTGTATAAGGGCAACCATCTTTGCACATATTGCTATGTGAAAACTCGCAATTGTGCAGACGTGGGTTGGGTTCCGAATTGTACAACTGCGTAATTGCTGCAAGGGATTCAACGAAACCGATCCATGGAGAGTCGTAAATATATCTTTAAAAAAATCAACATGCGTAGCTCTTTAATTTCCCTATGGTTATCCCCCCCTTTCCCCCCGACCCCTCGTGTATTTATTAAAATAAAACAACAGACAACTCTGTAAAATCCAAACGATGGGCTCTGTAAATGGGGATGCCGTACGGCCTGTAATGTCGTGGCCGTATGTTTGTCGATCGAGTGTGTCTTGGCGTCGAAAACGTGAACAGAGAAAACGACTATATACATTTAATAATGTATACGGTGGTCTATTTCTATATGCACCCATTAAAATGCTTGAGAAAAGAACACTTTTTTGTCAAAGACTCTAAATGTATCCCACCAACTTCAACATTCTCCTCTGTAAGGAAAGCAGCCATCGTTTTCATAACATTCAATCGCCACGGTGGTGAGATGTTACCTACCTCGCTTGGTGCACAGGAGGTCGTGGGTTTGATCCCGACCCTGACACCTGCTGTATATTTGGATTTTACATGTTCTCTCTTTCTCTCTCCCAGTGGTCACGTGGATTTTTCTTCGTGTCCTCCGGTTGTTCCCTCCACATTTAAAATAAACATGCGTTTCGAGTCTTTGGCTGCTATAAATTTCCACGCCATAAGCCGGTTCGTTGAGCTATCATTTGTGGCGAGGTCTGAAAAAGAGTGGGCCTTAGCTGGATAATAAAACATATTTTTTTAAATAGTTTATAGCAATACGATTAGTGAAAATAAATTATGAGTCTACAAATTGGTTACGTTGTACAATATTATCTCTTAAAACATGTATGAAGGTGAAACTTATATTTGATTTATTGTTGAAATTTAATTCAAGGTGTTATTAATGTCAGGTTATGCAAATGCATATGAAGACAGATGTTAAGTCAAATAAATTATATTTTTTGTATCTTCCTCTTTTTGTTTGACGTATTCTATCTTGAGATGATTTTGTCTCGCGGCTCATTTCACTTTGTGACTGACTTTAATAAATGCGGAGGACAGTTCAGGTTATGCCTTTGAGTTTCGCTTAAAGGTATAAAGTAATGTCACACTGTGAGAAATGGGCTTTGTACATACCAAAAATGGGAACAGGCAATTAATTATCACATTTTTTATGAAATTGACATCCGAGTTGAATTCCGAAAACTCTCTTGACAGATAAATCACACAAGTTTCCATCTGTCCAACCGTCCATCACGCTGTGTCTCTCAAAAGGTTATTTGAGGAACACGTGAAAACACTAAAAATGGTTCTCCTGCCGAGGACATCATCGGAAAAATTTGCACCCTTTATTATCTTCAAACATTTATCTCCCCAGCCATGCGGAGACAACCTTCTGAGGATCCAACCAAAACCATCACTTTACAATACATAGCAGGGGTACCAAAAAGATTTCCAAAATCTTAAACAAACACAAGATTCAGGTTCGTTTCAACACAGTACACAAAATCCGTGATTTAATCCCATCTGTAAAGGATGTGATTCCTGACATGCAATACCCTGGTGTCTACAAACTGAGTTGTGGTTGCGGCAGCAGTTACATTGGGGAAACGAAACGACATGTCTCGGACCGCGTTGGTGAACACAAGGCAGATCTGAAACACGGTAGGACCAATACCTCGGCCGTGGCTGATTATCGTTTTAACGCTGTGGGCTCACACGAAATTGATTTTTCCAAGATGGAGGTACTCTGCAAACCTACCTGCTACCTTCAGAGATTTGTTCATGAAGCCATCCAGGTATATAAACACAGACACAACTTCAAACGAGAGGATGGGTACAAACTGTGCAATCATTGGAAGGACGTTATTAACCAGGTAAAGTCTTAACTGACTGTGATGTTTCCATCCTACCTGCCTATGTCAGCTGTTATTTCCGACTTTCTGTGTGTCTCTCTCTCTATGCCTCTCTCTTAGATCTCTCATACTCACATGCCCTTTGGATTGCACTCTCATACTCACATGCCCTTTGGATTGCATCCGTTGGGTTGCACTCATGCCTTTGGATTGCACCACTCTTCGATTTGACATTACCATGCTAATCTCTCACATTAACACAGCCACTTCCGTGCCCTCGTCGAGGAGGCCGCTCTCCTATCTTACAGCTACATGCTAATTTCTCACATTAACATCATGAGCCCCGGCCACTTCTTTATGACCCTTGAGCTACACCCATTTGAAACCTTTTAAAACAGTCTGCCTCAGCAGCAGACCATGCTTTCCCACCTGATGACGGACGCTTGTTTTGCGCCCGAAACGTGATTTATTTTATTTTATACCTACGTGACTTTACCGAAAGAACCAAAGAGTATGGATTCCTGCAGTCACGAAAGCTTCAAATCAAGATTTGATCCCAACATTTCTACCAAACGCACCTCCGATTAGCGCGGTTGGTTACGTACGGTGTAAAAGAAATTCAACATACACACAGACATACATTGAAACGCGCCTTGCACTTCGTCGCTCAAACCAGATGAAGGAGTTGGGATTAAAAGTATTGTTTGGATTATAACCAAATGTCCGGCTTTGGAGCACGTGTGCTTGTGACAAGCGTGTAATGTGTCTACACGTGTCGATGATGTCAACGTGAACGCATGCGTATGCAGAAGCATGCATAATTTATCTAATGTAAATGTGCTCTACATCTCTGACCTAGTTATGTTGCTGTGAACAAGGGCCGTTGCCTGAAACGTCTCCGATTATATACTCTCTTTTAAAGGCGGTGTTATTGACGAATGTGTTGAGTTATTTTGGTTAATAATGTACACGTGTATGGACGAGTGAAGTGCTGCATACACACGCCTCTGCGTGTGTGATGATTTACATATACATTCATATTTTTTGCATACATTCAATGTCTAATATGCATGAGCACGTGCGTATGTATGCCGTATTTGCACATGTGTATGCATGAAATGCACTGGAGTGTGCGCGCGATTGTTTGCTAAGCTGTTCGTGTTCATGTGCGAACGTCTTGTGTATAGACTATGTATGTTGAACGTAGCCAACCGTGTTAAATGGAGGTGCGGGGGAAGGACAACAAACTGATCACAAAACAGCAGTTGTAAAGAAACGAGTTCTCAATTTGCACGTGCGTACGTGTACATGGCGTATACGCGCATTGTTTACCTAATACCGTACGCACCTGTGTATTTAGTATGCACGTGTGTACACGTGTAGTGTCAACGATTCAGAGACAGAGTTATCTAGTTTCTAGCAGGCAGAGTTTCTAGTAGCTCAGCCTAGCCTTGCATTACACTAGCCGTCTAACACTGACAGCACTGACAGAGGTAGCCAACTACTACCCTTCATAGCACAATATCTAACGGAGACGTTTAGCGACGACGGCAACGAGACGACAGCGACGACGAGATGAGTCCAATCCCAGAACCGGCAGCCCTGAGCCCCCGCTCTCGGCTCCTTTTATGCTCCCAGCGCGGCCTGGCTCCGCCCTGACCACGCCTCCCTTCTCGAACCGGCTAGCACGTTCCAGGGGCCTCCAGATGGAGTCCTCCATGACCCTTACCCTAGTTACCCCCTCTGCCAACACACCGTGCACACCCCAGAGGTCGCAATCGGGTACCCGATACCCCGTACCCTACCCGATACCCGGCTACCCGTACCCGGCCGGGTACGGATAGCCGTTTGCGACCCTGGTACGGCCGGGTACGGGTAGGCCGTGAGTCACTGGTGAGTAACCGTTTGTCACTCATTTCCCAACGTCTTGTCTCTTCTCACAATTCAAGTTCCTAGAATCAACCCACCCACGCCTGCAACATGACTTCATCCCAAAGGTCGCAATCGGGTACCCGTACCCTACCCGATACCCGGCCGGGTACGGGTAGCCGGGTATCCGGTAGGGTACGGGTACCCGTTTGCGACTCTGGTGCGGCCGGGTACGGGTAAGGAATCAAAACCCGTTTTGCGACCTCTAGCACGCCCTCACCGGCGTGTGTGCTGTCTGTCCACCACAGTTACCGCTGCTGTCCACCACCAGCCGGCGCTAATACACTACACATACATTGCTTGTTTCACGTCGCATGTACGAGCTCATATGCACTCTTTAATAGACGCACGTGCGTGTGTGTAGCTGTGTTTATGTAACAGGTATCGGTGAACATGTATATTATAAGCCGATTACGTACACACGTGGGTGCGTGTGGTGGACCGGCAGTTAACGCGCTGTGATACAAACTCGTTGGCGCTGAGTTCGATTCCCGCTCACGGCCAACACCAGTGCCCGTTATCTGAACCGGTCCCGAGCATCCCTTATGTCGACTCAGCCTGAAATAAGTACCCGGTGAGATGTGTAAATATTGCCACTGGGGAGACAAAGGCGGCCGGGCGTGGTGCTGGCCACCCACCCCGTCCGTGTGCCGTGTGGGGGCTCGTTAAGTCGTCACGAACAGCACTTGTCCCCAACAGTCTGTTAAGGCGATACCGGCGATCTTTGTCCATGTGTTTAACCAATGGTTTTGATGGCATAAGGCATCCAACCCGTTATTGCTGTTGACATTACAGATACATATTTACGCGTCATATTAATAACGTGTGTTTTATGATGTATAATTCAGCGAACACAAGCCCATTTGGAAGAAACATTTTTCTTTCAATTTCGTGCAACAAAAAACCCAAAAATATGTCTTGACATTTGATATCAACTATTCAATTACACGTTACGTTGCTTTTCATGACTCACAATTGCTTTTTATCTCCTAAATTAAAACGTATTTACGAAGTAATTATTTCTTGCAATTTAATATTTTTTTGAATCACTCAACCCTGGCCGTGACCTATATTTTCATGGTTACGCGTTCCTCAAGTTTCAACACGCTGACTGCTGCAGACGGCATTTGTTGTTAACACGACACGAAGCGCCTACGTTCGCCACCCCTCGTGCCCATGCCATCGCAGAATGACCCAGCCAAACATTCCCTTGCCGTTTTTAAAACATGCGCGCCTTGCGTATCGATGGCCAAATGTGGGGGGAAATCACCGCTCGCTGCTTCGTTGGGCCAGATGAAGGAATTCACGTGGGCCTTTGCCTGACGGAGGTAGCAAGGGGCCTAACTCCGTTGCGGACAAACTGGTGCCGTTCAGCCGCAATTATTCGGCCTCAGATTCTTCTCGATCGCCGTTGGAAATAAAATTAAATAAAACAGACGTGCAAACGCCCTGTTAAATCCTTGGGTGGTTGAAGCTGCGAGATTAAGCTATTACTTTACGAAAGCCTTTAATGATCAGAAAACGTGATGTGGTGTGGTTAATTTAATATCACAATTTCCAAGAATTGTAAAACTTTAACCTAGTTTTTCTATATTGTTTTCGTGTGCTATTATATAAAAAAAAGTACGTGTAGAAATGTAACAGGATACTAGTAAGCATAGACAATGGATAACGATGTTACCGCCGTCACTTTGTGCTGTTGAATAATTGCGGGAGTGGACAGTTGACGAAACTTTACTTGAAAAAAGTCGAAACGAAAATATTTAAAAAGGATACAAATTCAGCAGTTGGCATTTAACAAAGAGACAACGCTGCGTTTGGGTATTTAGCTTAGCTAATCCTCAAAAATAGACGGCTGGAAAGCAAAACCTACTTAGCGCGCAGGCGAATTACACCAAAGTCCAATAGTTGAACTTAAATCTTTCTTTTAAACGAGGCCATTTAAGATTGCCCCCGTGTAACGATCTAAACGTTCACGTTGACACTCCCTGATGCCGCGTGCCTCGGCAGAAAGGCGGCTCGTCTAATTCCGTCGGTCGTCTCCTTGCCAGCGTGGTCACGACTGAAATGTGAGAAGCCATTCAGTGGAGTGCGCCATATCTTTGCCTGCGTTCCCAATGTGGCATGCAGCTGCCCTCTGTGTTTGGTCACATGAGTGCGCGCGGTGTGGCTCACGAAAATATATGAGCGGACTGTATGTGTCCAACACGGGGGCGACCTTCTCCGGTTCAGCTCTGTGGGGCGACAGGAAGAGGGGTGGGTGAGGAGGGGAATTGGAGTGCTGGCGGATTCTGGAACCTCGTGTGGGTTTTTTTTTGGTGGGGCTTGTGATAGAGCAAAGTCTTCTTGGTTCTTTCGGTGAAGTCACGTAGAATGGAAATAATAAAAGATTATTTTTTAAATAATATTATTTTTTTTATAATAAAATAAGACAGAGTCTGAATGACTCTGTCTTCTCGACAGACCTATTCTTCACCTGAGGACGGCTGCTTGCGTTGTGGCCGAAACGTCGTGAGAATTATTTTATAATGTTTTATTTTTATTATTTTATTATTTCCATTCTACGTGACTTTGCCGAAAGAACCAAGAAGATGAATCCCTGCAGTCACGAAAGCTTTAAATCGAAATAGAGCAAAGTGTTAGGTCATGTGTCAGTGGAGTTTGACCCAAGTTGAAAAGGTTCCACGCCGACTGCAATGGGAGCGTGATGCACGCGCACGAGTTCTCAGTGGTTGCCAGCACTGTGCCACGAAACCTAGAGACCCGAGTTCGACATCTTGAAAAGGCTACCAGTGGCAAATCATATCTGAACCCGTCACGGGACCTGGGACCATCCCCGTCCCTCATGTTCATCAATGCGTTCTCACCCAGCACGGTAAGTTAAGGTCAAACACGACTAACATAAGACCTCCATCTAGCAGTGGATTGACAAAGGACCGTCGCTGTTATTTGTGCACGTATCATTTTACGAGTGCACGTGTGAAAAGACAAGTTGAGTTACGTCCATTAACTGGCCTCGTAATAGAGGATTGGGCAGCCTGCCTCAGGCGTACAGCACAAAGGCCGGGATATGTAATACAACATAACACATATCTTTAAACACATGGAGCATTCAGTCTGTAACTCCCTCCATATGTGTGGCCTCAAAAGGTCTGCTGCTGCTGCTGTTATAAAGTATTGGAATCATGCGCTGGCCTTCTGTCCTTTGGCGTCACGGTGTATGCCATTTGGAATTGGCTTCGACTGTTTTTGTGGGTAGCATTGCAGGCTTAGTAAGGCGCTCACCCTCAAGTCGAAAGACTAATAGCTAGGTTTTATTGACTGAAAATGTGCGCTGAATTTTTGCACAGTGATCGGAAGCTTGCATTTGGGATCCATTTTTGATTGGTGTGCAAATATGCTTTGAGATGGTGACTTCATATGGGAATTAAGTCCACGTATTTGTCAGCTAAAGCCAAACAGTAGACTCGTTTGTGTGTGACATACTACGTTTAAGAGCACATAGACCTTTGGAGTTGTACGCATCACAGCCATATTAATGCACAGCAAGCCACAATAAAATAGTATTTCTTACAGAAAATAAAAACAAAGGATGCTCTTAAAACAGGGTTCGTGAATGTTTGAATAACAACTAAATCTGAAACCTGAACACACTTATATTTACACCTTTAGTTTATTTTAGGATGTGTATTGTCGCCCACTTGTGGGCCAGGGAGGTTGACACTGTATTCCTAAACATTTACTCTATATTTAGGGTTGAACACCCATCATTGCTTCACATGTTTTCTGCTGACATGAGTGTTGGCAGCAATTACCGTGTATGTACGTTCGTCCTGTGTGGAGAATAGCAGGTGATGGATGATCATGGTGAGTTGGTTATCGTCAGCAGGACAGCGATGGCAGTGTTCACATGAGCTTGGTGCTTAGCTGATTGCTTTGTGACCACTCGCATCATTTTAAACTTAAATCGAGAGCAATATCTCTTCCAAGTCAACGTCAGAAAGTAGGAAATCACCCTTTACCATCAAGTCCAATCCAGTTTGCTAACTCATAAAATAAAACCCATATAACCTAGGTTGTAAAATTAACTGTCAGGAATGTAAAGTAAGTAAATAAATACCAAGTGTGGAAATGTCCCTTTGAAATATAAGGTATTAAACTGCATTGTTAATTGTGGGTGCGCATTTTTTACATGTGGCTATAAACAAAGCATTGTGCTTATAATATAGAAGAAATGTTCATGACCTGAATGTGGCGTTACTTATATTATTTGTATTTAACTTACAATACGTAAATATTTGAGACCGTCCACTTTTTCTTGGCACCAGATCAGTTTTCTTTTTTATCCGACCTCTTGTTAGCTTTAGAGTTTGTCAGTGATATATTTTCTGGAATCTATCAGCTTGTTGGTTAGTGATTCAATCTTCAGGGCGGCGAGGACGAATTTGCTTTTATAAGTCAACAACTTGGCGCTAGCTTTCTGTCCAAGTGATTTTTTTTGGCCCAGGACAAACCTGACCTCTGGTGGTTCTTCATTGAATATCACAGATGCAAATTCTACGGCCAATTCTGTACAGACGTACGGCATCGTGTGCCATAGACAAAATGTCATAATGTAATCCTTATATTCAGTGAGCTTTTGTAAATGCACTTTGTTTATCGTCGGATTATTAATAGGCTGGGTGGAGTGGTGCGACAGTGGTGAACTCGGCAACCCGAGTTTGATTCCTAACATCAGTGGCGAGTGATGCTTGGACCGATCCTGCACCAACATGCATGTCCAGCATTGTGTAATATGGTGAGGAACAAACCCCTCGAGCCTGACACCACATGGAGATGACATCATGTGTTTGTGGATAGATAATAGATTACATGTTTTTTTATACTTTATTTGTCATTATTACTAGATTGGTGTTTTCCATAACATTGTCATATTTTCACCCATTAATAAATGCCAACAACGTGTATGCATGATTTGCATTTCAATGGGGGACGAGTCAAATGTGAAAAACGCTAGGCGCGATGGGCCAGTGACAAATTGAGTTTGGACCAGTCTGGCATAGAGATGTATTTAAATATAAATACATACAGCTTAATTACACAATATGACAGTGGTGTTGTCAGGGGAAAACCCACATCAACCAATAATAACTGCTGCCACCCATGCTGGCGACAGAAACCTGTAGGAGGTTCATCGGGGCAGGCATCCGTGTGCATGTCCTTTGATGGTGATGATGACACTTTGAGCCTCACCCATTCCAGAAAAGGCATGGACTTACCACGTGCCCTTTGGTAAGCGCAACTCAGCAACTCAACCATGGTTAACCAAGCATTGGCAGCAACATCTGCCAGTCCCGTGGCTAATCTCGGACACGTGGGAGGGCAAGGCCACTGCCATTACTCACGGAGTCTGAAAGCTGAGGGGGCATGGGTGAAATATTATGGGAAAGGGGGATGCATTTTTTTCCAGAGGCCATCCACGAGAAAATATAGTCCCAAAGCAAACACCAGGGTGTGGCCACACGCTGCATAGTTATGTTTGATTAATTACACCGGTAGTTTTGTATAGGGTAGTTTGTGGACGGTTGTTTTAGTACTGTGGTAGGTGTTCGTGGTTATGTTGCACAACTCTCAAATGTTTTTTTGAGATTCACTCATTCATTAATTTCGTGTCCATCACCACAGCTTATCGATGTTGGTATTGACCGTGTTGCAGATTAATGAGTAAACTCGCAGGATTTACGGCGAGCGGCGCTTTCTCTGTGGGCTTTTTGAACTGCTCAGCAGTATTGTTTTGGCATGTCAACGTTTCACCCCACGTGCTCTGAGATTTTGCAATTTCTGAGAACTAGTTTGCCGATCCGGTCAGTAACCTTTCGTTTGCTGGGTGAAGGTATCATCCATTATTAACGAACTACAATTAGCAGTTTTAACTGCATGGTTGTAATGCTGGCAACACTTTGGATTTTATTAAATTGAAAAGCTCTTGTGATCCTCAACAGCAAACAAAGGAAGCACCTAAAACAGTTGCTTCCCAGGTGTTGACAAACACCCGAAACTCGAAAATATTGATGCGATGTGTTTCGCCAATTCTATGGCAGACACGTGGAAATGTAGAGGCATTCGATTCAGACGATAACATATTTACCCCAACAAACATGGAACGTTGGGGCCAATGTCGGTCCAAAATTCCTACCACGCATAAACATTGACCCAACGCTTACTGGGCCAATGTTTACTGGGACACTGCCAAGTGGGTGTGTGCAAATTGATACACCGAGTTCAAAGTCCTGCATAATTGTCATTCCTTAATAATGAACATAACATTCACGGATAAATGTAACCTATTTTATTGCTGCACATACCTTTAAGATGTATATTTGTGGAAACAAACCAGCCCGTGTGCAGGATGTGTGCGGATCGTTGCGATTGTGAGACCAGGAGATATGTGGAGGGCTTTGGAAGGCTTTTGTACAACAGTGTTTTTCACCTGAGGACGGCTACTTGCGTTGTGGCCGAAACGTCGTGATAATTATTTTATTATGTTTTATTTTTATTATTTTATTACTTCCCTTCTACGTGACTTTACCGAAAGAACCAAGAAGATGAGTGGGTAGATCATGGCTGACGATGATGATGTGTACGAAAATCGAGCAAAGTTGGTTCTCCTCTCAAGCACGCACGATAGGCCAGAGCCAGTGGAGAATAATTCACATTGCGATGGCACAAGGGAGTCTATCTATAGGACCATCAGTGTACTGTCAACACAGTGGTACTGTGCTCATTAACCAAAGGCTGAGCCATATGACGACATCGTATTTAATATGATGTAGAGATAGATGTCTGAATACCTAATGAGGAAAGTGTTTCATTGATGGCACTACCTGCTGTGAATTATGGATCGATAACTTAGAAAGAAAACAGTATTAATACTTAACTATAATCTCCAGAGGAATAGCAAGCAATTAATTCAGCCACGTATAAAGCCTTCGAGTGGCTTCACAACTTGGATTTAGATGTTTAAGCTATTATTAACTATGCCATTTGCAATAATATTTACAATGGTTGATGTTGGATCTGAATATTATTTATCTATGCTCTAAAAACTGGGAAAACCGTGCCAGCAGAGTGCAGCAGAGATATCTGGAGTGCAGTGTTCGTGAACTATAGCACTGCAGATGAAATGACTGTGTTTGGTTCCATCCACACACGAATTTGCTTGATTTTGTTTTACAAGTAGATAGTCTGCATCATCACCACGATAAAATAACATTATTTCCACTGTCCACCGTTAATGGAGCGCTAGTAGGCAAGTTAATACAGTACTATCAGGGCAGTGTGTCAAATATAGTTCTGCCAATGGGTGTGTTGGTGTTTGCGGATTTGTATGAGCTTGAGTAGTAATTCGCGAGTTTCTGCTGTTATTGTCATATGTGCAAATTCAAAAATGTCTAATTGTTCAACGTGTAATATTAATGGTTTTAATCATTGTGAGCTGAGATATAAACTGTTTCTTTTGTGAGTGGCCAGCAGATGGCAGTAATAGCAATGGATCAGGGAATATCTTTGCACACAGAGCTCTCATGTCGGGTTTCTCTGGGTGCTCCGCAATCATCCCAAACAAAGACACACTCAATAGCGACATTGTCTCAATATCCCAAAGCAGGACCCTCCTGAAAAAACATTGTTGAGACTCAGTCAGGATTACCCTTTGAACAAAATACATTACGATATTATGTAATATAATCTTAGATTGAGTTTTTTTTTACATCTCAACCTTCGATTATCACGATTAGCTACGTATGGTACGAAAGAAGTCCAACACACATCCACAATTCTCACAACGTTGATTTGTGAAAATGTACAAATATTATCACAGGCGTGAGATTGGTTTCTAATTGTACAAAACGAAGGGCATTATTGTTGTTCTTATAATATTGGAGCACTGCCCACCTCGTTTTTGTATGCAGCTTACGGGCATTGGATAGAGCAGTGACAATAATTTATCAAGCGCCCTGAAAACAATCGTTCTCAGGGTCGCTAAAAGTTACCGAAAGATGTAAATCATTCAGACGAGAAGAGCAATAAAAATGAGGATCTGAGAACGAAAGAAAAGGAGCTAAACAGGAGGAGAGGAAAGACGCGAGGCAGGAGCGGCGAGACGAGATGCCGGGTTCCCTTCCAACCTTGAAGCTTTGGATGATGGCCCAGTGGTCGTGCATTCGTCGCTTGGTGCAGTTCGCAGTTCGAACATGGCAGGGCACCCGAGGTTTGTAAAACTGTAAAAGACGCGCCATCTGCGTCGCAGTGGATGTTCGATATCCCGTGATGTCATTCAGAGAAGAATAGGCCATCGTGGACTGAGTTCGTGGTCCAAATTTGATGCATTTAAATTATTACTCGCACCCACTCCTGCAATAATTGTATAAGACCCTCCTGAAAAGTGGTTTTGACATTTTCCTGTATAAATACGCATAATTAATATATTCATGGTTTTTATGTTCGAGAGAAAAATGACAACGTGGTTCCTCGTTTTGCTACGGTAAAACACGTTACAAGTGTTTAATTAATTCCATCTTTTTTTACATCACGAATATGTATTTTTTTTCTCACCCGATGTCATCTCATAGCCGCGGCCAAAATCGGTTTGGTTATCATAAAAAAAGAAACACACACACACGAACAACCTTGCTTGCAAAATGAATCCACCTTGAAAAATGTTGCAAACATTTATTGTGGGAAAGGTGGCAAATCAAATTGTCGTGACACACTCATAGAATCAGTGCACGGACCATGGCTACAGTGTGGCGAGGTTCCGTGTATGGCAGCAGGTGTTTACGACACGCTACGATTACGTCTCCTATTTACATTTTTTCAAATTTGCACAACCGTGCTCCATCAGCACGGGCCTGTTCCACCCTTACAGGGGCCGGAAATGCAGGGCCCCCGCCCACAATTGTATACATTTTTTTAATCCTCACAAGTTTTAAATCATCACAATAGGGAGATGCATTGTGTGAGGCATATCTTTGGAGAATGCTGATATTATCGTCATCATTAGCCATGGTCAATCCACGACTAGATATGTAGGCCTCTCCAAACAGCCACCATCTTCCATGCGCCTGGACATGAGCTGATTTTCACAAGTCCACCTTGCCTGGTGGATGTCCTTTCAGAAACATTTCCAATAGCTGATTGCGGCTTCATCACTCTTCTTGGCAATGTCCGCACTTGTGTCTGCTAAGCATAGCCTTGCTATAACATCATCGTTCCCATCACCAGCCAATGTCTATCCACTGCTGGATGAAGGCCTCCCCATTGCTGCCACTGTCCCTCATGGCCTTGTGCTGCCAGTGCCCCCATCTATCCTTCACGTGAACTAATCCCATTGCTCAGTTTCCGTGGATGAGTTCCTCCCGCCTTTCGCTTCCTTCCTGTCACCAGTCTCGTCCATGGACCCAATATCCTTTCCAACAACGTTTCCTGCCAAAGCGCCCCACTTACTTTTCTTTGCATATTGAATTGTCTTTTCACCGGTGTTTATGTTCGCGATTCCACCTGTTCCTATTTTTGACTTGCAATGTAATCCTAGCATGCATATCTCCATGCTTCTCTGCTCACCTTTCAGTTTGTTTTCCAATTTGTTGTTTTTTTCATAATGGTCATGTTTATGAAGCAAATGTCACATGTAGTTGGTAGGCACATTTGTCCACTTACTTTTCGTTATTAATTTCGGCTGTCTGAAAACGCTCCAACCTGTTGCCAATTGCCTCGTTATATAATTATTTTGACCTGCCTCTGTCTTCAAAAGCTGGCCATGGGAACACATTCTGCTGTGTTTTTCCATTTGTGTTCATCCAACAGACATCTGCTTTTTGTTCGGTGAAATAGTTGCGTGCTATATTTTGAAACAATATTTGGTCTGCAATTACAGTACACATTTCAAGCCTGAGGAAATTTCGATCAGCTCTCGTGTACAGCTGTCCAACCATGTAAATTGGTCAAAAAAGGTGGCATTACAATTCAAAAATAAGTATTGATATTTTTAAAAAGTAAAATCGCACAAAAAAATGTTTCCACCTGTTGGTGGTCAAATGAAGATAGGCGGCTTTAGTTTTACCTTCTGCACATAGTTGCTCACAATGACAGAAACCGCGATAATTTAAATTATAATTGTGCATGAAAACTGTTAGTATTCAAACGTGCAATACTATTGTGCTTGGGCTCTGTCTGAGACATTAATATTTAATTGGTTCAATTGGGGAAATTTATTTTTCATTTTTTTAATGTACTGACGATTTTTTTTTATCTGAAGCCCCTTCTACATAAATAGCAAATTCAGTACAAAGTACTCAGTGAAGGTTTGAAGTCATGTAGACTTCTAGTGTAATATAACACATGTGCTTTAATCGCATTACTACCTTCGAACTGTATAATCCATATATGTTGCGATATATCAACATTTTAAAATATATACCTTGAACGCATCTGTGCATGCACCGCGTATTATATTACAGAGGCCGATTTTTTTTTATTACAGTGGCGTTAAAAATAATGTATTTATAGAGAGCGTTAATACGAGGACGACACTAGGAGACACAAAACCAATACACTAAGTGAACTTAATTGAATCAACTCTAATGTATTTTGGGGCCCACGTATCGTTAACAATAGATTTATTGTCCCGAGGCTTATTACGAATTCTGTAGTATATACTGCAGCGTGTCATGTGGCTGCGATGTTCATCAACGTTTTGAATGCGTCATGGGTTATCGTGAGGTCTCTAATGCAGAGTAGAAAAAAAATGCACTGTACATGCACGGCCGTTAAGTCAATCCACTGCTGAATGAGTGCCTCCCCATAGATAACGCTGTTTGACGATGCTTCATTACCGCCAGTCAATGCAAAGTCGAATGTGGGGGAGAGCATAGACGGATCATAGTGCAGTACAACAATGATTTTTTGCTGCATTTGGCTTCTGCTGATCATGTAGCCCCGCAGTCAACAGCATCGTTTTTTTTTATACATGGAGGTCACACATCCAAGCAGTATGCAGGCTCAAACCCAGCTTTAGATTCTGAGATCTGAAGACATTTCATGCATCATGAGTTATTTGATCATAAGCAAAGGAAAAAAATATTTATAATATGATACATTCTCAAAACAAGGTCAACATTTTGGTCAAAGGGTCATTCTTATACACGGCATGCCTACAGTACATACAGTGACAGCACGCATGTGTGTATTCATAAACAACAATAGCATGCTGTTAAGAGTTACTTTTTAAGCTCACGTGTCTACATGGCTCATGCTATATATAGCTGGTCACGAGTGAGTGAGTGTGAGTGATGCAAATGTTAATGATATCATAGAAGGTCTGCGGCAGCTACAGTTGGGCACAAATATAGTGGAAGTCTCTGCCCATATCTATAAGCATCTGAAAACGAAAAGTATTAAAAAACAGGCTCCAAAAAAATAAAACGAGGGGCCAAACCTTGAACTATTTTGCTTTTGAAGCGAGTGCTCTGAAAGATTGTATCTGGAATTTTACAAGGGGTGCCGATTCCAAATATTACATATGTCATCAGATTTTACAATGTCAAAACCATAGCTGTTCATTCTTGGTTTCTCCAAATTGAGAAGCGATTTGTTTTCACCTTTTGTTGTCAAACATAATCGAGTGTGCATTTGCACCTGCATGTTTTTACGTGTACTGAACTCAAATATGACGTAACGTTTATGATAATTCCATTTTTGTGAACATTTTTGGAAGGGCATGATGGAAAAAAACAATGCCAAATCCCACCCCCAGTTATCTGTGTCATTGAAAACAACCCAACAGATTAATTAGGGAACCCATTGAGATAAATATATAGACTTCAATCTAGCTGATAGGTATGAATTAAGTGCTGCTTAGAAACATTAAAATCTAGGTGTTGATTCAACAATGAATATTGTGACAGTTCTTACACCTAGTTTTAGGCTGCAGTGAACACAATGCTGCAATGTTATCCTGCTACAAGCTAGTATATATATGAGTAGTTATACTGAATAATGAAGAGAATGTTAGTCATTAACTTTCATAAATTTGAATTAAATTAGATGCCATTCCTATTTCTTGGCTGATATCTAGTTTAAATATGATTGGTTGTTCCTGAGATCATGACATTAATTAAGGAAGACAACAACAACAACCCCCGATCGCCACTAAGTGGCCGTGATACCTAACCTGGCACTTAGCCTGGCACTTGTGCCAAGTGCATCTTGAGGCCACATTAAGCGTCAAAGGTTTTCTGGCAGGAGGTCACGGAACAAACCCAGGTGCCATGGGTTGACTGTGACGACTTACAGATCCACCACCTGTGCTCCCACACAGTGGCAACTTGCTGCATTCTATCCGCCTCGCTGTCCGCTCGTTGTTGTGAGCTTCACTCATCTGCCCTCCACTGTTCTTGGAGGGTGGCAGCCTTTGACTGCCCAGAAGTGTAATTCACGAGCCTCCTGCACATGGGCCAATCTTGACACCGCTGGTAGTAGCAATTATCTGCAAGTCTAATAAGCTCCACATCCTGTCCCGCCTCAGTCCATCCCACCTCTGGCACATGCCGTGCCCATTTAGCCCCATCTATTCAGCCAAACAGAAGCAGCTTGGATATGCGGTTGCTGGGTATGCGGACTCTACGGCCCACCCAAATGCAGCATCGGTTGCCAGAGGATACTCACTGATGGGACTGTGTCAATAACTCTCAAAGATCTGTGAGCTCACACAATCCAGTCTGGTTAAACTCGGGATGGATCGAAGGCAGGTCAGCCTGAATGTTTCAAACGGCACAGATGATCGCTCCAAGGGATACACATTTCGCAAGCATAGAGAAGGGAGGGCATACATGTGACCGAGAAGACCCGCAGCTTCAGAAGGAAGATGGGTCAAGGTGACACAGTCACTTCCAGGATTGTTACTGGATAGTTACTCTGAAATTCTAGATGTCTGATGATATTTGACCAACGTACTGGTGAGCTGAAATAATAATAATAATAATTGGTACATTAAATGCTTGCACATTAATTTGTTCGGCTGTGTCGGGTGGTGGAGGGTTCTGAATGACACAGATAATTACGTGGCCTCACCCAAAAATCTATTTTGAATTATATTGATTGTTATGAAACGTTTTGTGGGCTTGGACAGGATGTGGCACCACAAGGAATCCCGGCCAGTCTCATGACAGCCAAAGCAGGCAATGTACCAGAGAGGAGATGGAGCGAGCAATGAGATCCTCTTATAAGATCCCACTCATTACACACAAAGTGCTTGCCACAAATGAACCACAGCACCTTGCTGATCTCGTCAAGTAGCATGAAACATCACGCGAACTCTGGTCATCCTCGCAGCGGCTTTTGGCTGGCCATCAAACAAAGACGGTCACTGCATCGCGTGCATTCAGATGCACTTCTGTGGCCGTCTGGAATGCTCTCCCTTCCGATATTGCAGAGCCATTGGAGCTATGCACGTTTAAAGCATCTATATATATATTAAAAACAACTTTTTCTTAACTTCTTTTGTGGTTAGATCGTTGTCTATCCCGCGCACCTCCGATTATTACGGTTGGCTATGTATGGCGCGAAAGAAGTTCAACATGCGCACGTACATACAGCTCGTGCGCAGGAGAAAGATGGATTGTTGAATCGCACGACCTTGAAGGATGATGATTGCATGGTGGAGGCCTTCATCCAACAGTGGATTGATCATGGCTGCTGCTACTGTTGATGATGATGAAATGGGCTCTCTTATTTCCGCATCAATCTGCTGTGTTAGTAATACTTAGCAACTAAAAAAAGCCCAAATGATGTTTGTTATATTGAGTATCAGGTTCTGTGTCCCATGGCTGTAATTCCATTATATAACAAATAATTGACCTTACATATTTTTGTTGTTGATATCCCAAGTGGTAAATACAGCTTCGGTGGAAATGTGTTCTCACTGGTCTCTTTACTGATTTTTCATAAAATGTGTAAGAGCGTTGTGCTTTACAGCTATGTATTTAAAATGTCTCCTGGCTCGAATACAATGCCACGTTGCGGTTAACATTTGCCAGGCACACTGACTGTAGCAGGACATCGTGTGCAGCAAGCCAATTTAATTTAGAGCATAATAATTCATTTTAGGGATGGATACAAGAGCACGCAAATAATGTTCTCATATGTCCGTCACGTGATCTTGTTTTAATCTTTGCGGACACTATCCGTTGTTCTTATATTGTACAGCGATTGAAGCACGATATCATTGTTCTAAACGGCTGTAATTATTTAAGAGAGTGCTTTTATGTGCACAAAAGACGTCGTCAAAAAATATTGCGAAGACATTTTTGGCTTTCTGTATTTTTGTATAAGAAAAAAAATGCAAGTTATTTATTTGCTTCAATGGGCATTGAGGCAGTACTCATATCCTGTGTATAGCCTTGAGCCAGTGGTTGAAATGCCACATTCCTATGGTGGGGATATGTCTTTTCATAGGACGGCCACTTTTGACACCCCCCTCCCCCCACAAAGTGGTACTGATTTTATCGGTCTCGGACGGATGATGGGCTGAGTTAACCCCCCCTACCAGTATTTGAACTTGCAGCCTTCTGATTGCGACCCGCTGATGAACCTGGTCGGATATATTATTTGTTTATGAGGTCGCAAATATCCAAAATAAAGGTTTTGTCGTTTAGAGCGCGTACATATGAATGTGTCATTAACTCGACATAGCCAATTAGTAAGGTTTGTCATGTAAACAAAACGTGACAATTAGTTACTCATTGGCTGTGTCGGGTGGTGAAGGGTTAACGACACATTTATATTTACGTGATCTTACCCAAAAAACATTTGTTATGAATAATATTGGTCGCGATAGCCTGTGTTTTCAACAGGTCATACGTAAGTATTACAAGAATTTACCTGGGAAAGCCTTGCTGGGTCTCAAGGCTCCTCTTCAGGTGGATATTGCGTATTGATGTTTCGTCCAGTTCCATGAATAATGGGCATCTTGGAGGAAACTAGAGAATCACTCGTGAATAAAGTAAACAAACAAAAATCTCATGGGACCTCCTTTGCCAGTACCAAAATATACTAATAGGGGTTTTCCCCTTTTTTCTGGCAACAAAACTGACACCTTTTGCAAGGAATCATGCTTACATTAACCACAATACTTGCAGT
>CM025664.2:8180031-8200046 GCA_014621495.2 Entosphenus tridentatus
AGCGTCCTCAGGTGAAGACCAGGTCTGTCTCCCCGACAGACCTGGTCTTCACCTGAGGACGGCTGCTTGCGTTGTGGCCGAAACGTCGTGAGAATTATTTTATTATGTTTTATTTTTATAATTGTATTATTTCCATTCTACGTGACTTTACCGAAAGAACCAAGAAGAAGAAACATCAGTCATTGCTAATCCACCACTGGATAAAGGTCTCTCAAAGCCGACGCTGTCGCTCACGAATCTGAGATGTAACAATTCACGAAACAAACTGCACACGATAATGGTTACACGGCTTCATCTTCTCGGTTGGTGTCCTCTCCTATTCGCTCTACTCCACGGCTGCCACTCCGTTGCTATCATCCCGTCGAGTGAAGCTTCGTTCGCGCCTTGAATTTACGTCTTAAATATGACAGAAATATGAACCAAACAATTATTCACCTCGTTACTATGACATGGATCGGTAAATTCGATGCAGTGGCCAATGAAATAGCCGTGAGTATTGGCACCCCTGTGCCAAGACGCATTACAAAAGCCATAACGCCGCATCCATGACATCCGCGCACGTCTTGAAATTTCACGAAGAGAAGAAACAAGTTTTTTTTGTATCCCACCCACTATGTTGAGGCGTGCAAATCAAACTCGTATTTTTCCCCCCAGACAACAACGATGACAGGTTAATATAAAAGAGAGAAATATAAATACACATTTTACCCGACCAACACAAACAAGCGTTTTCTATTCACAGTGTGGCAATGCTATTTTCCCTTTAGTTTCGTGAAAGATAAGGGGTTTAATTCACCTCGTTGACACTGTGAAAAATGGATATTAAATAAAAAATATATATGACTTTTTAACAATCAGCATTTGCTTTGGGTGTTTAATTAATGCACTTGCTTGAAGCAACCGCCCAACTCTCCATTATTGATCGGGCGGTATTGATTACAATTTAACGTCGAACACTCGGCAAGAATGCATCTCGTCCTTAAACACTTTCAGCGAGTGTGAAGCATCTGAGGACAGCCTTTTGACCTCAAAATGTCACATTCCTGTCTCAGAAGACCTTGCCAAAGGTCTGACATTTATGCCAATAGGGGTTGTCCTTTGCGGACGACGGATACATATGGAAGTTTATATATTTCATGTTCATCTTTGCTGCCACAATTTCTCTCCCCTGCTTTGTCAGTGACGTTAGAAAATGAATGTGCACATTAAATTGCCTTGTTAGCATGTATAAGACGGAGGGAAGTCTGGCTTCATATGCATTCAATACATTCCAGAGAAAAGACAAAGCAATCGAATGTGCTTATTTGCAAAGAAGCTCTTGCTCTGAAAGAAAAGCAAAATCCAGATGCATTTCATGACCCTAATTATTAATCAACGATGCCGTAGTTATTCGTTTTTTTCTAACTTGTGTGTGTGTGTGTGTGTTTATGTAACAAGGCAGCTCTGCAGCGAAATTGAATGACATTTGAAAAAGCCTCTTCTGTCGCTGCAGGAAACACAGCCTCGAGCTAATTACTTAAACCAAATTCAATTCCCTTCCTTTTAAGCATTCTAAACGCATCTGCAGAACAGCGGGTTACCAGATCAATACAGAAATGAACGAACGGAGGGATGCGCGCGCACACACACACACGCACACACGCGCACACACGACGCTTACCTGCAGAGTTATTGAAACATCGAAGCTGCAGCCGTTACTAGTTTTGTCCTCTGTGCGATAACCTTGCGAGTGTGGCTGACGGCCGCGCTCGAGAATGCACCGGACTGGCGAGGTTGTTGTTGTTGCTGCTGCTGCTGCTGCTAGGAGCGCCCCTGTCCGTTACCGCGCGAATCGCAAACCGGAGCTTGCCACTTCGGGCTTCATCGCCGCGACCAATACAAAAATTACCCAGGGGGGTGGGTGGAGGAGGATGGAGGGGAGTGGGTGGTAGTTGCACACGCGCATCGCTGCGATCGCGAATGAGCCCACGCTTGCTTGGATACTAGAAGTTTTTGTTGTTGTTTTGTTTTCTGCGTGCAGAAATATTATTCAGCGGGTGTGTGTTGTTTACCCAAAATAAGTTTGCCTCGACGGAGCGCGTTCGCCAACTGGCCACGGCAGTGACAATCAGACAATCAGGACGATGGCGGCGCTGATCGGAAATGAATCGACCCCCCCCCTCCCTCGTGTGACAGAAACGCATTAGACGAAATGTGCGTCTGAAATACGCAGGGTGGATTTCCAACGTGTCGCGTTAAATTGGTTGTTGCATTGGTTAAAAAAAACGAATATATTTTAATTATCCGTCTTTTGCAGATAAACCTTATTCAAATGTATATTTTATTCTTGGGTCTTTCGGTAAAGTCACGTAGATAGGTTAACATATTTTACCGAAAGACCCAAGAAAAATATACAAGAAAATTAATTCCTGCCGTCACGTAAGCTTTAAGTCCTTATTCAAATTATTATTTTGTATTTGGACACATTTCATGCAAAAAAAATGAAATCGATGAGAAGTTCACTTACCCTGGGTAACGTGAGCTTGAGCCGTGCAAGAGAAAGTAATTGGCTACTTAAGCGGAGTCATTTCATCATCACAAAGAGTGAAAAAATAAAGACGTCCTTAATAAAATAAAATAAACTGATCGAGGCTGTCTTTGTCATAGATGTCCGAAGGCATGCCCAGCTTTCAGAGAAGGGGAAACCCGTGAAGAAAACTAAAAAGACGATAACATTTTGTATAAATATCTTCTCCCAACCTTATCTTTCGGCAGATGAACCAACGAAGAAAATCTGCTTCAACCAGCGCGTTCTTCTTGTCAGTGCTTGCGGAGACGCACGGACACACACACACGCGATAGATGCGTCCAATTGCTCCTAATCTTCACAGCGGCACTTGGAGGATGACTGGGACATCCCTAGTAATAAATAAATAAATAAAGCATAAGGCGCGTGACACGTACACACGCTGTGTGTGTGTGTGTGCGTCTCAACGTCGATCGCCAGCCCGTAGGGTTTTTTTTCTCTCTCTCTCTCCCCTCCAGATAGAGGCGTTCACACCGCCGAGCGAGCGTGCGTTGTGAGCGTTGCGTGTGCCGCGCGCGTTCGCGTCGCCTGCCACAGAGCGGCTCGAGGCTGCGGGTCCGCCTTGAGGCTGCGTCGCCTCTCGTGGCGCCGGGGAAGTGCACGTGGCGTGCGTCTTCTGGGAAAAGAATGGGGAGCGGTGGCGCAGCGGTTAGCGCGTTCCGCGGCGTACCCTCCATCCCAAACCCCCCCCCCCCGGGAACGCGAGTTCGATTCCCCCTCACTGCCAACGCCGGTGACGATTATCTGAACCGGTCCTGGGCTTCCCCTAGGTCGACTCGGCCTCCAATGAGTACCTGGTGCGGTGTGTAGTAAACATCGCCACTGTGGAGACAAAGGGGGCCGCACGTGGTGCTGGCCACCGACCTCCTCGTGTTCCATAGCGGCCTTAATAGCTGCTCGCTAACAGCACTTGCGCCAGTATAGCCTTAACAGATTGTAACATTGCCGTTACAATCTGTTAAGGCTATACTGGCGCTCTTTCTCTTTGTCTCGTCTGAAACAGGATGTTTATATGCGGAGCCAGAGTGAGATGCAAAATGGTGCAAATGGAAAGAGCCATGTTAATGCACTCATAGACGTTCTCGCTGAGAGCGCCTTCAATAAATGGAACCAAACTCAGAATGGGACGGGGGGACAAACAGAGCAACGTAGCCTCGTTTGTTTGGTTCCCGTTGTCTGAATTTGGTTCCAGGAACGTGCAGCGTCCCGGTCCAATGAATCGGTTTGAAACGTGCATATACAAACTGCGGCCTGTGTGACAAATTTCTGTGCTGAAAAACAACACTTCGACTAGCTGAAATAGCAATTTATATTGGCCAACAAGAAACGCTTTGTGTGCGTGTGTGTGATAACGCTCCCGTTACTTTGGAGGTCTAGATTTTAGACACATTCGTTTGATTCAAGGAGGCGTAGGGCATAGATACAGCAACTGAGTGTGGCATCTGAGAGTGTGACTCACAGGCTCCATATGAATCTCATGGCAAAACACACGGACACCCGGTGCCAAATCTTCTGCGTAATCGCCACTTTGTTGGTGCCATCTTCTTGGGAAACTCTTCTCCTTGATGCTGTGCCAATTCAATGGGCAGACTGGTTGCTGTGGTGGAGACGGGTTCTGTTTGCCAATTCACCACCACCACCACCACCAGCTCTCTGATTATCCCCTTCACTTCCAATTTGCTCCAGAAAGGTGGCGGAGTTCAGATCGCAAAAGCTGGTCCCCCCGCTCACTCAGCTGTGCGATAAGGCTGAGGGGAAGAGGCGGACGCGCAGAGAATGATGATAATAAAATGATGAGACGCCCAGAGCAATCTCTCCCCAGCGCACACAGACACGTGTGAATAACGCTAGGCGGCCTGGCCTATTTGTTATGCGCGGAGCAGCAGAAAAATCAATGCTCCATGTCTATTGTGTAGACCTCACCACCTCGGGAATTTAAAAAAAAATGTAAAAGGTGCAGCCCTGCAATTGCGGTAAGAGTACATCCCGTCCTGAAACACTTCCATCGAGTGTGAAGCATCTGAGGATAGCCGTTCTTTTGACCTCAAAATGTCACATTCCTGTCACTGAAAGACCTTGCCAAAGGTCTGACATTTACACTTAGGGGTTGTCCTTTGCAGACTACGGATACATATGGAATTTTATTTATTTAATGTTCACCTTTGTTGCCACAATTGCTCACACCTGCTGTGTCAAATAATTCAGAAATTCAATATGCAAATGAAATTGCCAGATTGCGTAATGGATGGTATTTTGGCCTTACTGTATCATGCTGGCTGTACATATGTTTGCTTGTATGTTGAAATTCGTTCGGTACCGTGCTCATCGGAGGTGCATGGGAAGGGCAACAAACGAAACACAAAAAGCAGTTCTAGAGAAATTAGTTTTCAATTTAGATTTAAAAGAGCGTTCCAGACGGCCGCAGAAGCGCATCTCAAAGCCACGCGATGTGGCCTTTGATCGATTGTTAGCCAAGAGCTGCTGTGAGGATAACCGTAGTTCGCGCGATGGTTCATGCTCCTTGACGAGATTAGCGAGGAATTGTCGTTCATTTGTGGAAAGCACTTTGTGTGTAATGAGTGCGACCTTATTATCATGTATTCGTTCCGCAACTGGAAACCAATGCAGCTGGGCGAGCACCGCACGGACACGATCGGATCTTGCCGAACCTGACATGACACGCGCCCAAAAAATGTTGCACACGCTGCAGCTTGCTACTGCTTTTTGCCAGACGTCTCGTAGAGTAGCGAGTTGCAATAATCGAACCTTTTTGATGCTATGCTACGTGCCAACGTGTTGGCTATGTCACGACTCACTCGTGGCCGAATGTGTTGAAGCATGGTCAAATAATCCCTAAGGCTGACAATGTGTGAAAGAAGCCTTGATCCAGCTGTGGATTGACAAATGACTGACAATTATTTTCATAATCATAAACCCATATGCCCTCTTGTACATACGCATGCAAACACGCGATATGTGTTCCCTTCTTTATCTTAAAGTAAAATTGCATTTGTAACCATGGATATAATAGAATAACGAGATTTATTTCTACGTAATTTTTTTAAACGTTAAAGTATTGAAACTAAGCAACAATAAAATTAATCAGGAATATACAATGTCACATCACAACAAGGGCAATGTTCATATAGCCGAATATCTATACAGCAAAAAATATATATTCTGAATAATATATGGTGCCTCTACAGCAATGGTAACATCTGGCCACCCGATTTAAAGCTTTCGTGACTGCAGGGATTCATCTTCTTGGTTCTTTCGGTAAAGCCACGTAGAATGGAAATAATAAAATAATAAAATAAAACATGATAAAATAATTCTCACGACGTTTCGGCCACAACGCAAGCAGCCATCCTCAGGTGAAGACCAGGTCTGTCAGGGAGACAGCGTCTGAATGAAACAGCACCATGCTTGGAGCGTATATTTAAGCTGGGTTGAAAGGGGGGGGGGGTACTAATCACATACCTGCATTTCCCATAAATATGCAAAATTCCTCTTGATATGCAAATTCTTTTGTCAAGGCGCCCTTCCTCCCCCTTCCAACCCAGCTTAAATAGACGCTCCAAGCATGGTGCTGTTTCATTCAGACGCTGTCTCCCCGACAGACCTGGTCTTCATCTGAGGACGGCTGCTTGCGTTGTGGCCGAAACGTCGTGAGAATTATTTGATTATGTTTTATTTTATGATTTTATTATTTCCATTCTACGTGACTTTACCGAAAGAACCAGGAAGATCTGGCAACCCAGCAGCATTTGTTCAATGAGTCTGACTGCTGATGAGACCCAGAATACCAAAACCGGTCCAGGGTTTGCTTGAAAAAGCAAATTCTCCTGGATAATATTGGTCTAGATAGCTAAAGCACATCCATATTAGTAAAGTTCAAAGTTAATTTATTAGTTATAGCCCTGCGAGCCATTCGGCTCTTGAATCGGGTACAATCGCAACAAACAAAAAACAAAAACATGAACAAGAAAACATCTTAAAGTGACTCTCTTAAAGTATGTGTGCGTGGGGACACAACATGCCACTCCTGTTTATATATGGAAACATTATGACCAAGAGTAGTCGGAAATCATGTTTGATGCATAATGTTGCGTGTTTTGTTTGTATAATAAAGCAATGGTAATAACAATGTCCGGTTATTTGACGTAATTAAAATGTAATTGCTTTTGATAAGCAGGTAGTATGAAAGTGGGTGGCCAATGAACCATCAATGAATTGTCACTTGACTCTGCAACTACAAAGCATCACAACTACTTGGTTTTACTGCTAAATCTCTTGGAACCAAGAGTGACAAGGCTAATGAATGGGCAATTGAGTCCACACAGCATTGCACTCCTTTGCGTTCCACCCCGGAAATCAGGCAGTGTGAGTGGGGCTCTGATTTGGGTTAGCACAAAAACAAGATAGATTTGCCTTCTTGAGAAAATATAAACAAACACAGAAGAAATGCAACATTGTATTTGCTTATTTAATCACCATCATCATCTTCCTCCTCAAAAGCCATGATTAATCCACTTCTGGATTAAGGTTCCTCTACGTAGTCACCAACCATCACGGTCTTGCAAAGGTATAATCTATTTTGCCCGGATCTCCTCGGACTTTGGAAGCTAAGCTGGGTGGAGCCTGGTTAGGACTAAGATGGGTGCTTGCTAGGGATTGCCAGGCGTTGGAGGAACGGGGCTGTGAGGTGACAGTGCTGTGTGTCATCCCCATTGTGTGCATGTATTTTCGCACGTGAATCCAAATGCTCATATACGGAATTGGCCACATCAACCAATGCAGGACCCTGCTGAATGCATTTTTCTTCAGACTCAGTGAGGCTTTTCCGAGTAACGAATTGCCATTATTGTTGTGATAGACATATTAACTTAATAATTTTTATTTTTTTCTACGTATATACATAGGCTTATAATCGATAATGGGAAAAAATACAATATGCAAAATAGATGTATTTGCTTTAGTTAAGTACGTTTATTCCATATTCTTCCCCTTGAGGGATGCGGTAATTTTTTAAAGGGTGGATTGTGAATGCTGGAAGACATTTATACATTCCAGGTGATACATGGACCCAGGGTCCATTGCAATTGGCATCATCTTTATTATTTCTCCACTGCTCCCACTCGCTAAATGTACCGCTTATGGCAAGCCTGCGCCTGACGACTGCACACAGTGGCGGTAAACAAACCAAGCACACGCCATTGGGGCCGTCCATAAAGGACGTCACGCGAATTTAGACGATTTTCGCCCCCCCCCTCGTCACACGGCGTCAGACCCACTCAAATATGACGTCACAAAGCTCTGCTCCCCCCCTCAAAATCATATTTCCATTTTGAAAATTAAACATGCTTCAAATCGCTTTAAACTATTGTCATTGTAGTGCGTATTTGCGTATTTAACGTGGCGATGCACTCTGATGTTGTAGGAGTGTTGTTATAACAATTAGTGTTGTTATAACAATTCTATATTTATTTAAAGTTGCGCATTTTGATGTGACGTCACATTTCTCGGGGGGGGTGGCGCGGGGGGGGGCATCGTCAAACAAGTCGGACCCCCCCCCCCCTATAGGTGCGTGACGTCATTTATGGACGGCCCCATAGGGCCCTGAGCAGCTCAAAGGGCAGCAGATTCACGTGGTATATAGGTGTGCCGTCAAGTAAACAATATACTAACACTATAATGAAAATGACAAAAAGTAAATTAATCTTTCTCATCTCGTCTGCATCTCTCATCTCACTCCATCTCTATAACTGTGCGTCCCGTTGTCTCCGTGTCGACGTCATTTCAAAAATGTATTGCGTTGTTGCGCCCAATTGGCCAGCACTAGCACCAGTGCATCCAAGAGACTCAAGTTGGCGTTGCCAGTGCTGGTGCACCGCTGCCAGGGCTCTGGGCACGTGGTCTCGGGCGTCCCTCGCGAACCTGTGCACCTCCATAATAAACCGGCCCACGCGGTCACCGTGACACAAAAAAAAAGGCACTCTGCAAGCCATTGCACTCTATCACCTTGGCGCTAATGGGCAGACTGCTGTGCCCTTTAGAAGATGGGCAGGGAGTGGATGAGATTAAGAATGATGCCTGCGTCAGACAATGGTAAATGGGGATCCCTGGAGTCAACGGGGCTCAATGAAAACGTGCGAATAACAATCGCTGACATTTCATGCACTTAGAGCTCGATTGCACGCAGGTGGTCTGTACACGCAAACGAGTTCGTTTACGGTGGGAAACGCTTTCTGAGAGGTGGTGCTCCGTTCACGTGAGGGCGGTCGCAACGTGAAAGCTTCTCTCTGCCTACTGGCAGTGCTCGACAGTGAATAAGCTGCTAATGTGTTTAAGATGACTTTATTCTTCGCGGGGCAGGGGGGGGGGGCCGGGGGGAGGGGGGCCGGGGGGGTGAGAGGGAGAGGAGGGGGTGGAGAGGTGTAGCAGATTTAAGTAAAAACTCAAGATCAGACGAACATGTTTTTTGTTAATTGACTGTGTCGGGTTTAACGACACATTCATATTTACGCGATCTAACCCCCCATAAAAACCTCTATTATGAGTACTCAAGATATTAATTCATTCATTATAACAACAAAAATGTAACTTAAAATAAGGAAATTCCGAGGCACAAACAATGACACACACAAAGGAGCAACTTGCCTCTTTGTGTAAATGAGGATAGCAGGGCACTCGAAGCTAAATTGCAAAAGTAACAGAAGTGTTTTTGGCTTCCTTAACACCGATGTCAGAGCCTTTTAAGAATGTTTAAACTAAAATAAAACTATTTTTCTTATTGAACCAGGTAAGGCCCACTGAGCTCTGTAGCTCTTTTTCAGAAGCGACCTGGCCACAAATGATAGCTCAACGAAATGGCTTATCACGTCGAAATGTATAGCGGCCAAAGGCTGCATAAACAGGGTTGTCATGGTGAGTGCGCTAATTTACCATGAGCTCTAAGCCAGCGGTATTTACAGAGGACGTGCGGGCACATTGACATGTGGTCACGAGCGCGTCTCTGATTTCGAAATGCTGAAATATGACTCGGATTGTGTGGGTAATCTGGAATTGGCAATGCATAATGGGATTGTTATTACTTTCTCCCATTTCCTGTGATATCCAAAGGTGACGTTAAGAGCCTGATTCTTGAGCACGAACACAAATCCTTACTACTGTAGGCTTTGCCATCTGGAATGAAGATACAGACTCATTTTTATTCATACCAAAAAAATATTTTCCCACAATTATATTCTGATCGTTCCATCGGCATCATGCCGTGAGACGTAACAAACAGACTATCACAGCGAGCAGTGCACCACCCTGTGTCAGATAAAGGGCTAAGAAGGTGACACGGCAGAACTGCGTCTGTCTTTCTTTCGCAACGCATTCGAAGAGCAATTGACGAGATGTTGGTCAGTTTAACACGTAGGCTTTCGCGACCAATATCATCCAAAATAATGCACGTTGACTCATTAATCGCCCCCCCCCCCCCCCCCACATTGCGCAAGAGCGCAGAAATGTGGTCACCACATCTACGCCTCTATATAAGGAACGAAACAGGTGGAATTCTCCACAAATCTGGCTGTTGTCTGATGAAGCTAGTTGTAATTACTGGCGAAACGTCGAACTCAAATTGTAAATGTTGTAGCTTGGCTATTCAACACACCGGTGTGCTGTACTAGTGACGAATTGGCACGTTCTGATTACGTGATAACCCTTACTAGTTGGCTGTGTCGGGTGGTGGCGGGTTTTAACGACACATTTCTATTTTGACTTAACTTTCGTGACTGCAGGAATTAATATTATTTGTTCTTTCGTTAAAGTCACGTATAATTTTTTTTATTAAAAATAATAAATTGAAAATAATCAAAGCAAAAAACCCACGACTTTGATGAAGACCGTTTATTGCGATCGAAACGTCGTGGGTTTTTTGCGTTTTACTACTTTTAATTAAAAAGAAATGTTATTCTTTTTATTTAATTTTTTATTTTCTATCTACGTGACTTTACCGAAAGAACCAAGAATATGGACACATTTATATATTTACGCGATCTAAACCCCCCAAAAAACCTCTATCATTAATTGAGATATTGTAGCGAGTTTGGTGCGCCCTTCGAGGGCGTCAGGAGTTTGCTTGATGCAGAGCGGTCACGCCTCCCGTGTAAAGTGTTTCATGGGCAGCGGTTGGCCGCATGATGAACAGATTGCACTTCGCGTTCACAATGCGGGGGGGGGGGGGGCGACTCTTTCGTTTTCCGCGTGTGAAGGAGATAGCCGCACGTGCCGCGTGTTGTTCGAAAGCGATTAAGCGCAGGCCCATTGCGGTCGACAGTCTTGAAGCCGGGTGGTAATTCCTGCTGCTACTGCTGCAGTCCCTTCAATTGCCTCGTATCCACACTTGTATGCTATCCCAAGAATGTGTCTTGAATGGGGAGCGTAACGGAGCCATCTGATTACGGGTGCTGAAAGAATCAGAATTAAGTAAAACATTATTTTTTAATATGATTCTCTGTGTTATGGACATTGGTGGTCAGACGAATCATCGGCTCGCTACACTTGTTTAATCCAGAGTGGATGAGGCCTGGATTCAAACCAAGGTAACTCGGCAATGCTTACTTAGTGCCTCTGACGAAAAACATCGTCTCTCTGAGCAACCCGGCCACCTCCGACTGAAATTTCCGCGCAATGAGAAATTGACACCGTGACAATGATGACCACGATAACGACGGCGATGACGTTGGCGGGTGGTGGTGACGACGACGATGACGATGATCGCGCAAGGTGCGTTTCGTACGCTTCACAACCGCTGGCAAAAATCGTGCGTAAGTTTTTTTTTTGAAGCGAGGCAATAGCATCGGCATTGCGAGCGGCGTGCAATGTAAAAAAAACAAGAGGAGAAGAAGAAGAAGAAGAAAAAAAAGCGACGAAATGTCGCAGGGGCGGCGGGCGCTGTGCCGTTGCGACATCCCTCCCTTGACTAGCGAGCGGCTGCGCTTTGAACGCAAAGTGGGAGCCGTGTGGAATAATGATGGGAATGAGGTGGGTGGGGAGGATGGGGCATGATGGAGCCTCGCTCCTCACCTTCGGCAGTCGGGATTGCATGGAGTTGGCGATGTCATTTTAAGGGTGGACGAGTGCCAACTACGTCGGCACCGATGAATAATATCACCTTCGTCGATGATTATTTTGATATCGCGAATTATAACGTGTGTGCGCGCGCGCGTCTACGTGTGAGCGCACGCGTTCACTGCATCATGTAGACGCGCGGGGGGAGGGGGGGAGGGGTGCATTTGCAGTCGAGGCATTGGCAAAAACAATAGCCAACATCCTTGCCAATCCTTGGCAATAGCAAACCAATGGCGGTGTATTTAACGGTTGGCGACGTAGTGAGACGCGATGCGTCGTTATACATGGGAGTGTGGATGCTGGTCAAGGAACGCGTCCGCTGAATGAACACAAGTTAGAACAACGTACGCCAACGACTGCGATTTACTTAAAACGTCAACTCTATGTGTTTTTGGGGGTGAGGATGAAGGAAGGAAGGGAAGGGAGGGAGCGGGGGAATTTAAATCCGTATTTAATAAAGGAGGTGTTTAGCGTGTGGCATGCTTATGGATGATTGAGGTTTGTCAAGATTAATGCGGAAAGTAGCAGCGTGCGCTGCATAGGGGCTCTTGCCCAAATTGCAAACGCGGGGCTGTAATGCTGAGCAGGCGTGTTGGGGAATTTCACACCCTCCGTTGAATACTAATGTCTTCCCTGCTTCTCCCCCCCCGCAAAGAGTGGGGGGGTGTTGGGAGACGCGCGGAACTGCGGTGCAGCGGTTACGAACGCCGCTGCACTGCGCTACGAACCCGGCGAACCCGAGGTTTGAACCCCGCTCACGGCCAATACCGGTGACGATTATCTTGCACCGGTCTTGGGCCTCCACCTAGGTCGACTCAGCCTCAAATGAGAACCTGGTGCGGTGTGTAAAACGTCGTCACTAGGGAGACAAAGGCAGCTGGGCGCGGTGCTGGCAACCCACTCCGTTGTGTGCCGTGCTATGCCAGCCCTAATAGGTGCTCACTAACAGCACTTGCCCCTACAGTCTATTAAAGGCTATACAGGGGGGGGGGGTTGTCTTTGGAGTGTGCGGGCTGGTGAAAGCATCAGTAATTTATCCGGTAAATTGTGATAATTTATTTTTGAAATTTTTCAGGTAATTATTTATCATTCTGAATATGAGTGATAAATAATGCTATGGGGTTTAGACACTCGTACAGTGGATCGACACCCCCCACCCCTCCTTTCCCCCCAGCAGTTTGACGCATTGTCACGATCCAGCTCCACAATTTAACATTTCCATTATTTAATCGTCTGTTTTTTTTTTACTTACCATCTCATTTGTATCGTTTCTCATTTCGTCCGTCTCATTTGTGCAGTTTGGTTCGCTCCCACATCCAAAATGTAACGTGCGGATATAATTTGCGTATCTTTTGTATGCATCGTACTTCTGTTCTCAGACGCGTGATTCAGTAACGTTCCATGCGCACGCGAATTGATTTATCGTGATTAATTCAGTCGTTCCACGTCCAATAGATATTTAGTTTTTTGCATGTACAGTGCACTACATGCAACAATGAGTGGGCTTAGCGCTACGTGTTGGGGAATATTCATTGAGATGAGATTTGGAGATGGATGTTGGGAATATCTCTCAGGGAAAGGAGGCAGAATGACAAAGTGAAGAGCCTCAGCAACGTTTATTAATATTCTTGAGGTCGGGCAGGCGAGATTGTAGATGATTCTGTTCTTGTATTGAGACAAAGAAAATGCAATTCGAAGGGCTATGGAATTAGAGACTCAAACTCACACAGAGACCCATTTACTCACACAGAGACCCACCGAGATCTATAGACACAGAGATCCACAGACTCACACGAAGACCCATCGGCTCGCACAGAAACCCAAAGACTGAGACAGAGACCCACAGACTAACACGGAAATACATAGACTCACACAGAGACCCATAGACGTACAAAGACCCATACACTCACAAAGAGACCCATAGACTTACAAAGACCCAAACACTCACACGGAGACTCGTACACTCACACGGAGACCGCATACAGTATATTGGAAGGGCGATATAGATGCCATCGGTGCAGAGAAGACAGGGTAGAGGGAGACCGAGCTTGAACTGGGGGATGCGGTGGGATGGAGTATGATGAGTGTAGATGTGATTGGGTTAAGAGCCACAGAGTAGAAGCTAATGGAGAAAGTCCAAGCAGTCAACCCCATGCAATCATGGCACCTCTAGCTTTTAATAAGAATACATTTCAAATACTAACTACACAAGACTTCAGATTTATACGTCGGTGGCCTGTTTCACAACACGAGCCCATTGCGAGCAGGAGTAAAATTTTCAACAAAAAGCAGAGACAATATCTTCCAAAATAGTGTTTACTTAGATTGTATGGTCAAGATGTTTGTACAAAACAATCGGCTACTTGGAGTGTCTTAAAGGTCATTTCGTTTCCTCCAGTTGTTTTAATGGCAGGGAGACTAATGTGAGAGTCTTGCCAGCGGCGGACGTGCGTTGCCGGTAAAGTTGACCTGCTGACCTCGAGCCTGCGACAACGACAACAACAAAAAACGCCGCTGATATTCCAGAGCGACGCTCAGCGCGGGGAATGCGAAACGGATGGCGAGAATGGATTTTGACTGGAGCGACTGACGATGCATCTCATGTCAATGATATGGAGCGGCGTTAGCGTTTGAACTCTTTAAACGGATGTGTGCGTGTGCGCGTATGTTGTGCTCCGCTTTGCTCTCTGAATATCCCGAACCTTTCTTCATGGCGGCTGAAGATCAGCAAAACACAGACGCGTCGCACATTGCATTACATGCGTGCATGCATTTACAGAGACAAAGAAAGATTCCCACTGAAGCCTTACCAGACTGTTGGGGGCAAGTCCTGCTGGCGGGCGCCCATAAAGATCAGCACGGCACACGAGGGTGTGGTGTGGTGACCACCAGTGGTTCAGTGAGGACGTAATCCAGCTCTACTTAACACTCCTGACACCAAATGTAGTGTACTCATTCAGAGACACGAGTAGGAGGCGTTATCCCTCTTGTTTATTCCGGCTCTCACAGCCATAGGGGATCACTCCATACCGGGTCTGGACAGGCAACATGCTGCCAGACCTACAGCTTGAAGAGGCGAAGACCACGACGACAGCAGCACGGCGAGCTCCATTCGCGATTCTGGCAAAATCTCCCGATGATGCTGGATGCAATTACCAGCGAAACGTCGTACTACTCAAATTGTCAATGTCGTGGATTTACTCTCCAACACACCGGTGGGCTGAAGTAGTAAACTAATTGGCTGTGTCGGGTGGTGGAGGGGTACGACACAACATTTATACGTGTGATCTAACCCAAACTCCTTTATTATGAAAAATATTGGTCACGAAAGCCTCTGTGTTAAACTCACCAGTGGTGATGTTTACACACCACACCAGGTACCGATTTGAGTTTGAGTCGGTCTAAGGGAGGCCCAGGACCGGTTTCGATATCCGTTGCTGATGTTGGCCACGAGCGGGAATTTACCTTGGCTATCGTAGTGCAGTGCTCTAACCACATCACTTCCACTCTCCACATACATACAAACAAAGACAAAGATCCCCCGTATAGCCTTAACAGACTATTTGGGCAAGTGCTGCTAGCGAGCACCTATGAAGGCCGGCACGGCACACGAGGGGGTGGGTGGCCAGCACCACTCCCCACCGCCTTTGTCTCCCTAGTGGCGATGTTTACACACTGCACCAGGTACTCATCTTAAGCTGAGTCGACCTAGGGGAGGCCCAGGACCGGTTCAGATAATCGTCACTGATGTTGGCCGTGAGCCGGAATCGAACCCGGGTCGTCAGGTTCGTAGCGCAGCGTGCTAACCGCTACAAAGACAAACATCTCCCTATAGCCTTAAAATCCTGTAGGGGCAAATGCTGTTACACTTGCCCCTGGAAATAGTTTCCCCCCACGTCCAGTGGTGAGATGAATTGTCATGAATCTGTGTCAATATTGAAATCAGGAATATTATTCTTTTGTCTCATATTTACCATCTTGTTTGTATTGTTTCACATTTCCGACGTCTCATTTGTACAGGTGCGTTCACTTCATGAGCCTTCATGTAACATTAGAATATCATTTTCATGCATCTTGAGGTCAAAATTTATTTTAATTGATGAATCCATGTGTTGTTAGATGCCTTTAATTATCCATATGAACCCCTATCGTGATTGAATGATCGCATAATTCTGGGTCATGATTCGGGTCAATAATCAATAATTTGCTGTCTGGTTTTAACTTTCATTGGTATTATTTCTTATTTGTTCAGTCTCATTCTCTACTCTCATTGAAATCCATTTCCCTCGATAATCATATTCCCATGAAATGTACGTACAGTGCCAACAATGCAATGTTAGGGTGTTACAATTCTATGCGTTTATTGTGAGCACGAGAAACATTTCAGTTGATGAATCAATACAATGTTACATACCGAAACACACACAAACGTACGTGCATACGTAGATGTACGTCCACACATGCGTACGTACGTACATACGCACGTGCATGCATTTAATATCTGCCAAAGCACGTAGCGACTGTATTAACATGCATGTATTCACCGCAAGCACCCTTTGACGAGATCATCAGCTGTGACAGCCGCACCGTCACGCACTAGCGGACTCAACTCTCCCCGCTGGTTGCTGGTGATGGCGGTGACAACCCGGGCCATCGAGGCTAATGTGGAGAGTGTTGATCGCACCAAAGGGCACGGCGCCATCCAGGTTGTCGGTCACCATCTCAATCATCTGGTCCTGCCAGGCGTGGCTGCACCAGCGCTCCTCCACCGACGGGAATCTGTGGCCCCACAAAAATAGCCGCTGTGGGTTTTCTTTTTTTGCTCACAGCAACACGCATCTTCGGCATCGGCCGAGCCGGCTGTGGAGCCAGAGACAGAGCTCAAGCCACTAGGTCCTGAAGGGCCCGTGTCAGTCAATATCATCCCGATGCCACCCTAACACCACGCTCTTGCCCTCAACGTGACCGCCCGTGTGCGTACGCGCGCGTGCCTGCCACGTGCGCATCGGCGCTTGGGTTCGCGGTGTCAAGAGGTTAATTGTGGTCGTGGAAAGAGACTGCGAGCAGGTGTTACTGGATCCCTTTTGCCCCTGATGAGAGCTCCAGATAAAGCCACCCAAGCCATAGCACTTAGGGGTCGCAAGTCACGAGACTTCAAACCAATTACCGTGCCACCACCTCCCCAACAAAACAAAAGTAGGCAGCCTCTTCCCATAGTTCTCTCGTTCAACAAAAGCAGTCGCATCACTTGGCCAAGAGCTTATTGAAGGATCATGTTGACTATTTCTAAGGTAGGGCCACTTTATACAGGTAGGAACAATGTTCCACACTGCCCACCAGGGATTAATTGTCTGTTTGTCTGACTGTCTGTATGTCGTGCATAAATAAATATATAACACACACAGCACTTTGATTGGTGGAGACCTTACAAACAGCTTTTTGATTGGTGGAGACCTACTGCCGGGTACGGAGAGGGGAGGTGCCTAAGGGAGGAGGGTCAGGGGAGGGGCCTAAGGAAGGGGGGAGTCATGAAAGGGGCCTGAGGGGGGGGGGGTTCAGAGGAGGAGCCTAAGGATATGGGGGGTGCCTAAGGGAGGGGGGTAATGGGAGGGCCCTAAGCAAGGGGAGGGGGCTGGGTGGGTCACCCCGTGGTGCTCTTATAAAACTCAACGTTTAACCTACACACTACACTATACACGACACGATACACTACACTTATACAGGTAGTAACAGCTTCCACACTGCCCACCAGGTATGAGTTGTCTGGCTATCGTGCACGAATGCGCTGTCCAACCATGTTCCTACCTGCCCACTCCGAAGGAACGTGTTTGCAATCACGGAGACTCAAAGTCCCCGAGCACGCTCAGGGCAGTTTCCAGTTCGCGTTTCTGCGCCGCCAGATCCTCGTGCGCCTGCGGCCAACGTCGCTTGCGCGTTGACGTGGACAAAGCCAACAGCGTTGCGATGTTTGTAGTCGCAACAACACGGCCGCTGCCTGCACGAGGAGGTTTGCTGGTGGCGTTATTTTAATGAGCGTGTATTTTTAGCGCTTAAAAGCACTCCCGTCGCTATTCCAAACAGAACTGTTAAAACGCCTTGCCACGGTAGTTTGGCGGTCGCTGGGTCTTCACGTTGTAAAGTAGCAAAAAATTGTCAAATCATTAAAATGGCAAGCAAGCAAGGAATCTGAAATAACGCGTGCGTCTACTTTGTATCAATATTGATACATTTCACACCTGTGTGCCTCATGATCGCAACGAGTAATCAGAGGCGTGCAATGCAAGGGCACCCATTTAACATTCTGCAATGCAGTTCAACTGGACCAACGCGCACGCAAAGATATTCGTGCGGGAACATCTTGTGCAACGAACACCGGGCCGGGCGGGAGTGTGGAAGTGTTGGAAGAATATTCCGTTTCTCTGAGCTCTCTCCTCCACCGTACCACCCTCTCCCGCCTCCCCGATCCTTCACCTCTTTAAAATTTCAAAGGCGACAGAGCAACGCGATTGTTAAATTGGGTACGCGTGGCTCAGGGGGACGTTGGCTCTCGGTTTGTTTTCGTGCATCGTCGCAGGTAATGAAACGGCAGCAACGATCCCATCACGGGCACCCCCCCCCTCCTTCGACCGAAGGGCTCCATCATCCCTTGACACCACCCCGACTCTCCCCCCAGATCCATTTGTGTGTAAATGTATTGATCACGTTCCATTAAAAGGCTTTTTATTATTAAATAGACAAGGTGGAAACGTTATCGCGACTAACTTTCGTGATTTATATACCACGTGCTGTACGTTATCTTGATGTCACCCCTCCCTCCGCACCCCTTTAACTTTTAAAGTCTATTGCATTTTATGGTGACACTGGATTCACGTTAATGGGGGAGGGGCTGGGGGCTCTATAGCCAAACAACAAGCGGCAAATTAATATCTCACATTTACTGGACGTCGTATTGTTTTTTATCACGGGTTGGTTTTTGTTTCGTGTTTTTGTGACGCGGCCTGCACGGGGCGTAAGTTCGTTTAAATAACGAGATTGAATACCGTGCGGTTCATTTATTCAGCAAGTGTGTGCGTGCGTGCGTGCGTTTGTTTACGCAATCTCCGCCTGGCACACATTGCAGACGCAGCCCGACCTGTTAGCGGCATCACTTCGTCGCAGATAACTTCGCCCCGGTCACACTGCAAACTAATGATGGATTCATTCTCCACCATGCCGGAAAAAATATATAATTCCACCGTACTATGCCACTGAGCAAAGAGCAATAGTGTGGGTTGGGTGGGAGGTGGTGGGGGTGCAGGGCCATCACCCACTCAATTAGGAGGGGGCACGGGGCTAACAATGGACCATAGCACCCAAGCACGAATCCCTAAAGACGCAGAGGTAGGAGCCAATTGACTTAATTATATCAGTCGTAAGTATTGTATTACAATGTACATTTACTATTACAATACAGCTAAAGTACACGAATTATGTAATGCAATGTTGACTTATACGTATTATAATACAATGAAGTAATTTTCAGCATGTGTCAATTCACTGCTGGATGAAGGCATGTTGTTTAACCATACTTCACCACGCTGGTCAGTGCAAGGAGTCCAACTCAGGTCGTCGGATGATTATTAATTCATAAAATAATGTTTTTGATGATGAACATGAATGATCCGATGATGATTCATCATTTTCGTCATGAACATTCATCATAATACTGATTTCAACATCTCACGAATAACAACGAGTCATCGGTGTTTTATTCCCTTTCACGGCTAACATCAGTGGCGATTGATATCTAAACCCCGCACTGACCAATTATCTTTAAACAAAACAGCATCGCTCGGTGGATCGACTCTGTGAGAGAGTGGTGGTTCAACAATCGGGTTACCGCTTGCATGTAACCTAAGCCAGGGATACAAACCGATGCCCTTTGGGTGGTGTCAACACAGCTTCCCTGGTGTCCAATCCAGTCGGCTGCAGCACCCCCTCCCCGCACAGAAGCTGCTGATTACCCCCTGGGGTTCTTAACGTCCACTACTGCTGCTCCGGCGTAGCCGCCGTTGGCAACAAGGAACCTGAAATCCACAGGTCGCTGGTTCGATCCACCGGTGTGAAAGTTGAAACAGCCAGAACGTTGATAATTGTTTTTTTTACCCTTTTATCTGGCAACAAAACTGACACCTTTTTTTTACAAGGAGTCATGTTTGCATTGACCACAATACCTGCAGTCGGAATGCAAACAAAAAACATAACTCTGATAAAAAAAACATAACTCTTTGTTTGCATTCCGACTGCAGGTATTGTGGTCAATGCAAACATGACTCCTTGTAAAAAA
>CM025664.2:8200146-8210773 GCA_014621495.2 Entosphenus tridentatus
TTTTTTTCTACTGGCAAATGAGGTTCCAAATGATTTACGCCCCCCTCCCGCGCTTCCGCTGGTGTCCACCCAGCCATATATAAATAGTTCCGCTCCCAAACGACAACAACCACAACAGTAACTTCCAACTCGCAACGCGCACAGTTTTCGCTCGCCCTCGTCGAGAGCCACAGAGAGAAAGTCTCGGAGGCGCGAAGAACTACGGACGAGCGGGGAAGGCAGTCACGTGGTGAGCCGGCGGCAATAATTGCCAAAGCTCTGAGGACCTCTCTCTATATGAAAGTGTTGTCAGCCAATTAATGAGTGTTTACATGCGGGAGAAAACTGGAGCACCCAGAGAAGACCGGCGCGTGTAAGGGGGATTCGCTCGATTCCGTACAGACGAAATAAGTGGATGCTTTTTTTTCCGGTGAAGTCACGTAGGTAACAAATAAAATAAAATAAATGAAAACAAGTAAATTAAATCACGACGTTTCGGGCGCAACACAAGCGTCCTTCTTCAGGTGGGGGCAACGTAGCTACGTTTGTGTTGCGCCCGAAACGTCGTGATTAAATTTAGTTGTTTTCATTTATTTTATTTGTTACCTACGTGACTTTACCGAAAAAACCCAAAGAGTATGAATCCTTGCAGTCACGAAAGCTTCAAATCTAGAAATAGGTGGAGTCCACACTTTTGCTACACTGCCTCTTCCTGCAGCAAAGCCCCAGGGTATTGCCACAGATGTTGCGAAATGCCCATGGGAAGGGAGTTTTTGCAACATTGGTGTGGCCCACCAACCCCCGCCTCCGCAGTGCTGGATTGCAGGCCACGTGCGTAACCACCACCGGCCGAACATCCTTCCAGAGGTGCTCCCTCGATCTCGATCTCTCGGAGGTCCTTCTGCCAGACGTTGCTTGATGCAAGCCATTGCAGGGCTGCACCTTTACCCTTTTGTTGATCTCACCCTAACCCTGGACACTCTCTGTTCCAGCTACTCCCCTTCTTCCCCGGCAGAAGGCTGCGGTCCATCAGGACCAAAACCTCACGCCACAAACACAGTTTCTTCCCATCCGCTGCTGGCCTCTTCAACAAGGCCAGGGGCTCAAACTGACTTTAACGCTCAAACTGACTTTAACACAATATCTGCACAATGACACCCTGCCATATTTGCACTATGTTACCCTATTTGCATTTTTGTAATTTTATATTGTATATTATAGCTATTGTATATTTTGGATTTTATTTTATTCAATTTTTACATACTTTAGCTCCTTAGTATTAGTTAGACTTGTACCTTTAGTATAGTTAGACTTGTAAACCACTTATTTAAGATTTAAGATTCCTAAATGTTGAATGTATGCACCTTCCGGCCAAAGTAAATTCCTTGTCTGTGCGAACTTTCATAGCGAATAAAACCCTTTCTGATTCTGATTACCTTTTCACATCACTGAAAAACGTCGTGGCATCCGCGCGCGATCCTGCTCCCCACATGCCCCATAGCCGTGAGGTTGATTGTGCCCCCCCCCCCCTCCGAACTCCCTGCCCCCCCTCAATTGTAAAATGACGTTGCAGTCCACACGAGCCGCAGACCTGCTCCGTCGTCACAACGCGTTCGTGATCCCAAACTAATTATAGACATGAGTCAACCTCACCGGTCCAGAGTGCACTTCACGGGGCGCGACAGATACATGCTATACGTGAGCACATTAAAACAAAACAAAAATCAATCATTTCCAGAAGCACATTGCTAATGTTTAATGTAATAAAAAACTAATTATCAGAGTAATAATGTCAATTATATACCCGGGAAAGCCTCCCTGAGCCCCCAAAACTATTTTGGAATGGATTTGCATTACGAGTTTTTATTACTTTTAATGAGTGTTGGTATGTGGGTAGAAAACGAAAGTAAGCTGCAGAAGCGCACACGTACGAGGTTGTATTGTCATCTCCTGGCCACGATGCAGCCCCATGCCTGCAACACCTGGTAAGCCCTGGTAAGTCATCCATCCGAGGTACTAACCAGATTCAAACCATGCTTAGACTTAAATTTTGATTTAAAGCTTTCGTGACTGCAGGGATTCATCTTCTTGGTTCTTTCGGTAAAGTCACGTAGAATGGAAATAAAAGAATAAAAATAAAACATAATAAAATAATTCTCACGACGTTTCGGCAGACTCTGTCTACTCGACAGACCTGCTCTCCACCTGAGGACGGCTGCTTGCGTTGTGGCCGAAACGTCGTGAGAATTATTTTATCATGTTTAATTTGTATTTTTTTTATTATTTCCATTCTACGCGACTTTACCGAAAGAACCAAGAACATGCTTAGACTGTGATTAATGACAAAACGCATACAAGCAGGAAGGACTGCCTTGGCTTACACGGCTAACCTGGGGTGGAATGGGATAAACTACGTCGCCCTTTAAAAAAACAAAATGTGAATAAACAAATACCGGTGAGTAATCCGAGCCAAGATGGATAATTTGTCTCTTTGCTTAAATATTATGGATGCAAGAAGACAAAAAACCCCTAAATGCTACGAGCTACGAGCTACGAGCAGCGCGTTCCCTCGATTGTGTATGCAGACGCAAGGCGACTATTGCCCGCTGCTAATGTTCTTCGTAAATTATGAATGCGGCGATGGCTGTTTACAATGAACCGATGCATCATCCGTCCGTGGATTCTCCCACCCCCCACGTACCACCAGGGCCATCGCCGCTGCTGCACGTGGGCTCACGCGCATTTCGCATCGCGCTCACGTTTTCCTCTCTCCGTCGCTCGTATTTCGCCAGCGTGTTTCTGGGATATCGTCGAATCTTGGAAATATAATCTGCTGCTGCTGCTGTTGCTGTTGCCTGTGCGTGAAACTGCCAGCCGATAATAATGTGTCTTGCGGAAGCTGGCGTTGTTTTAATGCCCTAGCTAAAGTTGTCCTTTCAAGAAACATCCCAATATTTAGTGCAGTGACAACTCACACTTTTTCAAAGCCCTTATGACAATGTCTCAATGTTCAAGTGCTGTTTATTCTACTCTTAATCATGCGATGTTCTGTTTAGATAAGAGTTTTTCAAGATACAAACACAGTATGAAATAAAATGTGAAATACACTAAAGCCCAGTGATAAAACTCTCACCGGAGGTGGGGGGAAAGCCTGGAGCTTCTGAAAGGTTAAAGAGCAACCCTGCAATTACTCTCTCATGCCATTGCTAACAGAAGGGCCTCCACTACAGGGAGTTCTATAGAGTCCCTTTCGAAGATATTTGGTTTTCACCAAGTTGACCAGACGTCTTGAAAGAGGCGGGGATACCCACACTTTACCCCACCACATGCGGCCTAGCGACCGAACAACTGTGGACGAACCCATTTAGACTGCTGGGTGGACAGAGGGGGTGGGATTAAGAAACGTTTAACGTTGTTTCCACTGCAGTGCCGGGAGATCGAACCTGCAAACTCTGTATTGAAAGACTCCGTGTGCTTACCATTACACCATACGGCATTACCCATTAGCAGGTGAGATTATGACATTAAAACAATTTGGCCTCTGAGTACTGGAAATGTAATTCCCATCTGTGTGCACAGCAGTGACTTTGAATTCCCAATATAGACAGCACTTTGAGGTTTGCTTTTGGCAAAGTGAACTTTCCATGTCCAGAGCATGTGTGTGTGTGTGTTATTACCGGTGAGTGGGGAGCAGTGGTAGTGCAACAGTTAGTGCGCTGTGCTACAAAACCTGGGACCCAAGTTCAACTCCGGCTCAGGGCCAACACCAGTGACGATTATCTGGGCTAGTCCTGCCCCCTCCCCCAAGGTCGACTCAGCCTCAAATGAGTACCTGGTGCGGTGTGTAAACATCGCTACTTGGGAGACAAAGGCAGCCGGGCGTGGTGCTGGCCACCCACCCCCTCGTGTGCCGTGCCAGCCTTCAAAGGTGCTCACTAACAGCACTTGTCCCAACAGTCTGTTAAGGCTATACGGGGGATCTTTGTCTTTTGACCACTGGTGAACTCGTGTTGGGGATTCAAAGATGCATCTGCAGTTCTCTTATCTCCACAGCACGAGGCCGCTGGTAGGAATTCTGTTGCGGGTTGGGTAAAGATAAAAAATACAGCGCTGCAGTTACTCGCTCATGCCACTGCTGGAACACATTGCTCCACCAGGGAGCTCTCTGCAGAGAGCCCCGCACGATTCCACGCTCGCCCGACGACTTTTGGAAGAAGCAGGAGTGCCCACACTTTACCCCACCACATGCGATCTGCCATTCGACTAAATGCGGTTGCACCCATTCACACTGCTGGGCGCACCGCCGTTAAAACCGCCGTGTGCCGTGACATCGAACCGAACCGGCAAACCTCTGCATCTCGAAGTCCCCTTGCGCTGAACCCCGTCACGCCGCGTCTGGGAATTTCACCGAATTGTACGCGACGTGCAGGTGGCGCTCCAGCGCGAATGTTCGACCTCCGCCATAGACTCCCGTTCCCTCGCCGGGAGGACATCAAGGTCACGGCCACGGGCATTTTGCCTGCCGCCCGTTCGCGAATTTTCGCGCACTCGTTTCAGTTTCAGCGCTGCCCAGCTGCGCGGCATCAGCCCTTGATTTCTAGGCGCACACGGAATGCATGACCGTGTTAGGAATTGCTTCGTGGCCACGGGTCCAGGACGCGAGGGAGTGGACACGGGGCGGTAAACTCGTAAATGTGCGCACTGCGCGCGTTATTTTGCCGTGGAAAGTAGCAGCTTTGATTTTTTTTTACATTCTGTGTCACCGTAGGGCAGAGCAAAAAGCGCGATCGTAATTGTTCAGCCCCTTGGGGTCTTGCACAACGCAAGTGATGTCTCGTATTAGGAGCATTTAGCTTTAATTTGTTCTGATAGTTTACTGGTGTTTTAATACCCTGCAATTGTGCCCTTCAGGTTAAGAGTAATTATAATTATTCGTACATGTTAATGGGGAAATAGAATAACGACTGATGCCAAAACTCAAAGAGGCTGGATTTATTGAGACCACTGAAGGGACATGATGTATTTATTTAGTATATATCTCTCTGCCCCAGTTTTATTTCAATTGTGCAATCGGTGTCGTGTGGTGAGATGGATTTGTAGGTACAGAGCAGGGCAACTCTTTGTGTTCGAGAAGGGCTCACACAAGCGAAAATCACAGGGCAACATCTGAAATCCCTTTTTGTGACTTCTGCTCCAAACAGCAGGAGGCAGAACTTGCCCACCGGCTCCACCATCGAGAGCCACGCTCGTGACCCGACAAAGTAATTTTACTTTTGATTGTTTCAGAGCTGGAATTTAGCCAAATTAAGTGTGGAGCTAATTTTAAAGTGATGGGGTTTTTTTGTGCTTGTGTGTGTGTGTGTGTGCAGTCATTGGTAAATGCGTGCAACAAAAGAAAAAATGAATCACAGGCGTGCCGCATGGATCTCAGTGGTGCCAGCTCAGCCCTCTGCCCTCTAATAAATTAACAAAAATGTTTTATATATAGAAAGTGCACGTCGTACACGCGTGACTTGTACGACACGATGATGCTAGAGAGAAAAAGATTAACGTAATTGCCGGCTGTTAGTCTTGTCCCCCATTAGCATCCCCGTGATTTCTGAAAGCAGTGGGTAGTCTATGAACGCTGAACACTGCGGTTAAAGAAATGGTCACTCAGACCAAACACAATAGCTTGGGAATGATTTAAAGCGGCCCAAATGAACGGAGTCAGGTGAAAAAGTATGGAATGGTGTCTGGTTTTGTGGGAAGTCACAATTCCATCATTAACGATATTTACTATAAACGATCGACGTACACATTGTTTACCGTTTGCGATGGTTGTACGGTATATTCTGTGCACAGTAGACAACATAAATTATTGGACAAGTAAAACGATGATTTTGTAAATAAATATATCTCAGCAGCGATGTTATGCCTTCCATGGCTGTGCTCACGCCCAGTTCTCTTGGCAAAGCCTGTTCATCATACAAAATCAGATGATCAGTGACTCAGGGGTTGCGGCGAGAGCTTGTCAATGAACACATATTTGTGTTTGCGAGAAGTTTATCGCCCTGATGGGCACAGCTCCCACGAAGTGAATAAACACCGATTTCAAAAGCAGCTTCGCTTTGAGCCCTTTGTGCGTAATGCGTTACGAATAGGACACGAAAGAGTCCACTAAAAATGTTTACAACTTGCTCCAACCCAGTGAAGCGAAACGTCCGGACACCGTGCTGAGCAACATACAGGTCAGCGGCATTAACGGTCTTCAGAGGCTTGCGTTTGGGTCGGGGGAGGGTAGGGGCTCTAAAGGGGGGTGGGGGGGGCAATGATGTTGTGCCTCAAAGTATGAGCGAGCTGTAAACAGACCACCCAGCCACACCTCGTGACAGTCAAGCAGCTGCTGCAATGCGCTCGCCTGGCATGAAGTAAACTTGAGTCAAGTCGACAGCGGCGTCCACGAGAAGGCCACTGGTGTTTACCCTAAAACTAAAAAAGAACTATTACACTATTTGTTATTTTATCCAGGTAAGGCCCTATTAGCTTGTCAATGAACACATTTTTTATATACGGTGCTTTTTCTGGAAGACTTTGCTGTTTTTTCCTGGATTTTTCTGTTGCGCGTAGTCAATTTAAGATGTTTCTTTGTTCATGTTTTTGTTTGTTGCGGTTGCACCAGATTCAAGAGCCGCATGGCTCACAGGGCTATACGTAATAAATGAAACTGAACAGGAGCGACCTGGCCACAAATGAAAGCTCAACGAAGTAGCTTATCACGTGGCTGCCAAACACACCATAAACGCACGATTATAAAATGCAGAAGTAAATACTGGAGGACCCGTAGAAAAATCCACGCGAAAACGGGGAAAGAACATGCAAACGCCATATATATACAGGCGTCATTGTTGGGATCGAACCCACGCCCTATTGCATACCAGGCGAGGGAGTTGACATCTCACCACTGTGTAGCCGGTCTCACAGTGCGTTGTGTCCATCGCTACCAGTTCAGACAATTCAGATAGGAGGCATCGTAATGCTCAATGCTGATTTGGCAGTTGACCTAAACGTGTATTCGTGAGATCTTTTAACGGATTCGACATTTATATTGTGGCGCTGTGGTGGTGAGATGTTATCTCCCTTGATTGGTATGTAGAAGCATGTGGGTTCGATCAAAACTCTGATGCCTGCTTATATATTTGGAGTTCGCATGTTGTGTTCCTGTGATCACGTGTATTTTTGTCCGGGTCCTCCGGTTTTGTACTTCAAATTTAGAAACAAGCATTTAGATGATTTAGCTGCGATTATTCATTCCCACATATGAGGATATAAGGCACCTCGATGAGATATAATGTGTGGCCAGATCACCTCTAACAAAGAGCCAATGGCTCAGTAGGCTTTGCCTGGTAAATAGAATCGTTTAGTTTATATTGTGTGAACGATGCTGTCACGCTTATTTTCATGAAGTCTGTGTGCAGACGGCTCTATTAAAATGGTTTATTTCGTAGTTTATCATATCTTTCCGGAGCTGAACACAAAAAGATTTAATCATCCCGTTGGCCGTTTCAGAAGTCATTACCATGTAAATTAAGGGGACATGGTGGGGAAAAAAAGTATGGACTAATGATTGACTTGGCACTAACTGTGGCCAACCCCAGGCGTAATGGTAGGGAAATTGAGAATGTGGGCCAGATCAAACGTGCAATTTTGCTGCTAAGAATTAACCCTCTGCTGGAAAATTGCACACCGAATTTCTGTTTACATTCTTGCGCTAAAACGGACACCGAGTGGTTTTTCCATGCATAATTGAGTGTCGTTAATAACTTTTGAATAACTTCCCAGGCCGAAAAAGTTTTCACTTCCACTTTTATAATTGGGGTAATCCACTTGCCATTCAATAATCATCCTTGCGGAGATCACGTTTTTTTTCTTTGCTGCTCACAGCGAGAGGTCAAATTCCGTGCGGAATTAATCTTGATAATGAAATCCCATGGTGCGGATGCTCAACAATCCTATGGTGAAGTTCCCAGCAGAGTTGCTATGGATAACGATCATCAGTCGTGTATTGACGACAGCGAATTTGGTTTGCTGGTTTGCTGGCTTCAGCACGGTAGTGGCTGCGTGGCAAGCGGAGGGCATTAACACGTTCCTTCGGAATGGGCAGGTAGGAACATGGTTGGACAGCGCATTCGTGCACGATAGCCAGACAACTCATACCTGGTGGGCAGTGTGGAAGCTGTTACTACCTGTATAAGTGTAGTGTATCGTGTCGTGTATAGTGTAGTGTGTAGGTTAAACGTTGAGTTTTATAAGGGCACCACGGGGTGACCCACCCAGCCCCCTCCCCTTGCTTAGGCCCCTCCCATTACCCCCCTCCCTTAGGCCCCTCCCCTGACCAACCCCCCATATCCTTAGGCCCCTGCACCTGACCCCCCCTCCTCTTAGGCCCCTCCTCTGAACCCCCCCCCCCCTCAGGCCCCTTTCATGACTCCCCCCTTCCTTAGGCCCCTCCCCTGACCCTCCTCCCTTAGGCACCTCCCCTCTCCGTACCCGGCAGTAGGTCTCCACCAATCAAAAAGCTGTTTGTAAGGTCTCCACCAATCAAAGAGCTGTGTGTATTATATATTTATTTATGCACGACAGACAGACAAACAGACCGTCAGACAGACAATTAATCCCTGGTGGGCAGTGTGGAACATTGTTCCTACCTGTATTAAGATTATCTGGCTGGGGTTGCAACCGAGTCGATTGTTGTACTCATCTCCTGCAAAACAGTTGCTTAATGAAAAACAACGGATGCCCAGCCAATGTCATTGACCGCCAACATTCCTCCTCTATGTATTTAAATAATGATCATAAATAACATTTATAGCATGTCTAAACATCTAAGATTGTATGCACGTTGAACTTCATTCGCACTGTACGTAGCCAACCGTTAATATCCTTTGTCAATTTACTGCTGAATTGGGGCCTCCCAAAGTGGTGTCATGAATGGGAGTTGTTTTATAAATGCTTCACCACACTGGTCGGTATGGGAGGTGGGGGGAGGGCATCACTGATTCAGCAATCACTCGCCACTGATGTCAGCCGTGGCCAGGGATCGAACTCAGGTCGATGGTTTCATAACACATCAACACTATAACCGCTGCACCTTGCGCTCCAACCCCGCAGAGGTAGACATTGCTCGCTAAATATTTCCATTTCCGTGGCAAACGTGGCAAGCGAACAATTCCACAATTTGGGACGTACATAGTGGTATATACCGTATGCACGTCTGCAGTGTTACGTCTCAAAGTTGCGTGGCCTGATTTTCTCTGCTGCCAGCCACCTCCCATCTTATTTGTTGTTGTTGTTGTTGTCGTTGTTGTTAGCGGTGACCTTTTCAACTGTAGCGTGTTGTCCATTACGCAGTGACAAAGGAGCGCGCGTGAGTTTTTTTCACGGTCGCGACAACAAAATGCGTGTGGTAATTGGACATTCGAGGTGCTCTAGGCGAAAGTTATCTCCCGGTGCATTAGGGAGAGGAGCCGTGGTGGCACGAGGCAAATGCACGCCAATTAACAATGCTAAAGGGCCCCGTGTAGCTCAAGGCGTCCATGTAATTTTTGAAAAATAATATCGATCCGCTTAGTATCAGCTTGTATGTACGTGCAGTTGATCGCCGATTATCCGGCTGCTTCCAACGTGATCCGGCGAAACCGGTCCGAACAAAGCATCAGTCCGGCGATCATCAAACACGTGCTTGCTGAACGAGAGCGTAGTGCCTACGGTCAGCACCCCATGCACAGTCTTGGAGATTTGAGTGGTAGGTACGGTACAGTAAATACGCTCCCTTTTTAGAGTAGGATATTTCTTTTTTGTAAATTTGTATGATTTTTGCGCCAATTTCATACAGTAAACAAATGCAAAACGCAAAAGCCCCATATACACAACACCTAAAAACATGGAATACAAGAATGTGCAAAAGTAAGCTATTTTAAATAATGATGATTAGTGAGTATCTTGCGTAAAAAAAAAAATGCGGCGCTCCATTCCCCTCGAAGCCGCCAGGTAATCGATAATCTACTGTATGTTGAACTTCTTTCGCACCGTACGCAGCTAACGGTGTCAATCGGAGGTGTATTCACGCGAATCGGAGCTTGAATTCACATCGTAATAAGCGTGAAAATCAAACAGCATTAACACATTAACAACTCTTAACTTAAAGCTTTCGTGACTGCAGGCATTCACACTCTCTGGGCCTTTCGAAACGTCGTGATTTTTTTATTTTTCCATCTACGTGACTTTACCAAAAATGAATAACTCTTATCTCGTCTGCAACTCGCTTCCTTAACATCACCACATCGGTCTCTTGTCGACATCCCTCATTTCACTCCATTCCTTTCCACCTGTTTAATCTCTTTCTCTCTTATCATTAGAACTCGACCTCTCGTCGAGATGTATCTCTCTCGTCACGCGCGTCTCTTTGCCGTGTCTCCACGTCGCATGCGTCGTCTCGCTAAGGGAGTCAATGTGTTGAAAGGGAGGAACCCCCCGTCCTTAAAATGAGTTCCGTTTGCGACCCACCGACAGGCCAGGAGCGCATTGATCGTAAGAGGCTTTTGTTTCACTATAGGGGCCGTCCATAAATGACGTCACGCGATTTTGGACGATTTTTTACCCCCCCCCC
>CM025664.2:8240773-8260312 GCA_014621495.2 Entosphenus tridentatus
TTTTATTATTTCCATTCTACGTGACTTTACCGAAAGAACCAAGAAGATGAATCCCTGCAGTCACGAAAGCTTTAAATCGAAATGTGAGGGAGTTCTCGAGAAGACCCTCTTGCTGGTATTTGGCCTACTCTTCCACGCTGTCTTGGAAGAAGTGTGAGTACCCACGCTTTACCCCACCATACGTGACCTCCCGATCGATGAACTCTGGTGTTGCCAATTATACTGCCGGCTGAACAAAGGCAGGGGGACGATTTTTAATAAGCTTGCACCGTTGTTGTTTCATGTGCTACGCTTGCAGAGCGAACCGGTGAAGTGTCATCACCATTACAACACAGCGACATTCATAGTGTTGGTAATTTACGTGTAATTATAATTAATGCATCAATCGTAATGCTATCTAAGTCAATTAATTTCATACATTTCAATCGATTTGTGAAACAACTCAAAATAACTTACAGTGCACGGAGTAGTGGCGCATATTGGGTCAGCGCGCTGCACTTTGAACCCCGGCCACCCGAGTTTGACTGCCAGCCATGACTAATACCATTGGGCGACTAATATTTGAACTGCTCCAGGGCCTCCCCTAGGTCGACTCAGTCTTGAAGGAGTACCTCATCAGCACTGGGGTCACAAAGGTGGCCGGGCGTGATGCTGTTTCCCACCACCCCCTCAATGCCCAGCGCCTGCGTACATAGGTACTCGATAACAGAATAGGTTAATAGATCCACACTTTGTCACGCGCACACGCCATCAGCATAATCTGGACACGTGTTTTTTCTCTTTCATTTCGTTGGCTTCCAGCCAGTGACATTTTCGCCGAACATATATTCATGGGAATGTAGATGTTGACAGCTCTCCATTCCTACTCGACAAATTGCTGTGAGGAATGAAGTTTCAGTGTGAGTGTGTTTAAATCGGATATACTTTTGTAGTGGGAATAAGGAGGCTAATTGCAATGGGGATATTTGTCTTCGTCAAATTTGGGATGGGTTTTTTTTTACATCTTCCCACAAGTAAACTGGCAGAAGCGTGACATGAATACAAAGCCAATTATGGAGGATGCTGAATGAAATTAGCCGGTGCTTTCTTGAACTAAAGTGTTGCGGTGTGCATGATGTCAATGCATGGGGGGGTGCTGCCATTGTGTAATGGCTAGCATGCTGGACTCGAAATCCAGAGGTCACTGGTTCAAAATCCAAACATGTGGCACGACAGTTGAAATGGTGGTGTAAGTTATGTTTTGTTTATTCCCACCATTTCCATCTACCCCGGTCGTGTCAATGGGTTCACCACATTTGGTTGATCGGCAGGCGCGCGTGTGGTGGGTTAAAGTGGCGGAACTACCACCTCTTTCATTCCGTGAGACAAAGCATCAAGCCAGCATGGAAGATGAGGCCACGATGCTTGCTCGAGAGGCTATCTTGAGCTCTTTCTAGTTGAGAGGGTCTTTGGCCAACAATGTCATGAGAAAGTAATTTCAGGGCTGCATCTTTTTTTTTTACATTTTTAAAAGTCAAAAAGTCAAACATTTATTTCCCAAGTAAAGCCCATCGAGCTATACGGCTATTTCTCAAGAGTGACTTGGCCAGCAGAAGCCATTGAATAGATTCAGATCAGTGGATAGCTTTTGAAAGTAATCTTACGTTTTTATATTTATAATTTAATATTTGAGTAAAAAGTTACGTGTAGACTACGTTTCACCATTGTGTATTTGTTTACTATTTGTTTTGTTCATCCTCTGAGTAGCCTAAATGTAATCATCGGAACAGCGAGCTATTTGGAATTATATTCAAGGACAAAGTAACACAGCAAAATAAAAAGGAATAAATTAAACTTAATCGCTCTACCAACACTGAAACAAAACTGTAATAATTGAACCTAACCCTGAAAAAGAAATGTAATCATTTAAAGAAATTGCTTTCCTGCAGACAAGGCGAGAGAGTGTTGATACGAACCCTGTAACGATTAGCACCACCCTCACCCCTCACGTTACAATTTGACTCAAGGACAGATTATATTTTGTAATCACCTGTGTGTTTTTGCACCTCCAGTGGCTGCAGGTGTCAGGTGACCCAATTATAGGTATACCTTATCCAAATGGACCATCATCGATTCTGCCCACAATCCGATGATTGTAATCGATAACTTGATTATTAGGTCGCTGGTAAAATAAAATCCAAATCTTTGTATAAATATTCGTTTAGAATGAAATCGTGAGTCTGCTTCACTAACACGCCTTGACCAGCGTGGTGAAGTATGGGGGGGGGGGCCTTCATCCAGCAATGGCTTGACGAAAGAATTGCAATTGTCCATGCACGAGGATTGTAGATACGGCACATTACAGCTGAGATCAGTCCTAATCTCTGCTCCAAAAAAAAAATCATTTTGGGATGAATCAAGCTTCCGAATAGCTCAGTGTTCTTCATTACAAGGCCCGCGGGCCACTCACGGCCTTTCGTGTGTCCCCTGGCAATACACACCGTGTGTAACAACACCCCCCTCGCAGGCTGCGTGACGGCCCCTCACGCCGATGATGTCTTCTCGGCGAAAGAGCCCCCCCCTCCCCACCACCGCTCTGACAATTGGTGTAGAACGCTGCCACAGCTGCACCCGTGATGTTGTGGTCCATCTCCAGAGCGGAACGACCTCCTTCATAGCACTCAGCAACGTATGAGAGCCATTGCCCGGTCCGCTCGCTGTATAGTTTATGCCATTGTAAGGCAGCGTTGATGACATAGTGCTTATAGTTTTTTATTATTATGAGCTTGTGTACCAGTGGCAATGCAGCCCTTTCATATTTTATCTCTCTGCGTGTGTCTCTCTATGTGTCTCTCCCCCATGTGTGTGTGTCTCTCTCTCTGTGTTTGTCTCTCTCTCTGTGTGTCTCTCTCTCTGTGTGTCTCTCTCTGTGTCTCTCCCCCATGTGTGTGTCTCTCTCTGTGTTTGTCTCTCTCTGTGTGTCTCTCTCTGTGTGTCGTCTCTCTCCATGTCTGTGTGTGTGTCTCTCTCTCTCTCTGTGTATGTCTCTCTCTCTCTGTGTTTGTCTCTTTCTGTGTTTGTCTCTCTCTGTGTGTCTCTCTCTGTGTATGTGTCTCTCTCTGTGTGTTTGTCTCTCTCTGTGTGTCTCTTTCTGTGTCTCTCCCCCATGTGTGTGTGTCTCTCTCTCTGTGTATGTGTCTCTCTGTGTTTGTCTCTCTCTGTGTGTCTCTCTCTGTGTCGTCTCTCTCCGTGTCTGTGTTTGTCTCTCTCTCTCTGTATGTGTCTCTCACCGAGCTTGTATTCATTCACACCTGATGACGGCTGCTTGTGTTGCAATCGAAACGTCGTGTTCTATTATTTATGTTATTTTATTTCTACGTGATTTTACAGAAAGAACCAAAGAGTAATTTCATCTGATTTCAAGCACATCCGACGCCTGGCCTGCGTCGCTCCTGTGCGTGTTCTTATCCCCCAACACGAGGACGCGAAATCGCACCGCCCAAAGCGCATTCACAGCGGCTTCGCGGTCGATGGAAGTTTTCTCTGCGGCGTGGCTACACTGCGTGAGTGTGTGCGCGCGCGCGTGGGTGCGTGCGCGCGTGTGGGTGTGTGCGTGCGCGTGTGCGAGCGTGCGTGTGCGCGCGCGCGCGTGTGGTGCGTGCGCGCGCGCGCGTGGGTGCGTGTGCGAGCGTGCGTGTGCGCGCGTGCGCGTGTGGCGCGTGCGCGCGTGGGTGCGTGCGTGTGCGAGCGTGCGTGTGCGCGCGTGCGCGTGTGGGTGCGTGCGCGCGTACGTGCGCGCGCGCGTGGGTGCGTGCGTGTGTGTGTGTGCGTGTGTGCGTGCGTGCACGCGTGGGTGCGTGCGCGCGCGTGCTCAGCAGCCACGGTCTTTAGAATGCAGCGCAGCACGTTCACTGTATTCCGCACCCCCCCCCCCCCTTACGGAGAGTCACCACCCCCCATCGCCTCGCCCCCCCCCCCATTCGAAACAGTGTGGCCTCCGCCGTGCGCAGAGGGCAAAGCAATTTCCCGCAACAGCTTGAGAAGAGCCGCAGATTCCATGCTGAGCGGCGACACCTTTTGGAATCTCGGGGAGTGTCTCGTGACACGCCGCCTTTCCAGCGATCCGCCGAGCGCAACGCAGATATGCGACTTGGCCATGAGGCCGCGCGCGTGACAGGAAACCCCCCAAAGTCTGTTCATCTGAGAGCCGTCGAAGGGGAGCCGGTCGTGTGCGCGATACCAACGAGAGCGATCTCGACGCGCTCTTGGCAACGCGGTCGGTGAAGGGAACGAGTCAACTGGTGAGAGTGGCAGTCAAATATCGTCGCTGGCTCAGAGTAGCCCTGGATGCATGCAGCGATGAACCAACAACACCAACAACAACGAGGGAAAACGCGCGGAATACATTTGCCTGAGCATATGCCACAGCTTGGAGCACCATCAGTTGTGACATCCCATTATTGGGAGATATTTCCGTACAATATTCCTAGAGGGCCTCACGTCAGCTGCGCATTAGGGAGGAGGGGGGGAGGCTGTGTGGGTTTGCGTCGTGACGGCACAGCAGTTATGGAGAAGCGAAACAAAAAACCATCTGAACTCCCTGAAGGATGCCGCCAATGCAAATGACAGCGGTGAAGTCTACTCCAGCTTACGTGTGTTATTGTGAATGCAAATTTCATATTAATGTTCATATTGTCCCTAATTTTATATATATTTTTTTTAACCAAAACGCGCATTCGTTTTACATGGTGCGTATCAATTTGCACCGTGTAAATCACAAGGACTAAGTTTCACGTGGAAATAATTATGTAGCGACGTAGTATATTAAATGACTTTCTTTTTGCGTAGTCTTGCAATGCGAATGATTCACGCTGACGCCTGGACACTGTTGCGTGATTCATGTGTTACCGAGTGTGGGATGAAGCGCAGTTTAATTGTGACTCGCAAATGTGAAACGTTGCTCAGTGTAAGTCGCAAACATCCCACACCACGGATTGTGCGTTTCAACAAAAGCGACGACAAAAACTAAACATTCGTAAGAGCCTCATCGTGGCAAGAGATTGGCGTTTTTTTAAATTTTAATCACCGACACTTTCAAAACTCGTATTTTTATTCATGCATAGTCGACTGTGTTGGACGTATGAGCTATATTATTTACTAGCTGACATATATTTACAATTGAAAGTTCGAACAAACGTTGGCACTTTCTTGCAAATGTTTTAAAAACAAATTAAGACTTCCTCGGAACCTATTCCAGCTGTGAAATTATCTCCTTCGCATTTCCTGTTATAATACAGATGTAACCTTTTTTCTTATTCACAAAATGCTCCTTCCAACTTGACGATGACCATCAAAAGAGGCGCCTTAGAAGAAAGTGGTAAATCCTACGAGCGTAATTGGAACGCACTCCTTAACCCAGATCTGTCACAATCTACACGAAACATTCAGCCAATTTACCGTAACAAAGGTTTGTTCAGTGTGGCCTAATCAGACAGTGGTAGTCCACCGTTGCCACCTGCAGAACTTGCACATTGACTCATTGCGCTTGTAAATGTCTGTGTCCGGGAAAGGGGGGGGGGGTTATAAGCCCAATTACAGACCTTTACTTCCAGAAATCCCATTGGTGCCCTAGCATTTACCACTGACCCTTTTTTCTATATATTTTAAAGGGAATACTGAGTAAATGTGATCCTTGAAGTGACCCATGGCTGGAGAGAGAGATTTGTGATAAAATCTCCCCAGCCGATCCAAATTGTGCGGTCATCTTAAGAGTATCTTCCACCAGTGTCCAGTTCACCAGAGGTGCAGGAGACAAGGCTCGTGTCTGGCCTATCAATCCACATGCACCTGGCAAATGGGATGAGACTCATATTTATAACATGTGTCAGCTGCTGTTGCAGCAGCTGAAACAACTCAACAAACTTTTATATTTGAAAAATGACACAAATAAAACGTGGAGTTGTTGTGGAAATTATTATTGCTTGGAGCAGATCACAAATACAATTGTGTGTGCGTTGTTTGAAAGAGCACAGGTTAGTGTCATGAGGTGTGTATTTTTAGAAATGATTCAATTATGGTTTGAGGCGATATATTTACTTATTTCTCTTTTGGAATTTCTAATTGCCTCGCGCGCGGTTTGGCACGTAAAAGGGGGGCTGTCTTCTCAGGCTGCCGTTAGACTAATCATATGGAGAGTCAATTGCAGAGTCTTTTAAAGCGCCGATGTTGCTGCCCTCCTATAATCACGCCGCGCTGTTCGCTTCCACATTCGCCAAATAAAACGCCAAAGGACCGTCATTACAAATGGGGGGGGGGGCCCCAGAGCGCCTTGTCTTCCTTCCACGCGGTGTTTCACAATCCACTTGAAACTCATCATTAATGCGCTGGCGGCTTTTGTAATGTGTGATGCTCCTAGTTTTTTTTTTATACCAGGGTGCCCTGATTGCAGGATGTTAGCCCGCCTCCCCCCCCCCGCTTTCCCACCACCCCACCATTTTTCTAACCACCCTTCGAAAATACTGGAATATCGAGTTCGTGTGGTGTATGTTTTAAGTGTTATGTATTTAATGATGGAGTGGCAGCCAATGGATGGCACCGACCAAGTTGAGATGGAGTGATGGTATTAGCTCATGTGCAGGTACTAGTTGGCTTCTTGAATTGCAGACGAGTGAGGGATGGCGATGACTTGGGGAACATCCTTCGTCCAGCAATGAATTGATCATGGCTGATTATAATCGTTCAATACATTTGTATTATTTTCTTCCTCCCCAATATATTCCGTGTGTGATGTTGACCGTCATGTTATGATATGCAGCATTTTTTGTCAGAAATTTCACTTGTTAGAGACTTTCGGGGTTCCACTTTCTCACACACTCTTCTTTGCAATTGTTATCACGTGACAACCAAACCAATACGTTTCATTCTCAGAGCTGGAATTCAGCAAAAAAAAGTCCAAATATTTTTTGAACGTGAAGCTTTTTTTAGTGCAGATATTGGTGACCAGGCTGAGACTCGAAACTCCCTTGACTTGAGAATCCATTTTAATTCACAATTGGCTGCCTGAATTAAAATCCATGATCTCAGACGAGCCAGCTTATCGTATTCTGACATCTGAGCCACCCGGTGATCTCTGTTCTGACGTTATTCTCGCTGGCGGTTGACTTTAATGAATCAATCGTCACCTGCCTTTGGGGGCTCTGAAAATAAACACGACTAAAACTCCGCTTCTCACACAAACAGACAATGGATTTACATTTTTTGTTGAAAATGCACCTTACGGGTTTTGCACTGCTTTACTATAACATTCTGATGATGATGCTGATAATTATTATTCAACCGCAACTAAAGCAGATCGCCACGATTGTCGCGGTGTTGGGAGCTGACTTGTGCGATGGGTCTAATGAATGCTGCACTCTGCTGGAATTTGCTTAATTGGCTCTCTGTGACAAACCCACTCCCACATACATAACATTCCATTTTTCTTTCCATTCTCGTCCTTTTTTACGTGGCCATTAAACATTTAAAGTTAAATGAGACGTAAAAAAAAATCCCAATTATACTGTTGCATTCCTTTTTGTGTGGTATTTTTTTTAACTATGTTTCAAGACTTTGAACATATTCGTGGTTGCAAACAGATGGGAATGTAAGTTAACGTAACAATATTGATGCTCAAGACTAGATCAATCACATGGCATTCATTCTGAAAACAAATTACTTTATTAACTGTACGGTTTCAGTTTAGTAAAGAAACGTACTTGTCAAATTTCTGTCTGACTTTCACACTTTGTTTTTAATTGCCCTTTATATAGATCTCGCCTGGAGTGTGGACTACTTCAAGCTTGTCTGCAACGTACAGACCTTTAGAAACATGCATTGAGGTTATTTGGATTATTTTGGTGGCATTAATGTCCAAATGATGGGCCACTTTCTTGAACTATCATTTGCTTTTGAAAAATAAGTTAATACCTCAGTGGGCTTTGACTGGTAGGATGGGGATGGTTTAATTTGTATTTGTGTGTGTGTGGGTGATTTGTTTACCTTTCTTTGTACTTTGCACTAATATCGTGTTTTGAATTGTTTGTTGTTGTAACGTTCTTAGCCGCCCTTACTGGAATCTGTGAAAAAGAGCTTCATAGCTCATCGGATTCCTCCAGTATAAATACATATTCTGATTCTTGAGCTAATCCACTGCTGGACGAGGGCCTTCCCAAGCCGTGTTGGCCATGAAGGTTTTTTTTTTTTACAAAGTTGACCACGCTGGTGAAGTATGGTCAAATAATATTGTGAAGAACTGGTTCAGATTTCGTTTTGCCTCGAATGTTGACCATGTTGGCCACTAATGTTCGCCACTAATGTTGGCCACGAATGTTGGCCACGAATGTTTGGCCATGCCTGGGAGTTGAACTCCAGATAGCAGCTTCAAAGCACAGTGCGGAAATGTCCAACGGGATCAAATTAAACACATGCTAGGGGAATGAAGAAGAGTTGAATGCATTTTAAGGAGGCATTCCATTTCGCTGTGTAAACTAGAATCCTCAAGACAGCTTTATGCACTGCGTAGAGTTTAAGGTGAGTATGCGGAAAATTTCCGCTCGTAGTAGCATGAACAATTACAGAATAAGATTAAATGTCAGGCCATCCCCTGGGCTGCAACTGGGAATCCGAATAACGTGCTTTATTCGAGAAGGGAGTTAAATTAAGCTTGCTCTTGGATATAATAAACTGCTGCAATACTGTTCTTATAAATGTTCACCTTTGGCATTATGTGGAAACTGTGTGAATAAAGAGGAGAACCATCACTTTCTTTGTGCAGTTTTATTTTTATTATCTTATTTCAACAGACTTTTCTGACAACAAGAAAACGGTGTCATCAGTTTGGTTGCTGCCATCCTACGGAGGAGTGTTCCTCAGCTCCTTTTTAGCTCGTGCCACTATGAGCTGATAGGTCAGTGTTGTCTCAACCATTGCCAAATGATGCCCCCTCGGCACTGATTGCCATCGAACACGAGTTTTCTTACGAGTGATGGCACTAAAAGTATGCATCTTAAAGGTGGTCGGATGGCTCAGAGGTCAGGGTGCTGAAATTGACGCCGCCAAAAAGCTTGGGTTTAATCCAGGAAGAACCGTTGTTCTCAAGTGGAGTGAGTTGATGGTGTCAGCCTAGTGACCTATGACTACGTAAAAAAAAACCCCCATCACATTTTGCACTTAATTTGGTACATTTCAGCTCTGAGAATTACATATATATCTGTTTGATTGTCACGTGACAAACATTACTCAGTGTAGCTCTGCAATATCCACTTCCATGGGCCTTACTCTAACACGAAGGTTCTGTAATGCTCCGTGAGAGATCCGTTTGGATACTTTGCCACGTGATCTGACTGCCAAAAGTGCAATCAGAACAAAATTTGAGGAAATTATAAAAAAAAGAGGGAAAAACACAATCTGACCGAGCAAGCTGGAACTCTATTTTGTATTTAAATGAAGAATTAATTAAAAGTGCAATTAATTATTTGGTAATTATAATACTTAATAATTATTATTTTTCCCTTGGTGCTAATAAATGACTGAGAGCCCATACATTGTATCGGATTCCTCGGTCTCAGTATTTTCTTTAGCCTCACTGGCTTCCTTCATGATTGCATTTTAAATACTATTTTTAAAAGTGTACCATGGATATTATGCATGTAGGTACAGTATACGTATGCATGCATGTAACCAGATGTGGATTTGATTGATCAGTTGCCAGTTTGTTTCATTTAAACACATTTCAACTCCGTTTTCTCTGCTTTGTGACCCAAAACACATTTGCGGAAGCTGAAGAACACACGAAATTAAGATGTTGAGCATTAGTTATTCTGTAACTGTTACTGCATGGACCCCGATAGCACAGGGAGAAGGGGCAAGTGTATTATATAAATAATCGTAAACCTTCCTCATACATTTAATTCCCTAACGAGCCATACGTTATACCAGCAAGCAGAAGCAATAGTTCATCGTCATTGAGGACCAATGCTTAATTCTACAGTGGGGGAGGGAATGCATTTAATTGCAGCATTAGGGCACATAAAGCCTTGAGAAAATCCGCAGTGCCTCCACACGGGGCTGATTTATGACTGCAGACGGTCACGTGGTCACCCTGGGAGTGACGCTCTGGGGAATAATGTACGGTTATGACATTCCTCGGTGGAATCTCCAATAATTTAGTGAATGGATGGCACAAGTTTAGATGCGCCTAATGTGTGCGTTTTTGGTTATTGAAAGAAGCAGGGGAGAGTTTTTTTTGTGGTGGTGGGGGGGGTGGTAGAAATTCAATGGGAAATCGGGAGTGGTGGCACGGAAGTTGGCACGCTTCGCTACGAACCCGGCGACCCGAGCTTAATGCCCGGCCGCCGTGGATAACAGCCGATTTCAGAATTCGTCCTGCTCTATTTCCACTCGCCCCCCCCCCAACTATCGTCGCTTACCCGCACTGACCACCATGGTGAAGTATGGTTTAACAAAAAAAAATCCATTGTGTGGGGGAGGTCTTCATCCATTGGCTTAACATATATAACAACTAGAAATTGATCAAAGAAATACATAGCACCAGTTTTTTTTGCAGTTGTGTCACAATATGAGATGCCCTTTGGCTGACTCTCTTCTAATGTGTTGTCTTACTACTTCATTCGTACAATTCCAGCGCAGCTGTGCCAACCGCATTGACTGTCAACAAAAGTCATTGGATGTGGAAAAGGACGCACCGCGAGATGGGATGATGACGGCCAATGGGTTTATGACTCCCGACGGCGTGGCAGCCGAACGAGTGAGCTCCCTCGATACGGAGACGGTGGGACGGCATCAGCTTGTGCCCCAGAGCTCGGTGGGTTGTCGCATCGCAAGGCCGTGGGTGACTTGCGAAGGCTTTGGGGAAGCCTTCATCCAGCGGTGGATAGAACACGCCCGCTGCCGCTGCTGCTGATGATGATGATCTTGACGAGCTGCTCAGTGAAGCGCTCGCAATGCCAAATCGCAACAGAGGGGAGTGTTGTCGAAATAAGGGGCTTCCCTGGTTGCTGCCATCTGGTGGGAGGGAGCGATCGTATCGTCCTCTTGACACACTTCACAGCATTTGAAACGACTTGCCTAATTACAACACGAGCGGCGCTCGCCAATGCGGCGACGGAGTCATCGCCAGGCGCCCAGGCGTGTGGGAGTCAGGCGCGGTTTGGACAGAGCCCAATTGGTTAATTGACCAAACGCCATCAGATCTTGGAAGTTCAGCACGATTGGGGCCTGGTTATTACTTGCATGGGAGACTGCGTGGGATTGCAAACGTTTTTCAGGTTTGGGCTGCGAGATTTTGAGTGATATACCATAATGTCACTATGTATATTTGAGGTGCTCTAGATTTTTTGGACTTTCAAACACGGGTTACTGGAATTGTCCAAACCTCCCAATGCAGGACCCTCCTCAGAAGACTATTTTGGATTCGGAGATGTGAGCGTGAATAAATAAAGGGCATTATGACAGCGTTTTTTTTAGTGATTTAGTACTGGACTGAGAGTAAGAGTTGAAATTTCAGCTGGAGTTAACTCATCACATTTCCACTCCAGGATCGATGACATGAGCAGCACGCGGTAGCAATGCCTCAGAGTATGACACGTCAACAGTGGGTATCATGTGGATGGACTTGGCCCGACCAGAGGAATGTGGAGCGACACTTATTGGTTCAGGTCAGAAGATGGAGATGATCAATTAGTCAATACTCTTAAAGCATGGGGGATATTTCAACTCTATGATCTTTTTTGTCTTGGTGTAAAGCAGTGGTTCTTAACCTTGGCTACTGCATTGCACCCTTTTCGTTCTCAATCGTAAAAAAAAATAGAATGTTTAATTTGTGTTTCGATTATTTACCTTCTAAACAATGCTGGCATGTCTCGTACCCCCAGAAAGGGCACCCCAGGGGGTCCGTGCACCCCGGGTTAAGAACCACTGGCGTAAAGATCCATCTTGAATGACTAAACATTATTACACTGAGTACTGATAGTGATAAGTATCACTCGATTCGAGCAAACTATTTTCTGTAAACAAGATTACATTGGTGAGTCTAAACTGAGAAAGAAAGAGTAAAATAATGTAATGGATGTGCTCGTTGCATACCAGCCAATGTGTGGCCACGACGAAAGATTGAATACGATATATGTTTTCGTTATCATTTTTTGTTCGTGCAAAATATCCATCCTGCTGCTTTGAATATCACATACCAGTGCTGCAGGCAAGCTGTGACGACGTTGAATGTTTTATGGGATCAGGTTGACAAATGTGCATCTTATTTCTGCTGCGGGCACTGGGGGAGGAGGGGAACGCGATCACACAGTAAATGTTGAATAGCTTAAGCTACCAACATTTCCACGAGACTCAAGCCGGGACGCACGAATGAGCCGGAAAGCTTCTCCCTCTCGTCGACCCCGCCCACTTTCACAATATCCACGCCCACTCAACCACTAGCCCCGTTCACACAGCCAATTGCCTTCCATCTTTCTGATATTAGCCTGAGCCCACTGCTCGTAGGGCCAGCCTACTGCCCTTGGAAATCCCCTCCCCAATGCTCAGGCACCTCGGCCCTTTGCTGCCCATCACGAGCCGAGCGTGAGGTTAGAAATCGTTCAACCGGGGGACACAATCTCAGTTTGTCGCGAAATGCTTTAGGGCACCGGTACAGCCTTTCCGAATCCGGGACTGGCGGATTTACGGACTGAACTCGCTGTAACCTCTGTCCGCGCGACCACCTTCTTCTGTCCCTTAGCGTCCGAGCACACATCTCGACGCGCCGATGCCAAGTAACGCAGCGTCTGCATTAATATTTCATAACAGCCTGGGCACATTACAGATAGGGAAGCACGCAGTGAAACAGCGAGTTCGGCGCGGCCGCACAGCTGTAAAAACGCAGTAATGTTGTTGTTGTTGTTTCCCCCACAGGACACCGTAAATAAAGGTAAAGGCGCAGCCCTGCGATCGCTTGCTCACGGCACTGCTGGTGGAAGGGCCTTCAATTGGAGACATCTCCGGCGGGTATATTTGGCCTTGACCGTTCCATGCCGGCCACACGTCTCTCGGCAGGGATGAGAGTTCTCACCCTTTACCCCACCTCGCACGAGCTGCCCAGTGACTGTATGTGTGTCATGTACCCATTTATACCCCGCCGGGTGAACCGAGATGAATATTTGTGATTGAATCTCATTCACAACCTCGGAATTCACGGCCCAACACAATGTTTCCGTCCGCATGTCTGTTTTGTTCAGAGTATAATTGTACTATGTAGTGATGTAGTTAAGTCAATCGACAGGCGGTGTCTGGAAGGGTAAAGTCCGGTCAGGGTGGAAGAGTAGGCCAAGTACCCTCTAGAGAGGCTCTCTGGAGCTTCCTCTAGTGGAGGCAATTTTTTTTTGCCCGCATCAGCCTGAGCATGCAATTGCAGTGATGCACAGGGTAACAACTATGTTGATGAACATTCGTTCATAATTGAATAAATACTGTGTTGATTGCAGAAGGTTGTGTTTTGTCATATTGCTCTTAATCATATAATCGCTGACGTCAAGTTATTTAAGGCAAGCGAGATGTGGGTTATTTTTCTCTCCACGATTTAACCCTGATAATTACACGTGCTAATTATTCAATCAAATGCACAAGCAGTTCCCCTCCTTTTTCTCTAGCAACAAAAAAAAGCCATGTTTAGATGCATTTTAACAAGTGCATTTGCAATATATTCGGGGCATATCAAGGAACCCACGCCATCTGCCAGAGCTTTGACGTGGCCTTCACTCACCTCGCATGCTAAACTTGCGCCCACACCAATCCCCGCAAAACCTGGGTCTCCGCGTGTGAGCACCCGTCAGCGTACCCCAGCGCGCTACGTGGAGCGGGCGTTAATCGTGCGGTCAACACTTCTTATTTGAGTCACAACCGTGGCCTCGTCAACGACGAGGCACATCAGCGGTAGAGAGAGGGTGGCAGCTCGCAAGCGGAAGGTTGGTTCGGGGGAAAAGACTCCAGCCCATCATCCCTCCGGACTCGATGAGGACAGTTGGCTACGTGCGGTGCGAAAGAAGTTCAACACGCATACGTACAAAGCAGTGATGGTCCTGTAGATATACTTGCCCCTGCCATAGAAACGTGGAATTTCTAGTGCTGGAGCAGTGCTGTAAAGATGAGATGAGCACCGGGACCTCAGTGCTCGTTTGAGCGAGACGTCACCGTCAATATGGGTCAACGACAAACTGTGAAAGTCTCAGTCTGCAGATTTAATTTCGTCATCCTGTTAAATTTCAAATGTTTTCAAATATTCCGCGCATTCCAAATACATTGATGGTAACCCAGGGTGCCCTTGCAGAGAAGGCAATGCGTCACGTGTCTCACCAGGTCTATATTTCATCAACTGATTAAATAAAGGGCACTGCTGCGTCCATCATCTCAATCTAATCAATTAAAGCGGTCAAACATTTGGTCCACTCTTAGTTATTAAATGTTGGTTTGATGCTGTGCTATATTCACGCCCCCCCCCCCCTCTACAAATATTATCAGGTCAGCTCATCAGTAAATTCAGTAAATCTTTGTAAACACATATATTACCGTTTGCCATTTGTGGTCTCTCTCAGTACACTGCAGTATCTAAATAACGCTACGAAATTACTTTAGTCTGCGTCTACATCCGGACCCTTTAATTCGGTCCTGTCATAGTCAGTTTTTCCTCGCTCTTTGGTTGGGTAGCAGTGGTAGTTGTCCTCGTCGTTAATACATTTCATCCAACTAATAGTCATTGTTGGCTGAAGAAAAAAAAAACACCTTTGTTGACAATTTTATTCGTCTATGATTCTGTAAACGAACTTAACACCGCTTATAGATAGGGGTTTCTGGGTAATTCAATCAATTTCGATGCATTCGTGTGCACGTTTACAAACAATTATGGCTAAGTTGCATTCACGGCTCTTACATCACTCGCAAGACTGAAGCCCCTACTGCACTCCGCAGATTTGTAAGTAGATGGCCGTAGATTCAATTAAAATTCGAGTCAACCTCGGCCGTATTTCCGCACGGTTGCTCATGAGCGCCGAAGACGAACCCCGCATTGAAATAACAGCGGCAATTTAAATACAGAAGTCCCTCTTTGTGTTGACCTCCGAGTAACGTGGCTTTTCACCAGCGGTTCTTAACCTGGGGTGCACCCCCCCCACCCCCCTGGGAGTATTGAGACACGGACAGATTTGTTTAGAAGGTAAATAATATCATCGAAAACACAAACGAAGCACGGGCACCTAAGCACAACTACTTTCTTTAATCAAACCCGATGTATTTAATCTTGATTTGAAGCTTTCGTGACTGCAGGAATCCATACTCGATTTAAAGCTTTCGTGACTGCAGGGATTCATCTTCTTGGTTCTTTCGGTAAAGTCACGTAGAACGTAAGCTGGGTTAGCTTGGTGGTGCTCATTCAGACGCTGTCTTTCCGACAGCTCTGTTCTTCACCTGAGGACGGCTGCTTGCGTTGTGGCCGAAACGTCGTGAGAATTGTATTTTATTATGTTTTATTTTTATTATTTTACTATTTTTATTATTTCCCTTCGTGACTTTACCGAAAGAACCAAGAAGATTAATCCATACTCTTTGGTTCGTTCGGTAAAGTCACGTAGGTATAAAATAATTTTATTTTACGTGACTTTACCTATGTATTTAATAACAGTGTACATTTTTTAACCATTGTGAACCAATGGGGTGCAATGCAAGGTCTGCCAGTAACTGCTTTTACACAATCAAATGACCACATGCAAAATACAAGCACCCATAAACACGGTGGCATTTGCCGGGGGCTTCTACTCATTGTACACTCTGGTGCACTTCACAGGCCGTTTTGAACATTCTTAGAGAGGTGAAATTTCGGCAATAAATTACGCACGAATGCACCGGCCCTAATTTGTCATCCCCTTCCCAGCGTCGTTGAAGGGTTACAAAGCTCGGCGCGATGCGTTGTCTCCTAGCAACAGCAAGTGGAGGGGAGGTTGATGCCGGGTAGCAGCCCCGCAAGAAGTGACACGTAGACGCAGCGCACCTGGTTGCAGCGTAATGGGATCGTGCAAAATCAAAGCCTGCTGCTGTTTGAATGATTGACCGCACGGTGTTTACTTGCCGGTAGCTAAATTCAAATTGCTCGAATCGAAAGCGTTCAACCGTTATCCTCAATGAGCAAAGCAGTTTGCATGAAAAAAACACAGTAATGCATAGACAGGAAATGCCTCTTCATTGTCACCATTAGCCACGCCGGCTCAAGCTGTTGCCATCTCTCACGATCTTGCGATGCACCACGATTCATCCGGCACCTGCGCGCGAGCCGATGCGTTGCTCCATCGCTGCGGTGGCTGAGTTCTTGGGCGTGTTCCCTCCCCTTGCTGCCACTCCATCGCTAGTCTCGGCCACCTGACACAGCCAGTAAGATTTGTCACGTGAACAACGCGCCAATTAGTTACTGCTTCAGCCCACCGGTGTTTCGGAGAGTAAATCCACAACATTTACAATTTCAATATGACGTTTTGCTGGTAATTACATCCGGACTATGTGTTTAAATTAAAATCTAGGCTTTACGGGGGGAATCTTTGGACTTGTCCCACCCACGATGCCTCTCACTGATGCTCTTTGCGTGCAACTAAAGTGACGCATTTATTGCACCATTGTTTTAAGGCGGATTTCGATTTTTGGGCTTTTGTTTCAATGTCAGGCTGATTTTTCACGTCAGACCCCCCTCCGCCGCCCACCCACATGTCCCCAGTTCGATTCCCGGGCCGCAAATTAACATCCCCGGAGAATGATATATAAACTGGTCGCTCACAGATTGCAAAAGCCTAAGGACAGTTGAGCCTTGATATTTCGCGTTTGGCTATGTACGGCGTGAAAGAAGTTCAACGTTCTAACACATACGTAAAACATAAACACGCAAGGGAGATCAGCAGCATTCACAAAACAGCTGGTCACCCATCAAGAGGTGTACAGAGTTACGGGATGGGCAGCCGAGGGCATTGCATACAAATTAATTGTTGCACTGTACTTCTCTGCTTCCCGCCGTCACCAACCTGCGCCGACTAGCACGGTGAAGTGTGGTCAAACAAAAAAAACACCCCATGACCAACACAGTGTGGGGAGGCCTTCATCCAGCAGTGGATTGACTATGGAATGTGAAAATGTAAAGACAAAAATTCCCAAACGGAATATCATATCTACTCTATCGACAATAATTTAGTAAGCCGATTGAGAAACATTTTTAAAAAATCTGATCCTGCGAGATGTTCTTGAAAAAACTCCCCAGGTGAGCGTACACCACAAAATCTGAGTGATGAAGGGACATTAAAGAGAAATTAAGTGAAATTAAATGAAGTGACGTTAAATCCACGAATTCTTCGCAGCACGAGACCTATTGTTGGGGTGCCATGATGTAACCATGCAGTGTGTGTGTGTGATTTGACTTTCAAGTTTTCCAGTTTCATGTATTAGGTATAGCCCTGTGAGCGATTCGGCTCTTGAATCGGGTGCAACCGCAACAAACAAAAAAACAAAAACATGAACACGAAAACATCTTAAAGTGACGATGTGCAAACAGAAAATCCAAAAAAAGACAGCAAAATATTGCAGAAAAAGCACCGTACACCAACACTGTGTGCAAAAATCACAGTGGGATGCATGGTGGGGAATGGTAGTGTAGCGGTTAGCACGCTGCGCTACGAACCTGGCGACCCAGGTTCGATTCTCACTCAACAACCAATACTGATGATGATTATTTGAACCGGCCCTGGGCCTTCTCCCCTAGGTCGACTCAACCTCAAATGAAGTACCTGGTGTGATGTGTTAAACATCGCCACTAGGGAGACAAAGGCGGCCGGGCGTGGTGTTGGCCACCCACCCCCACGTGTGTTATGCTGGCCTTAATAGGTGCTCGCGAACAGCACTTGCCCCAACAGTCTGTTAAGGCTATATGGGGGATCTTTGTCTTTGTGATTTTACTCGCTGCTGTTGGGTAAAATGCTTAGCGAGAACAATTGGGCTGTTTAATACCCACGCGTTGTATGTGTGTGTGTGTTGCTGCTCGTGTTTTATATTTTTGACGTATGCAATAATTAAAGAGCATTTTTAAACCCCACTGTTGATAGGATATCGGGCAAAGGAAATCCTATTTCAGCGCCGCTGATCCGTTTTCAATTTAATGTGGAATTGCACCTCCGGATTGTCCTCGGCGGGAGCGCTTCTGACAATCGGCTGCGATCAAACAGCCGCTGTCTCGGGTTGGGTTTCGACTCCACCCGCAGTCTTTTTTCGAGAGCCAAGACGATTGCGAGTGAAAGTGTGACGCACGTGTGTGTGTGTGTGTGACGCACGTGCGTGTGTGACGGGTGTATGTGTGTGTGTGACCCACGTGTGTGTGTGCGGGGAGCGGTAGTGTAGCGGTTAGCGCGCTGCGCTACGAACCCGGCGACACGGGTTCGATTCCCGCTCACGGCCAACACCCAGTGGCGGTTATCTGAACCGGTCCCGGGCCTTGCCCTAGGTCGACTCAGCCTCAAATCGTGACTTGGCAGACAAAGGTGGGTGGTGCTGGCCCAATCACCCCCTCGTGTGCCGTGCCGACCTTCATAGGTGCTCGCTAACAGCACTGTGTAAGCTACACGGAGGGTCTTGGTCTTTTGGTGTCCAATGTCGTTTGGCAAACGCAGCAGTGTTGATTGCCCAAGGACACGTGTCACAGTGCCACGTTTGACATGTCAAAGCCACAACACGCGCGGTTACATTATCAGCGAAAGCAGATATTTTAAATGTACGATTTAAATTGATTTTATTTTGACCGCGCCTGAGGCATGGGTCCTGAGCCTTTGTCATTGCGTGTTAAGTGCCACGCTTGAACGTAATAACAATAAACACGATTCGTTCGTTTCACTCCGCGGGGCGGTGGTGGATCGCACAGCTGTTGTGAAACTCCCTCCCCATGGGCCTCGAGGCAATGTTACACCCAGACGGGGCAGGAGAAGTCTGTACGGAAGAAATGTAGACCCCGAACTGTTCAATCTCCGGGTGCTCTGGGTTACTCCCACACGTAAACACTGACTAATTGGTCGATAACATCTTGATATAGAGTGGACTGCAGAGCTTGGAGGGCAGAATTTGCTACTGGCACCTCTGAGTTATTCGCTCTGTCTTACGAGAGCGAGGTTATGCTCCTAAGAACAAGCCGTGAAGATGTGGAAGTATTTGTGTTCAGTTTGACGTATTTCCCCCACACCTCCGATTAGCACGGTTGGCTAAGTACGGTGCAAATGAAGATCAACATACATCCACACAAGTGTAGTGACATATGACGTCACTACCGTGTCGGGTAAGTACACACATGACGTCACCGCTATGTTGGGTCTGTACGCGTGACGTCACGGCCGGAGCGGTATGGAGGCTGTTGACGAGTGCCACGGGGGTCGTGTCAGGCCGTGGCACTCTGAGTGACCCCGGCTGGACACGTGGCCGGATCAAGGTGGGGGCCAGGGGCCCTGGGGG